>JAHLSL010000063.1:300274-312141 GCA_025920805.1 Petroica traversi | reverse complement strand
ATCTCCTGTGGAATCATGGAACGGGTTGGGTTGAATCCAATCCCAAACCCAATCTCCCATGGAATCATGGAACGGGTTGGGTTGGAAGGGACCCCAATGCTCATCCCTCATGGACAGGAACACTTTCCACCATCCCAGGCTGCTCCAAACCCCATCCAGCCTGGCCTTGGACACTTCCAGGGGTATCCACATCTTCTCCTCTTCCAGGAGGAATCCTCTGCACAGGAATCCTCTCCCTTCTGGGAAATCCCTGAGGAGCTCAAACACCCAACCCCATCCCAGCAGCTCCAGGAGCCCCTCAGCTCCAACCTCATCCCGAGGAGAGGGGAATTCTTGGCTGCCAAAAGCCAATCCCGGGGTGCAATCCCTGCTCAGCTCCTGTTGGGGACCCGACCCCAGCCTGGAGCTGCTGCCCTGTGCTCCGGCCGCTTTTCCTCGGGATTTGCACGTTCAGATGGAGCTCCCGAAGCTCCTCTGGCAGCGGGCAGGGCTGGAGGCAGTGTAGGAAAAGTTCCTTTGTCTCCTGTTTCCATTTTTCTTGGAAGGGAGGGCAGCGTGAGAGGCGGTGGCCGAGGATTCCTGCACCCAGCGGCTGCGGGCTGGGAAAAAGGGATTTATCCCGGATTGGGGTTTGGTTTGGAGGGAATGGCTCTGGAGGGGCTGGCTGGAAAACTCCAGGGAGGATTCCCCTCCAGGGGCGGCATCCAGAGCGGGATGGGCAGCGGGATGAGCATGGGAATTCAGGTCCACAGATGGGACACTGGCTCCACAAATTCTGGGAGAGTGGAATCCCAAATCCTGGGAGAGTGGAATCCCAAATCCTGGGAGAATGGAACCCAAAATCCTGGGGAGTGGAATCCCAAAATCTTGGGGGAGTGGAATCTCAAATCCTGGGAGAGTGGAATTTCAGATCCTGGGACAGCAGAACCCCAAATCCTGAGAGAGTGACACCCCAAATCCTGGGAGAGTGACACCCCAAATCCTGGGAAGGTGGAGCCCCAAATCCTGAGGGAATGGAACCCAAAATCCTGGGGGAGTGACACCCCAAATCCTGGGAAGGTGGAACCACAAATTCTGGGAGAGCAGAACCCCAAATCCTGGGAGAGTGGAACCCAAAATCCTGGGACAGCAGAACCCCAAATCCTGCGGTGCTCACTGACTCCCTCAAATCCCCAGCTGCCAGAGATTCCCAGGTTCATTTGGACTGAAAATGATGGAGCTGGAAGCCCAAGGAAGTGTCGGAGTGAGGAGAGAATAGAAAACCCACCCTTTTTTTCCCCAAATTGGAATGATTTTGGAGGCAGCGCCGCTTTGCCTGGCAAAATCTGACTCAGGAATTTTGCCTCCTTGAGGCTGGCAGGGCTGGCAGCGGGGCAGAAACGTTTGCTGCAATAAAACTTGGCAGAAAGCGGGATTTCCATTAAAAAACCCCAAAAAAACCCCAACCCAAACAAGAAATGGAGTTAATCCCTTCATTTTCTCCGCAGCTTTTCCCTCCCGAGCTGCCTTTCCCTGCCTGGGTGTGTTTGGGATCCCAGGTGCCTCCCAGCAATTACGCGGAGTTAAAATTCCTCCCTGACCTTGGGTTTATCAGCGCCGGCGCTGGGGTTTGGCATCTGTCAGGCTGCTAAAAACAACACCCTGCGTGCCGGGGCTCGCTCCCGAGCCCGGGGGGATCCGAGCGGGAGCAGGTGGGACCGGGACCAGCGAGGGGAGGCGGGAGATGCTCCCGCGGGGCCGCTGCAAAATCCAGCGGGAGCAGCCGGGGAAGGAGGAGGGGTTGGCAGGGAGCCACCCCGACAGACACTCCCGGGGGGTACCTGTCCCTTCGGCTCAGCCTCTGGAGTTCTTCACGGCGATGAGGAGCTGGAAATCCCTCTCCGCTTCTCCCGGCGGCTGTAGGATCATGGAATGGTTTGGAATTGGGAGAGATCTTAAAGCTCGTCCTGTTCCACCAGCCCAGGCTGCTCCAAGCCTTGTCCAGCCTGGCCTTGGGCACTGCCAGGGATGCAGGGGCAGCCACAGCCTCTCTGGGCACCCTGTGCCAGGGCATCCCCACCTTCCCAAGGAATTAACTCTCCGTTTGTCCTGGGAGACAAACCTTCAATTCCCCTGCTGGTGTTGCTGGTGGGGACTGGGGCTGGTTTGCCCCCGAGGAAGTGGGAAATGGGATTTTGCAGCCGTGTCAATCAGTGTGGGTGTCAATCCCCATGGGATGGCTCGGGAGGGGTGGTTGTGGTGGCTTTGTGTGGCTCAAATCGTGGGAATCACAGATCTGGGAAAAGTAAAGGAAACAGGGACAGGTTTGGCTGTAAAGCCAAGGAGTTGCTCTAGGTCCCTGTGTCCCGCCCCATCCTCATGGCAGGCGGCTGCTTGGAAGGGGAGAGGCCTTGGGAGAGGGGAATTTTATCAGGAATAAAACAACCAGGCAGCAGAGTGTGCAAAATTAGCCCAGATTCCCAGAATCCATCGAATCCTGGCATTTTTAGACTGTGTGTGGTAGAAAATGTCCTCTTCTCACGTGAGGGAATGAACACGCTTCCATCACTCCACAAAACCCAGGTTAGGTGGGATTTGTGAGCACAAACCTCCCCTGACCAGACTTTACATTTTCATTTCCTCCGTAACACTGGGAAACCACCAGGTTTTTGTTGGGAATCAACTGTTCTTCCTCAGCTGGGAGCAGCGAGCCCTCCCTCGGCTCCGCTCCATCTGTCCAAGGGGAGCAGAAATTCCAACCCAAGCCTTTCCAAAATATCCCAGGATGGCTTTTTTTTGGCTGGGCTGCTCCCCCGAGCTCGCTCCAAGCTGGCAGGGACGCGGGGAAGATCTGCTGGAGAGGGGTGGATGTGGGCAAGTGCTGGAGCCAGGAGAAGCCCTGGAAAGTTTGGGTGGATTTGGGAGGAGAGCGGCTTTTTGGGGCGTGTGGAGGGAGGAGCAGCTTTTCCATGGATCCAGCTGAACCTGAAGGCTCCCAAAGCCAAGATGCCACTTTTAGGAATTCTCAAATTCCTCCTTCTTTAGTGGGCAATAACCCCATAAATAAACCCCTTTCCCTCCATGGGAAGCAAAGCAAATATCTTTTAAAAAATCACATTTTGTGCCGAAAGATTTCAATTCTCCGGCTCACGCCGGGCCCCAAAAAATCCTTTTTTCCCCTGCCTTTTTTTTTTTTTTTTCCTTGATTTCTGTTCTTCCACAATGATTTTAAAGGAAATGATACCAGCAGCAGGAGAGGAGGCCAAGCCCTGTCCAAACAACCCCACAGCCTCGAGCTGCTCCCGGCTGGATCCTGGAATTCTCTCCCGCTGGCCGATAACGCGAGCGTGATTCACGCTCTGGCAAATCACAGTGTCAGCTCCTCACTGCTCCAGTCCCTCAGGATTTCATGGGATTCCTTGGGAAAATTTCTGGGAAAGGAGGAATGGGAGGGGAAAAATAAGAACGCGGCTCTTGGGGGGGTGGAAATGCTCCGAGGTGGCTTTTTGGGGTGGCTTTTTTGGCATCCAGGATCTCTCAGGGAATATTTCCCTGGATGGAGATGACCCTCAGCACTTCCCTGCATGGTGGGGATTCCCACCTGGGCAAGACAGATTTTCCCTGGATATCAGGGTTAGGAAAAGCTGTTAAAGCCACGCAGGGATGGAGGAATCGCAAAAAATTGGCTTTTCCCAAAGTGTTGCTGCTGTGCTCTGACCCCATCGCTGGCTCCGGTGATTCCAGCAGGAATTCTGCACCCGTTCAGTGCCATGGGTTTGGGAAAAAAAAAGGGTCTGGGTGGCACCAGGGCCCTTTCTGCTTCCAAGGAAATGGGTTTTGGAGAGCAGGGTTGGGAACGGAGGTGCTCGCGGGGTTGTTTTGCAGAGGTCACGTCGCTGCAGGAAATTGTTGTGCCCCAACTCCAGGAGTTAAGACAGGGGAAGGAGAAATCCCTGGGAAACAAAACAAAGGGAAAGATGAGAGTCCTGAGAAATCCGGGCCGTCCCTCAGCGAGGCAGCGGGGATGGAGGGGAAATTCTGGTCGGAAAAGTTTTGTTGGAGGGAGAAATAAGGGTGCAGATCCTGCAGTGCTGCCCTCGGGCACCGAAGGGAAAACCATCCCAAAATACCTGGATCATCACAAAATTCCAACAGGCAATGGGAGCACCTTCAGTGTCCTTTGAAAAGGTCAAAATGCCACAATAATTGAGATGGATTCGGTCTGGGTGGGGCTCTGTGCTCCCCCAAAACAGGTTTTTCCCATGGCTTTCCAGCCTCCAGATTTTTCTCGGAGCTGCCCTTGGAGTTTTCCCCCTTCAGATATGCCGGAATTTGCAGTGATCCAAAAAAAATCTGTTGTTTTCCCACCCCCGTACCTGAGACTGGGATGATTTACTGGGAATTGGGATTAGCAAAGTGCTGAGTGGGGATTTTTGAGCTGGGAAAGTCCCCTTTTTCCATGGGAATGGAGCTTCTCAGCAGGAATTGTTGGGAACAGCAAATCTTCCATGGTTTGTTGGTCTGTGCTGGGTTTGGCCAGGGATTGGCATCTCCTTGGATGTTCTTGGGGTTTGTGCTGGGTCCCAGAGCTTGGAGATGGTGTTTTCTTGATTAAGGCGTAAATAAAATCAAATTTTAAAAAATAAAATAAAATAATAAAATAAAATAAAACAGAACTAAACAAAAAAAAAACCAATGCAATGCAATAAAATAAAATAAAATAAAATAAAATAAAACAGAACTAAACAAAAAAACCCTAATGCAATGCAATGCAATGCAATGCAATGCAATGCAATGCAATACAATACAATAAAATAAAATAAAATAAAATAAAATAAAATAAAATAAAATAAAATAAAATAAAATAGCCAAAGCAAATCTAGAAATATACTGTGCAAAACAAAATCTACAATTTTTGCAAGCTGGTGAAATTCCAGCCGGCCTTCAGCAGCATCCCTGCATCTCAGGTGATGGGAGAAAACAAACCCTGGCATGGAAAAACGGGGGAAAAAATGCATTTCCAGCTTCCAAGGGCTGGTGGGTATCCAAAGAAAATCGGGATGTGGCTGCTGAAATCCTGCTGGGAAAGCTGCTGTGACCTGGCTGGGTTGTGGTTGATTCCTGTCCTTTCTCAGCTCCCGGTGGAGGAATTGGAGATGCTTGGACAAAATCCTGGGAAGGGGCTGGGTCTGTCCCTCTGTGGGGTTTGTTGCTTTAGTCTGGGGTGAAGCTTCGGGAGCGCTTTGGAAGCATTTCCTGGCGTGTCCATCGGCTGCTCCTCATGGAATCCGTGTTTTTCCCGGTGACCTCTGTGCTCTCCGTGGCCTCTCCTCGTTCCCGCGTCCCTCACCCCTGGCAGCAACGGTGTCAGCAAAACTCTGCTGCCAAAAATGCAGCCTGACCCTTTTCTGCTCCGTTTTGGGGATGGTTTTTCCCCCTGTGCTGTCCCGAGTTGATGGATGGAGGGATGGATGGATTTGGGATGGATGGAGGGATTTGGGATGGATGGATTTGGGATGGATCCATGGATGGATGGATGGATGGACGGAGGGATGGATGGAGGGATTTGGGATGGATGGATGGATGGATGGATGGATGGATGGATGGATGGATGGATTTGGGATGGATGGATGGATGGATAAGGGATGGATAAGGGATGGATGGATGGATGGATGGATGGATGGATGGATGGATGGATGGATGGATGGATGGATGGATGGATGGATGGAGATCCTGGAATTCTGGGCACCCATCACTCCCCTCAGCTGTGCCTCCAGCATTCCAGGGGCTGCACCTGGATCAATGCTCTCCCCCAGAGCTCCTGCAGCCCTGGCATGGAATCTGAGAATTGTCTGGACTGGAAGAGACCCTTCTGCTCTGACACCTCAGGTTTAGGATGCATTTCTTGGGATTTTTGGCTTTTAAAGCACTGATTCTTGAATTTAGGAAAAGGAATTTTTGGGATACGCAGTTCCAAAGGGAGATCACCCAGACCCAGGAGAGGACTCAAGGTCATGGTGAAGCTCTGATTTCCTGGTCTGGGGAAAGGGGGATGTTGAAGGGATTTGGGGCCGTGAGGGACAGTGCCAGCCCGGTTCCTCATGGGACGTGCAAATCCAGAGGACAAACCCCCTCCATCCATCCCAGCGGGAAGAACGGAGGTGTCACCAGTGGCTTGGCAGTGCAGGTGGATCTCAGGATGTCCTTGGAGTTATTTTCCAGTTTTGCAAAAGGAATGAAAACATAAACTTTGGTACAAGGAGGTGTTCCCACTTAAAAATCCCACCTAACCCGGCCTTGTGGGAAAGCCCGTGGATTTGGTGGAGTGGGAGAAGGGAATCCATTCCCAATCTCACCCAAACATGACTTGACCTGGTTTTGAGGGTGCAGCAAACCCCGTTCAGGTTCCTGATGAGGGTCCAGGGTTCCTGACTCCGTTCTCCTGGAGACCCCTTGGTCTCTGGGGAGCTTGGGGACAGATTTGTGCAGTGCCTGCCCTAAGAGGCACAAACTTGGGTGCTGGCTCTTGAAGCCAAGTAACATTTTCAGGTCTGGATCAGGGCTGTTTAGGGCCAAAAATACTCAAAATTGAGGTCCAAAGTCCATTTTTATCTCCAGGGCTCTGCCCAAGGAGAGGGTGGTGGTGGTTGCAGGGTTGCCTTCACGTACCAGTCCCAGGGATGGGTTTTTTTGCTGCTTTGCGGCTTTGCTTAAAAACAAAAAAAAAAAAAAAAAAAAAAAAAAAGGAGAAAACAGAAAGAAAGAAAATCCATTTTTAGCCCTTTAAGCACATCCTTAACCTCCCAGCAGCTCCGGAGGCTCCCCCGCACCAGCGCCGGGGCTTTACTCATCAGGAAAGTAAACACGGGCTTTAGGGCTCTGAAACGGCTTAAATCCCAAAAAACCCGCCCTGGAGGACAGGGATAAACAGTGCTCGATGTTATCGTTGTGCAGGGGGTGCTGGACGCGGCCACGACCGCAAGAGGTTTCTCCCCAGCCCGGGGAAAGTTCCTGGGAGTTGGGGCGGGAGCAGCCGGAGCAGGGAAGGGATTTGTTTGGCACCGTCTGCCCTTGTGAACAGCCCCCCATCTTCCAAGGGGCCCCGAGGGTGGGTGTGGGGGCTCCCTGGTCCCACCAAACCAGAGCGTTTGGAAAACTCCCTCTCCCAATTCCCTGATCCTCCGCAGCCAACGGAGCCCTTCCCAGAGCGGGTCCCAAAATGGGTCGCCATCAGCTCTGGCTGGGTGGGAGCCAATCCCAAGGAGATTTTGTGCTGGGTCGTGGTGGGGTGGGATGATCCTGGAGGACTTTCCCAGCTGGAATGGCTCTGGGGTTCTCCTGCGTGGAAACTGCGCCGCTCCGCTCCGGGAAATGCTGTAGGAGGCAGGGAAGGTGTGCACACCTTTTTATATCCCAGGAAAATCCCAGCTCGGAGGCTGGAGCTGCAGAGGGGCCCTCTCCTCATCACTCTGGGGCTAAAGAGAGCCCTGAGTGAATCAGGAGGGGAAAATGTGGGGCAGATCCCGAATGGAGCAGGGAATTCTCCGGGATTCGGCTGCTCCCGGGATCGCTGGGCCGGGAGGAATCGGGCTGACCCCACAGCTGCTCCTGACCCCGCTCCAGGGGCTCTGGGAATGCTCCCAAATCTGGGATTGATGGATTTGGGGGTAACTGGGGCTGTTCCCGGGGATGGGGCTGGTGCTGGGAGCAGAGATCCAGGCGGTTAAACCCGGAATTCCCGATCCGTGGATGTGCACGGTGTGACAGCTGCGTGTGCCGGGACAGGGGTGACCACGGGCACGTGACTGATGGTCACTCGTGTCCATGGACACACTGATGGTCACTCGTGTCCATGGACACACCGATGGACACACTGTGGGTCACTCGTGTCCATGGACACACTGATGGTCACTGATGGTCACTCGTGTCCATGGACACACTGAGGGTCACTCGTGTCCATGGACACACTGATGGTCACTGATGGTCATTCGTGTCCATGGACACACCGATGGACACTGATGGTCACTCGTCTCCATGGACACACTGATGGACATTGATGGTCACTCGTGTCCATGGACACACCGATGGACACACTGATCACTCATGTCCATGGACAGACTGATGGACACACCGATGGACAGTGATGGTCACTCGTGTCCATGGACACACTGTTGGTCACTTGTGTCCTGCACACACTGATGGTCACTCGTGTCCATTACACACTGAGGGTCACTCATGTCCATGGACACACTGAGGGTCACTGATGGTCACTCGTGTCCATGGACACACTGATAGTCACTTGTGTCCATGGACACACCAATGGACACACTGATGGCCACTCGTGTCCATGGACACACTGTTGGACACTGATGGTCACTCATGTCCATGGACACACTGATGGTCACTCATGTCCTGCACACACTGATGGTCACTCATGTCCCTGGACATGCGTGTCCTGCACACACGGATGGACACACATGTCCGTGAGTGCCACCGTGGCCATTGGGAGCGCGTTCCTCTTTTAAAATCTTTTTTTTTTTCCTGTCCCACTGCTGCAAAATCCACTCCCGCTTTTCCTTGTCAAGGAAAAACCTGGCATGGGCCCCGAATCCCAAAGGACAGAGCCGGGAGCCCCGGGAAGCGTCCCTGTCCCTGTCCCACGCTCCAGGTGGGCTCTCAGAACAGTTGATTTATTTTTCCATGCTTTGCATTCCCCTTTTCTCCCCCAGGACTGGGATTCCCTGCCAGGGCAGCTCTGTCCCTGACACACACGAGGAGGGTGAAGGCAGCGGTGACATTTCTGGGGGGGTGGCATCACCTGAGACCTGTTTGTGTCATAAAATGGTGAAATTGGTTGGATTGGAAGGGACTTTAAGCTCATCCCATTCCCTGAGCCACAGGCAGGGACATCTCCCACCATCCCAGGCTGCTCCAGCCTGGAATTCCACCTCCCTCGTGGAAGGGACAATCGGTGCCGTGCCACAGGTGACCCAGCGCCGCTTCACCCTCTCCCCAAAAACAACAATCCCAGGCTGGGAATCCCATTTCCCGCCGCCTCTGGAATGTCCCGGCAGGGCTGGGAGGTTCGGGAGATAAACCCGGGACGTGCTGGGAGCCAGGACCCGCAAATCCCGGGCGCAGGAATCGCCGCGGGACGGAGGCTGAGGCGCTGCCGCTCCGGCTCGCCCGTCCCGAGGATTTCCAGCCTCCCGGAGCCCCGGCGCCAGGAAATAGTTAACCACGGCAGGATTTTGATTAGCAGAGCCCTAAAGTCAGTAAAAAAGACAGTCGGGAGAGCTCTCAGGAGCGTGCTAATGAAGTGAAGTCATCCGCACGCAGCCGAGGAGTATCCATGCCTGCTCCACGCCGGAGGATTCCCGGAGCCCGGCGCAGGTGGAGCGGGGCTGGCGGGGACCCGGCGCCTTCGCTCCCCTCCCTCTGGATATTGCCACGCTTTCCCTGGGATTTTTTTGCTTTTTTTTTTTGGCCTCACTGGAGCTTAATGATATTTCCAGCTCGGCGGGAGCTGCGGGAAGGCTGGAGATAGCGCAGGGAGAGGCTTGGAAAGACAGCCAAGGGGGCTGCCGGCTCTGCGGGAAAGGTGAGGGCACCCTCTCGGGAAATCGCTTTTCCTCCTGGAAAATCCCCTGGGATTCTCTCCGTCGCCGGCGCGGGGGGTGGGGAAAGGGGGAAGCGAACGGTGCCGGCTGCGCCGCTGGAAAATTTGAGACGCGGGGTCGGGGGGATGGAGAAATCCCGGTGATTCCAGTCCAGGTACGGAGCTGCTCGGAGCAGGAGCAGCCCCCTCTGAGTCCCGCTTGGAAAAATCCCTGGGCAGTTTTTGGAGCGCTAAAGAAGAAGAAAAAAAAATCCTTCGTGTGGGACTTTGCAAGGAAACTTTGGGAAGGTTGGATCCTTTCGGGATCGGTGCCTCGGTGAAAATGGGGGTTTGGGGAATAACTGAGAAACTTAGGACAGAGCAAAGTTTTAGTTAAGCCCGAGGGCTAAACCCGGTGACTCCAAATCCACGCTGGAGCTGATGAGTCGCCGGGGCTGTTTAATTTATAAGAAATCACCCCACGAAAACATTGCATTTTTGTTTATGGGAAATGCAAGGAAAATATGCAGACCATGTTTCGCTCCTAAACAGCCGAGTTTAACTCCTTGGGGACGGTGATTCCAGGATTATTCCCGGGATTAGCTGAGCACAGATCACTTTCCAGCGGTTACAAACGAGCTGGTGACTCAGCGGCTGCCTCGGCTTTAGCGCTGTGCAGATCCTCGGTCTGGCCGTTCCCAAAATTTGTGTTTTCTGCCTCCTGGAATTTTAATTTTCCTTTCGGAGAAGTGCCCGAGCTTGTGGCACTGAGAGGATTTCGAGGCGGGCAGGCACCCAGCTCCTGGGTTCGGAGATCTCCTGGAATATCCCGCTCCTCACATCCATAAAAAAACCCCAAAATCTCCTGATTTATCCATGCGGGGCTAAGGAGAGATCAGCATTTACTGGATTTTTGGGCCTGAGGATTCTCAGCAGGGCTGGGGACACATTTACATTTAATTCCTCTGCGGAAGCATCCTTTCCTCACATCCCAAAAAGCGAGAGTTGCTCTCAAAGCCGCATCTCTGTCCCAGAGCAGAGCCCCATCCCTGGAAAACAGCTCGGAATTCCCTGCTGTGCCCCTGGGATCACCTTCCTGGGAAGTTTGTCCCTTTTCAGCATCCCCGTGCTCCCAGGAAAGGCTCCTTGTCCGTGTGCGTTGCACTCTGAGGTGACATCTCTGTCACCTGTGGTGGCAGCCCAGGTGACCAGATTTTGGGAGGTCGGAGGCTCTGGCAGAGCTTTTCCAGAGAAACTGTGGCTGCTCCACCCCTGGAAGTGCCCAAGGCCAGCTTGGATGGGGCTTGGAGCAATCCAAGGTGTCCAGGGTGGGACTGGACAATCTTCAGTGTCCCTTCCATCCCACTCTGGGATTTTGGGATTTCCCGACCCCTCGGTGGTGTATCCTGTCCCCTGTGCCGCCTTCCCAGCCCAGCTGGGATCCTGGCATTCTCAAAATCAGGGATTCTCCTTGCAGCATCAGGAATGAGCTAAAATTCCCCAATTCCTCCCTTTTTTTCTGAGGGCAGGATCTGCTCCCCACACTCAGCAGCGGGCCCAGATGTGGCCAGCTGTGGGTGGCACAGCCTGATCCAGGGGTCGGCTCTGGCTGCCTTCGGAGAGAGATGGGAGCACATTCCAGAAACTGGAATGCTGGGCTGCTCCTCTTCCCAACCAGCACATGGATTCCGTCCATCTCCCAAGCCCCGTTTCAGCTGGAACTGCTCCAGAACCTCCTTGTCCATCCCACGTGAACGTCCCGCTCACTCCTCGTCGGGATTTTCCCTGCAGATTTCGGGGTGGGTTTGGGGTTCTCAGCACTCCAAGACCCAAAAACCCATCCAAGAGGGAGCTCCAAAGCCTCTTGGAATGTCCCCCGTGGCTTTTGGCCGGCGGAGCTTGGAGCAGAAAGGTGTTAAAGGGCCCGTGGCCACTACGGAGCAACCGTTACCAACAACCTCAGGCAAATAAAATCAGGGGATGATGGAAACCGGGAATGGCAGCGGCTCCGGGTGAGTCAGGAGTGGGGTGGCTGCTGCTCCCGCTCCTTCCTCGGTGACAGAATCCACACATCCCTGGGAGGCTGCGGATCCGGGGGGATTTGTGGCTTTCACACACCCGGCGGAGCCAGGAGATGGGATTTGCACGTTCCTGTCCTTTGGGAAGGGTTTTTAGGGCTGTTACAGGATGCCATGAGTGCTTTTCCTGGGAATTTTGGATTTGCACATTCCCCTCCTTCAGGATGGGTTTTTAGGGCTGTTATGAATGCTGTGATATCTTTTCCTGGGAA
>JAHLSL010000063.1:238575-249857 GCA_025920805.1 Petroica traversi | reverse complement strand
TTGCCCTGCTGCAAGGGCAGGCCCGAGCGTCCCGCCGACCCCACCGGTGCTCTCCCGTCGTCTGGTGCTATCGACCAAAACCCAAGCACTTTCCAAGAAAACCAAGCTGTTTTTCCGTCTAGTTTACACTCGCCCGCCGCGCCGAAGCCGGTGGGGAAGAGGCAAGGCTCGGCCAAGGACGGCCCCAGCCCGCGGCTGCTGGCGCAGAGCAGCCCCCTGAGAAGGACGGTGCCACCAAAGTCCCTGTCCCAAGTGCACTTTCAGAGCAAGGCCTATTGCAGCTCCCCCGCGGGCAGCGGCGGCGCGGGAGCCCTGCCTTTCGAGACGAGCGTTCCCACTGCGGCACCCACCCACCCCAGGCTTGTGCAAGCTTGGGAAGGTGCCACGAAGGCGTTTTCTCCCATGGACCAGAATTCAGCACCTTATTCAAACCCTGTTGGAAACCAGTTCTCATTCGAGTGCCAGTCTGGCCCCGAGCAGAGGCAGCACAGGCAGAAAAATGCCAGGCTGCCTTGGCAGCAGATGCACCTCCCTTCTGCAATGCCCGGCGCAAACAGGCTGGAGCTGTCGAGACACATCAGAAGCCAGAAGCTCCCCTTCCCCCTGGGCACGTCGGACTGGCAGGGCAGCGGGAAAGCCCAGAAAGGGCCCCCCATAAGCAGCTCTCCGGGCTATCATGGCAAGAAGCTCTTATCAGGAGAGAGCCTCCAGAGGGGAGATCCCAGCTTGACGGGAGCTTTCTCCTTTGAGAGTGGGAAGGAACCGGCATCTCCTGCCTGCGACTCGAGGAGCAAAGCCCTGTTCTACAGCATGGCCCAAGCAGCTCCTCCTCCTCCTGCCTCACGGAGCTCGTCGGGCTCAGGGCTGGTCCTGCCACCATCAGCCTTGGTGGCTGCGTCCCCTTGCGAGTCCCCGCTGCCGTCCCCTGTCCCCAACCCCACGTGTGGCAGCACCTGCTCGTCGCTGTCCCCCATGTCCAGCAGCCCACTCAACCCCGGCTTCGAGGACAGCCAGATGTCCGGAGCGCTGACCCCCTCGCCCTTCTTCCAGCACCCCTGCCATGCCAAGGATGCCAGCAAAGCCTTCCACCCCTCCGACGTCCTCAGTCCCGGCCCCCTCCATTACCACCCCCCGGACTCTGTCAAGTCCTTCCACTTCCCTCCGGATGCTCTGAAAGACGACAGCCTCCTGAAATGCTCCCCGGCCAGCCCGTTCCACAAACCCGGTGGGGAGGTGGCCAAAGGGTGCCCGGCCGGGCTGGACGGGGAGCAGCCTCCACCACCATACTCCTCCCACCACCTGCTGGCCTCCTCCCTGAGCAGCGCCAGCCTGGACCAGCTGGACGTGCTGCTGACCTGCAGGCAGTGCGACCAGAACTACAGCAACCTGTCCTCCTTCCTGCAGCACCGCCAGTTCTGCGCCTCCCACCCCGCTGCCCAGGGAGAGCACAAGGACGCTCCCCGGGTGGCCGAGGGGCGGCCAGCACTCCCACCCGAGCCCCCCAAACCCCCCAGCCTGGCGCTCTCTCCGAACCCCCAGGCGCAGCTGTTGGCACTAAACAAGAGCGAGGACTTTTTGCTGGATGGGGAGAGCAAAAGCGAGGGCAAGGAGGACGCTCTGAAGGGCGGGCTCTTCCACGGGCTGGCCGCCAGCTCCCTCCCGCTCAGCGCCTCCGACCTGGACATCGACGATGCCAAGCTGGACAGCCTGATCACCGAGGCCCTCAACGGCCTGGGCTACCAGTCGGATAACCCAGAGATCGACAGCAGCTTCATCGACGTGTTTGCTGACGAGGAGCTGCCGGGCGTGAAGGTGGCTGGAGGGGGGGATGGCCCACAAGGCCAAGGAAGGCCTGGCCTCGGAGAGCAAATCCAAGCAGGCAGCAGAGGAGAAGGCAGCGGGAGAGGCCAGGGCTGGCTGTTTTTATGAGGATGGCCGCCCAGGGGAAGAGCAGGGGAGGAGAAGGGCGGGAAGGCAGCACCTCCACAAAGGGAGGGTGGTACGCAGGGTGGCACCGCAGGAGCCGGACCCCGCGGCAGAGGGAGAGGAGAGGACGGCCAGGCTGAGGGCAGGCAGGAAGAACAGCGTCCCACCAGCCGCCACCTCCAGCCAAAAGCATCCCAGGAAACTCAGCCAGGAGCCTCCGACGAAGAGCGAGGTGGGGCCGGGCATCGCCAGCAAGAGCTCCAAGCCACCGCGGTTCTCCATGAAGGACGTGAAGAGGCGGAAGCCCCGAAGCGGGACGTGGAGCAAGGAGCTCATCCACAAGATCGTGCAGCAGAAGAACAAGCTCCACAAACTGCAGGTGAAGAGCAGCAAGCAGGCCCAGCTCCCCCAGGCCGCCGAGAGGCCGCTGGCAGCCAGCAAGGAGGGCAGGCTGCGGGAATACGATTATGTGTCTGACTCGGATGAGGAGGGGGCAGAGTGCAGCAAGCCCCGGGGCAGGAGGAGGCGCGGCACGGGGTTCATGGGCAGGAGCAAGTACAGCTTCAGCAAGAGACGCTTGGGCAGAGGTGAGAGAGCTCGAGAGAAAGACCCAGCCTGGAGCTACAGCCGGAAAAGGGACGGTGAGAAAAGGGAGGCGCAGGAGGAGGGGAATGTCCCTGGTCAAGAGGATGCTGAGGATGAGGGCTGTGCTGGCAGAGCCCGGAGGAGGAGCAGCCACTCATCTGCTGGCAGCAGCCACAGCGTGCCCAGAGAGATGGGCACGAGCCCTCCTCGTGCTAGTGGGGCTGGTGACAAGGGTGGCACCCAGAGGAGGAGGCGCTCGGGCAGCCCAGCCCATGTGCCAAGGACTCCCCTCAGCCCTCCCGGGGACAGCAGCCTGAAAACAAGCCAGGAGAGCAAAGTGGACATTCCCAGGGGGAGCAGGAGGTTTGGCTCAGCCAAACCTTTGCTGGCAGCCTCCAGGGCATGGCCCAGTGCTGAACCAGACCTTGCTGCCATGGACTGTGCAAAGGAGGAGCCGTCACCACAGCCCCGGGAGAGGCAAATGCCCGGCACAGCCAGGAGCCCTGCCAGCTTCTCCTCCAGGGAGGGGGTGGAAGAGCCCAGAGGAGCAGCAAAGCTCCAGGGCGAGGCAGGAGAACCCACCCTGGAGGCTCAGGACTCTGCCAAGCTCACCACAGACCACCAGAGGCACCAGTTTGCCCCTTTCCCAAGCGAAGGGCTGAGGTTCCGCACAGAGGAGGTGATTGCTCCACCCCACAGCAGCACCAAAGCGAGTCCTGGCCCTGGCAGTGCCACCTGCTCGGAAGCAGGAATCAAATACACAAAGGGACAGGGACTCTGTGACAGCCAGAAGGATTATCCCGCACCAGCTCCCACCTTCGGGGGGGATGCAGTGGGAATGATGCTCACTGCCAAGCCGCCCAATCCCTATGTCAGCACTGACAACGCATTTTTTGACCCCAAAGGCCTTCCCTACGAGGACAACCTCTTCCCAAAGCCCCCGGCCCTGGGCTCCTCCCACATGGATGACATGTACCTGTGCCGGGATGACATCGGCGCCAGCTCCTTCGAGCAGAAGCACTCCAGCATCTCCCCTTTTGCCGCGGAAATGCCGCAGGGCAAAGTGTCCTCCCCGCTCAGCTTCGACTCCTCGTCAATATTCGGAGAGCTCCCCGTGTCCGAGTTTGATCCGTATGAGAGCAAGGATGGATATGGGGCAGCGTTTCCCTGCCCCGGGAATGCCTCCCGCAAGCCACTGCCGTTTGAGCAGCCCTACACAGCCTTCCTGCCGGAGAAAGACTGGTCCCTGATGGAGGAGGTGGCTCCCATGCTGCCAGAGGACATGGCTCAGTTCCACAGCCTCTCCGTGGAGAAGCCGCCAGCCAAGAAGTTCCCCGAGGAAGGAGCTGTCCCCAGCAGCCAGCTGTCCCTGCCGGACAGGATCGCAGATTACGGCGTGGCTTTCATGAGCAGCATTTCGGACGACGAGCTGGAGATCAAGCGCTTGGTCACGGAGCTGGAGAGCCAACTGCAAACCAGCAAGCTGGACACCGAGGTGTCTGCTGCCCTCCAGAAACCCGAGCAGAACGTGGCTGTCCCACTGCGAGCTCAGGGCGCCGAGAGATTCGCGGCGCTGTCGGAGCCAGAGGCAGCCCAGGAGAAAGGGCTGTTTTTGGCAGGGGAGCTGGGCAGCCCGAGCCTGGGCGCTGGGGAGAGGCTGGAGGGGGAGCAGCCGGACGTGGTGACCGCCCGTGAGGGCTACGAGAGACCCAGGGAGGGCTGGCCGTGCCCGCTGGAGCTGGGCTCGCTGCAGGCCGGGCTGTGCGTCCCAGCCCCGCTGGCCACAAACCACTTCTGCTCCAAGGCCAACAGCGAGCAGCTCCAGGGAACTGCGGCCGCTGAGGAAAGAGACCTCAGGGAGATGGAAAATGGGTCTTCTTCCAAAAATCCACCTGGCTCGAGCACAGCTGAGCAAACAGAGGCTCCCGTCTATGCCGACCCTGTGACCAAAAGCCCTCCTGTTGTCACCCACTCCGTGTTCCCTGAGACCGTGGATGCAGCAGAAGTAACCAAAGACCCCCTGCCATGCCAGCCCAGTGCCAAAGGCTTCCCTGTGCCAGGGAAAGCAGGCACTGACCCCGAGGAGCTGGAGAAGTTTGATGCCCATCTTCCAAACCCTAAGCCTGAATTTGGCTGTCAGCAGGGTCCTGCCCCAGCCTTGGATCTCACCTTTTCACCTCGCGTCAAAGAGGTCCCAGACACCAAAGAAAAACCCTTAATCAGGACTGAGCCCCCCCAAAACAGTGACAAGCGCTGTGGATCTCAAAGGGGATGGTGGTGGGCCTGCACCATCGGAGGAAACGGAGGAGAGGAGGAGTCCCACCGCCTACCCAAGCCCTGGCCCCAGTGACAAAGCCAGCAAGCCCAAAGTGCTGCTGTTTGAGATGCTGAGTGTGCCCAAGGAGAGCGACCGCCCTTCCCAGGAGGCGATGGTGGCATCCCAGGAGACCTCGGCCAACCCTCTGCAGCAGCTCCAGCTCTTCGTTGCCCGGACGGTGAAGAACAACGAGGAGGAGCTGTTGATGCCGTGCTTCCCCGGGCTGCTGGCTCCCAGCCACCCCTCTGCCACCACCCACGCCCAGGCAGAGCACAGGGAGCAGGGCGGGGGTGCCCTGGGAGGGGAAGCTCAGACCCCAGGGGAAGGGGATATCCCCGCTGGAAATATCGCTGCTCCAGGGAAAGAGGGACTTTCTCCCGGTGGGTGTGAGCAGCTGGAGTCGCTGGATGCAGAGGGCTCTTTCCGTGCAAAACAATCCACACCAGGGCTGCAAAATAATGTAACGGAGCTGCAGCACTTAGCAAATGAAGCCCCGGAGCTGAGGGACATTAATATCCCTGCAGATGGTGTTTCCCAGGAGCGTGATGACCTCTCACCACCCAGCAGCACCGCGGTGACCCCGCTGCCAGGGCAGGCAGGGAAAGCTGATAGGCTCGGGGAAGAGCAGGAGGGAGATAACAGCACAGCGACCTTGGCATTTAGGAAACATGAGCAATCCCACCTCAGCCGGGGTTTGCTGGAGGAAGAAACGCCGGGCAGGGCAGAGGGAGAGAGGCTGGGAAGGAGCCGGGTGGGGAAGGAGGCACAGCACCCGGGCAGTGATCCTGCAAGTCCCATCAGCCCCCCTGGTCCCTCTGAGGAGGATCTGCACGGTTTGGGGACAGAGATAAAAACCAGCACTGTCAATGCAAATGTTCCCAGAGAAGGGAATGGCAAGCTGTCCCTCAGTCGGGAATCTCCAGCCAGCCTGCTCCTGCCAGCCAAATATCCCGACCTCAAATGCCTGCAAAGCAGTGGGGCCGAGGGGGGGAGAGGTGCCCGGCTTTGGCACTCAGCTCTCAGTGGAGAAGAAATGCAGCTCATCCCTGCCTGCCACACCAAGTTCATTCCTCACCAAGGGTTGTCCTCCCAAGGCCAGCAGCCGTCACACCGTGAGCCCAGCAGAGCAAGGGACGTGGGAAAGGACACCCACCTTCCCCTCCTCACTCCGTCACTGCGGGGCTGTACCGATGGAAGCGGCTGAGGAACGTCCCCATCACCTCCCTGGTGGTGTTTTGGGTAACTGTGACTCACCTGGAAGAGAGGGGACGGTGGGACCCTGCACTGTGCTGCAGGGTGATGGCCTGGTGGGCTCTGTCTTGGAGATGAGGGGTGCCCAGGAAGCTCCTGGGAAGGACTGTCCTCTTCCCTGCTCGCCGCCTTTCCACAAGAAGGGTCTTGGGAAAGAGGTCCCCGAAAACGCCGGTGCTGTGCTGCCAAATTTTAAGGAAAACCAAGGATGTGCCGTCACAGACTCAGTCATTAACTCCACCCCTCCAGAAAGCCAGGATTACCCAGCCCAGCCCACAGCGGATCTTCTGCCCATGGGAGAAAGGGAGGTCAACCTGAACCAAGAGAACAAGCTTGGAAGCTGCTCCCATGTTGGGAATAAGGGTCAAAGTGAACCAGAGGCTTTGTCCAATGGTTTTGCCGTTCAGGACATGTCAGCTGCCATCAGTAGGGGTCTTACAAGAGTTGGAGATCTTGGTCCTGCTGAATTAAATGGCCATGAATTTTCAGGGGCAGCAGAAGTGAGACTTGGTCCTTCCAAAACCACGGAGAGTGAAGGAAAGAGTTTGAAAGGGGAGAAATCCAAAAGCCACAGGGCTGCAGAAGCTGGAGGTTGTGAGTTAAACAGCGTGGGCCAAGGAGAGCACCACACACCCAGCAGTACTCCAAACCCATCCCAAAATGAGCTCCACAAAGGGAAAAAGCCCAATGGACTCCCTGTGACCTGTGACATTTGTGCAGCCACGTTCAGGTCCAAGCCCGGCCTGACCAGGCACAAAGCTGTCAAGCACCAGGTGAAGAACGGTGGTTTGTCACAGCCCAGCAGGACTCCCAGGTCCCCTCTGATTCCTGCACACAGGACACCAAAAGCAGCCCAGAAGGTGCCCAGGAGGAGCCTGAAGGCATCAGCCAAAGACAAAACCTGCAGCTCGCAGGTGCCGAGCTCCACTGCTGAACACATTGCCGAGAAAATCCTCCCAGAGCTGGAGAAGGAGCCCAGCTCGCAGATGCAGGAGGTGGTCAGCAGAGTGCTCAGCGACCTCAGCGTCATCTCCCTGGAGATGTCCCAGGAGCTGCACCGCACACGGGTCCTGCAGAGGGAGGTGAAGGCAAAGAGGCCGCGCACGGAGATGAGGGGATCAGGAGAGGCGGCGTCTGGGAAGCTGGAGTCGGGATGGCAGGGCAGGAAAGGGGAAAAGGGCAGGAGGAGCCAAAGCAAGGATCTGGGAGAGGAGAACGGCAATTCTGAGAAGCAGCTCAACAGGAAAGTGAGGCGAAGGAAAGCAAAGGTGTTTCCCAGCAGGAATGAGCCCGGTGAGCTGGAGAAGAACACAGGTCCTGCTGCCCTCAGCTCCAGCCTGCCCCAGATCCTGGAGGGCTTGCACGAGCCAGGTGGTTGCATCTCCACAGAGGAGCAAACCAGGACCAGCACAGCCCAGCGCTCCCAAAAAGCCCAAGAGTCCCCTTGTGCAGCTGAGCTTGCGGAAGACCTGGTGTCTCTAAAGGAGGTGGTCAGCAAGGAGACAGCCACGGGCACGGTCACCTGTCCTGGAGAGGTGGAAGATCCAGGTGCAATGGAAGACAGGCAGGCCTGCAAAAAATGGATTGGTGGGATTGTGAAGCAAGTGCCAAAGGGATGGGGCAAGGTGGGCACAGAGCAGATTCGTGGTGCTGATGGCACAGAGGACGTGGATGCTGGGGCAGGGGACAGTCCTGCGGCCAGCAGTGACACCGGGAGCTGGAGAGGTGCCCTGCAGGGTCCCACAGCTCCTGCCAAAGGGGCTTTGCTGCTGGAGAGCCATGAGGTGGGAACCACCCAAAATGGTTCTGGTGCTCTGCAGACCACGCCGGGGCCCAGCCCTCCCCCTGCAGAGCCAAAGCTGTGGGCAAAGGCGGACATGTCACCGGGCAGGGAGCCCTGCGGGGACAGCACGGCCACCTCGGACCTCCAGAGCTTTTTCGACGATGACTCCACGTTCTCCCAGCTGTTCCCCAGGGATGACCAGCCTGCCCGCAGGAAGTGCACGCGGGTGTACGGGAAGCGCAGCAAGAAACCCAAACCTGTCCCCGAGGTCACCCTGCAGCCAGCAGGGGCCATCGACCTCCTCACCATCCGCCTGGCCTCGGACCTCAGCGACAGCAGCTCCTTCTGTGTCACCAGGGAGGACCCCTGTGAGTTCCAGACCATCTCGGCTGACGATGCCCTGATGCTGGACATGTGTCATGGCAGCAAGGCCAAGAGCGGAGATGCTGCTCCAAATGGGTCCAAAAGCATCGAGCTGAGGCTGGATGAGGTGACCGACCACGGGAAGGTGGACATTGACCTGGAGGACAACATGCTGACCTTCTTGTGCCAAAACAGCCATGCGGACAGCGTGCCCAGCTTGAACATCTGGGGCAGCCTGGAGAAGGAGGGGGAAAGCCTCTCTGCCGAGGACATGTTTGAGCCTCTGATGGACCTTGAGGATGAGCACTCGCTCCAGGAAGTGAACTCCGAGCCCCCCCGAGCTGGCGGAGGAGCCCTACGATGCCAAGGATAACGAGGATTCGGACTCTCCCGAATTTCACACCATCGACATCGAGATGCTGAACGCAAAGCTGAAAATGAGAGACGTGTGCTTCTTCAGCCCGTGCGAGGATCTCCCTGGCCATGGCGAGGACAACGCTGTGAGTCTGAAGCCAAAGTCAGGCAAGCACAGGAGCAAGCTGGAAGATGGGAAACTGGGGAAAAACCGCGGGGAGATAACCATCAAAACCAAAGACAAGCAGTACAAATGCAAAGTCTGCTTCCAGTGGTTCCTGACGCTGGGGGAGCTGGACTTCCACAAGCTCTCCCACAACCCTTCCCCTCCTCCCACCTGCTACATGTGCGTGCAGCGCAAGTTCAGCTCCCGCGAGCAGCTGCGGGACCACCTGAAGGAGAAGCACGCCAGGAACAAGGCCGGGCTGTGGGCGTGCGGGATGTGCCTGAAGGAGATCTCGGACGTGTGGATGTACAACGAGCACCTGCGGGAACACGCCACGCAGTTCGCCCGCAAGGGGCAGGCGCAGAAATCGGTGATGGGGCTGCCCGGCTGCTTCGGTGAGGACAATGCTGCTGTCACCCACTTCCTCAACACCATCATGTGCCGCAAACCCAGCAGGTCCTCCCGGCACGGTGACCCCAGCAGCCGGCATGGGGCCAGCAGGGACACCAAGAGCCCCAAGGAGTTGCCCTTCGAGCAGGAGAAGGTGATGAAAGACCCCTTGGAAAGCAAAGTGAAGCCACCTGCACCCAGCTCCTCCAAAGCGTCCTCCAGCCCGTCCCCGGAGCACGGGGCAAAAAGCGAGAGCACCCCAAAATCTGTCCCCATGCACCCAGACTGCAAGGATCCTTCCCGGGACTGCCATCACTGCGGCAAGCAGTTCCCCAAACCCTTCAAGCTCCAGCGGCACCTGGTCGTGCACAGCTTGCAGAAGATTTACTTGTGCCACAAGTGCCCCATGTTCTACCAGGAGACCAAAGAGCTCCGCAGCCACCTGAGCCAGGAGCACGGCGTGGTGGAGGAGCAGGAGATCAAGCACACCACCCTGTACGCCTGCGAGCTCTGCGCCGACGTCATGCACGTCATCAAGAAGTCCTTCATCTGCAGCATGTGCAACTACACCTTCTCCAAGAAGGAGCAGTACGACCGGCACATGGAGAAGCACCTGGCGGGCAGCAACAAGACCTTCAAATTCCGAGGGGTCATGAGGCCTGGCGCTGCCTGCAGGGAGGGCAGGGAGAAGGGGAAGGAGGACGGAGCTCTCCGGGAGGGAATGCCGCCGAGCAAGAAGCGGAAGGTGGCCCACCATGGCAGCTCAGTCCCACACAGGTCACCGCTCCACCTGGACCCCACCAGTGACCTCCAGCTGGTAGAAGCTGGAAGCCCCAGCCTGCAGGTTCCCTCTGACTCCTTCCCAACAGCAGCTGGTGACCTGGGAGCACCCCAACCCTCCGAGAAAGCAGAAGTCCTGGTGGGTGACTTCTCGGAGCTCCTGGCGGAGATGGAGAAGTCCCCATTTGACCCCTTGCCACCACCTCCCTGCCTGTCCCCATCTCTGCCACCAGCTGCTGCAGGCAGCCCTGAGCTCGGCCACATCGCTGGCCTGTCCATCGAGGAGCTGGAGAAAGGAGCCTTTGATGGGAAACCACTTCCTTTCTTGGACTCACCCGAGTTTCCCATGGACCTTGCTGGCTTGACTTGTCACCAGGCCACCAACCAAAAACTGTCCCCTCCCCTCCTGACCCAGAAACACGGCTGTGCCCATGCCCATGTAAAAACAAGCACAGGCAACAAAGATGAATATGGGGCAGGTATCCCAGAAAATCCCAGCGCAGACACCGACGCCGTGGGTGGGATCCCTTTTCTCCAGCTTGCCAAGAAGGTCTCAGAGCTTCATTCCCCTCAGGCAGAGTCTCCACAAGCCACAGAAATCCACAAATGGGGCAACCCCAGTGCTGGTGATGGCTCTGCCTGGGAAGGAGCAGCCAAGGCCACATCTCCAGAAGGTCCCCACCAGCCCTTGCCCCTAAAGGACAAGGCAGTGTCACCCACACTCCACAGAGCTGCCAAAGATTCAGTCCCACCAAAGAAGATTTTGGGCAGCGAGGCCGCTCCCGGTGCGGGCAGCCCCAGCAGCAGCACCGAGGAGGGTCAGCAACCCATCTCAGGGAAGGAGAAATCCACGCCTGAGGCTAAGGACAGTAACACCAAGGACCAGGGTGGCAACCCAGGCAGATCCAGCGGCCACCAGCCCAGAGGTGACACCACCAGACGCGGCCACGCGGACCCGGGCAGGGCCACCAGCAAGCTTCACCCAAAGAGGAGGAAAGAACACAAGTCCTTGAGCCACCGCAGCAGCTCCGGCTCCCGGGAGAACATGGAGGGAGACGGGAAGAAGAAGAAAGCCCGGCCACCATGCCCGGCAAGGAGTGAGAGCACTGCAGAGCTCAAACGTGGCAGCTGGAGCAACGCCGAGGCTCCCACCCTGTCCCCTGGCAGGAGGGACACGCACTGCAGCAAGCTGGGCCCCAGGCCCAGAGCGGGCCCCCAGCTGAAGAAGATGGTGCTGGACCCTTACAACCAGAAGAAAGGGGAGCTCCACCACGCCAACGGGGACCTGAGGCGCAGGAAGGCCATTCTGGGCAAGAGCCTCCACCAAGTGCTGGCCAAGGGGCCGGCACCGTCCCCGCGGGGCTCCT
>JAHLSL010000063.1:174509-185116 GCA_025920805.1 Petroica traversi | reverse complement strand
GTTTGGGGTCTGTCACTTGTGGGGTCAGTCCTGAGGTGGGTTTGGGGGTCCATCAGTTATGGGGTCAGTTCTGAGATGGGTTTGGGGTCCATTATCTGCAGAGTCAGTTCTCAGGTGAGTTTGGGGGTCCCTCAGCTGCAGGGTCAGTCCTGAGATGGATTTGGAGTCCATCACTTGTGGGGCCAGTCCTGAGGTGAGTTTGGGGTCCATCACTTATGGGGTCAGTTCTCAGGTGGATTTAGGCTCTATCACCTGCAGGGTCAGTCCTGAGATGGGTTTGGGGGTCCCTCACCTGCAGCTCTCAGGTGGCTTTGGGGTCCCTCACCTGCAGCTCTCCAGTGAGTCCTCTCAGAGCTGAGCTAGAACAGCCCCTCCAGGGTGTGAATCTCTCATCCTGAGGTTTTCCTGCCCTCAGGAAAAGGGTCCCAGTTTATCAGGACAGCTCTTTGCTGATCCAAAATGAACCAAAATGAATCCCCAATCCTGCAGGATCCAGGTGTAACCTGCTGAGACTGGGAACTCAAACTCAGCCTTTGCTGGGGAGAGCTGCAGGAAGGTGCAAAAGAAAATCAGTTATGCTGGAAAAACCAACTCCAGCTGCTTTTCCCTTCAGATTTCCAATAAAAACCACGGGGAACTTCCCCACTGGAGCTTTCCAAGCTCCTCTTCAAGCCCAGCTCCTGGAAATGCCTCTCACCACCAAACTGATCCCACAGGGCAGAGTTTGGGGTGTTAAAGGGTGCCCTGAGAGCTGCTGAGCTCCCTGGGCATCCTCCCTCTTGGAGCTCCCTAAGGATGGCAGGGAAATGAGGATTTTGGTTAATTAACCCCATTATCAGTGGGATTTCAGTCAGGGCAGGGCTGCACACCAGTTCATCCTTCCAGTGTTCAGTGTTTCCCCTTCCCTGCATCCTGAGGAATTTGATTTCCTGTGTTTTCCCTGCCCTTGGTTTGGTTTTTTTTCCCTGCCCTTTGCCTCTGGTTTTGCAGTTCTTTGTCCCCTGAATCTTTCTGTGCTGCCTTTCTCTCCTCACCTGTGGTGTCAGCACTGTTGCATTCACTCTCCTCAGCCCCCTCATTGTCCCTGCCTGCACTTGGACCCTGCTCCAGAACTTTTCAGCCCTGCATTTCATGCATCTGATTCACAGCAGCATTTTCATGGTGCTCAGAGCAGTTTGGCTCTTAGGAAATTGGATTTTTTTCCTTTTATCCCAAAGATTTCATCCTGAAGGAAAGAACTTCCTCTGCTCTTTTCTTCCCCCTCTGTGCTGTGACCTCCCCCAGGGCTGTGAGGGGACACAAGTTGGGAATGCTCTTGGTTCTTCACATCCATGAAAATTTGTGGGATTTTGAGGCTGAAACTGATGGCTCTGCCAAGCTCCAGGATTTTGTGGGTACCCAGTTCCTGGCTGGAATTTCTTCCTTTTTAATTTCCCACCTTTTGGTGCTGTTTAATTAGCAAAAGAGGGGAAGTTGGGCCTGATCCTGCAAAGGGAACTTCTGGGTAAGAATTCCAGCTCTGACTCCTCTGGAAAAATCAACTGACAGAAGTGTGAGGTTCAGAATATTATTTAAAATGTATCCTGGGGTTCCCTGACGAGGTGGAATTGGAGTTTTAAAAGTAGAAAAGTGCTTTTTTCTCCCTGCCTTTAGTGCTGTGCCAAGGCTGCTTTATCTCAGGGTTTCAAGTTAAAAAAATCTCAGATATTAAGCTTTGACTAAAAAAATCTTACAAAGGAAGTGAAGCAGGTGAATATAAATCCCTCTGGCATCCCCACAATTTTCTCCTCCCCTTTTTAGGAGGAAAATGTGTAATTTTTAAGAGTTTCTAGGAGGGCTGGGAGGCTTTGGTGGGAACAGATTTAGCTCCTTGAGGTGAGGAGGGCCAGGCAGGAGGAGCATCTCTGCCCCACCTTGTGCAAACCACAGGACACTGAGAAACCCAGGAGCTGTTCAAGTTAATTTTCTTAATTAGAAACATCCCAAAACCCGGGCTGTGAACCTCCCAAATTGTGGAACTTGAAAACTCCTCTTTCCTGCCCAAAATTCCCCTTTTTCATTGGATTTCCTCCTAAGTCTCTTCATGCAAAGGCAGTCCCAGCTGGTTCAGCCTGGGAACAGGAGAGGTTTGTGAGCCTGAATTCCCAGTGCCCTGGGCTGCCCAGAGAGGGAAGGAAAGGAATCTTGGGCACATTTTGGGCACTCAAAGCCACTTTTGGGGCAGAAATAGTTGTGCAGGTGGCACCAAAGCTGAATTGTCAAGATATTTGAGAGATAAAAGTGAAAAGCATCAATACCTCCCAGCTTCTTGCCTGAGCTGCAAGTCAGACAAGCTTATCTAGGGCTTAGCAGTTAATTTTTTGCTTTCATAACTTGGTTTAGAATCAGGAGGAAACTGGTTTAGTTTTAAGGCACAAAAAAAGGCCAAGTTTGTGATGAGGGAGGGATGAAACCTGGGGATTTCTGCTCTGCCACTGGTGTCACTGCTGCTTGATTTAAAATACTTCTGTGGAGTTATTTTTCTCAGGTTTTTGTGATATTTGTCTTGATGTTTCTCTGAAGGACAGCAGAAAGCAATTTTTGAAGCTCCCAAATGTACAAAAAACCCAAACAATCCCAAAACTCCTCCCCAAACCATTCAGGATTTCAGAAATTTGGGATAAATTGTGATTCGCAGATTGAAAAACATCCTCAGAAAAACTTCTCACAATTCCAGAGGTTTGGGATGAACTGTGATTTGCAGATTAAAAACCATTAAAAAAAAAAACCAAACAACTCTTTCAGAATTCCAAATATTTGGAATAAATTGCCTTGCAGATTATTTTAAGACAGCACTTAAAGCTGGAATTAAATCTGCTGTCCTGTTCCATCATTAGACAGTTTTCCTTTCAATTTCCACTCCCAATTTTTTTCCTGCTGTTTATTTTACCTTTGGCCATCTGGGCTTTGTTTTTGGGGTGTTTCCACTCAGGGTAAGATGAATGCCAAAATCTGCTTTGTGGGTTTTGGGGACTCTTGGAGCAACAGCCCAATCCCTGAATCCCAAAAATCCCACCCTGCCTGGATTTTGTGACCCCTTCTCACTTGGGCCAGCATTTATTGTGTTCCTTATCATTTCTGCTGATGGAAATTAATAGGAAATGATTACAACTGCTGCATGCTCTGGGTTTTATAAGAGCTGCTGTGGAGGTCAATGTTTTATATTCCTCACCATCAGAACTTATTTCCCATCCCTCTAAAGGTCTCCATGTCAAACACAAAAACCCATTTAAGCTTCACTTAAATAGCTTTTTATTTTTTTAAATTCCTTTTTTTTCTGGTGCTGCTTATTTGCAAGAAATCAGAAAACAAATTTCCTGAGTCCTCGTGCCCCTGGCAGCTTTGATATTTCTGGTGGCCCAGTCTGGGCTGACCTTTGTGTTCACACAAAGTCACTTCTCAGGCTCTTGGGCAATTAAAAGCCTGCTCTGAGCTGGCTCTTGAAGCCAATAATGATTTGTGCAGAGTTTATGAGCTCAGCATCAGGGTTTGATGTGCTCAATAAGGAGATGATTTGCTTCAGATCCATCCTGGGGAGGAGCTGCTGTTACCAGGAGGCAACTTCTGCCTTCTCATTTGGCTTTGACCTTGTCAGGGAAATCAAAAGTTTGCTGGTGAGCAAGAGCCAACTTCAGGTGTGCAGAGGAGCTGGGAGGAAGCTCAAAATGTGGATTTTCTGCTGTTCTGAGGAAGCTCAAAATGTGGATTTTCTCCTGTTCTAAGGAAGCTCAAAATGTGGATTTTCTGCTGTTCTAAGAAAGCTCAAAATGTGGATTTTCTGCTGCTCTTGGCCCTGCTGATATTGAGATGATCTCATGTTTATCAACTCACTGATATCAGCAGGGCTTGGGAAGAGCAGTCAGTCCTAAAATACAGCTTAAGGTGCCTCTGGGAGTGGTTTGAATTTATTTTCTGGTTTTAACTCCTCCTGCAGACCTCCCACAGTATAAAGAGCAGCATTTTCTGGACTTTGACCCTGAAAGTTTGCAGTAAATTCACTAAAAGATTTCGGGGGTTCAGGTGCTGGGAAGGCTCAATTTGCTTTATTTGGGGCAGTGTTTGGTGTGGCTTTTTGGTGGGAAATCACCTTTCCTGTGCAAAACCAGGTGGAGAAACAGGGAAAAGCATCAGGAAAAGGTGAAGTAGCAGCTTAATAAAAGATAAATAAACTCTGATTTCAGGGCTTGCTGGCTGTGTTTAAAGGAGCACCCAGAGCCTGACATTTGTGGCATTTCTGCTCCAAGGGTTTTAAAAAAGAGCTCTGATCATTTGGGCCATGTTTTTGTGGGAGCAGTAAATGAGCAGCTGGAGCAAAACATGGGCACGTTAAAATGAAGATGATTTGTAATTCTGTGGCTTTTCTTTAGGGTTTTTAGAGCTTTTGTGTGGATGTGACCCAGTCACCTGCCTAGGAAGGGCCAGCTCAGCCAGTTCCAGTCAGGCACTCCTGTAATTTATGGGCTTTTTGTTCCTGGAGTAAAAGAAAGAAATGTATGGCCTAGGTTCTTTCCCTGCCCTTTTCTGTTGGATTTATTGGATTTATTCTCCATGGTCCATGAGAAACCCGGATTTATGAAATCCCAGGATGGCTGGGGTTGGGTGGGACTCTAAAGCTCCTCTCATCCCAAACCTCTGCCATGGGCAGGGATGGCACTCCTGGATCAGGTTCCTCAGGGAGCCTCATCCAGCCTGGCTTCCCAGGAATTCAAACAACTTTCAGGAATCGACACAACCCTTCTTTGGGAGGCAAAGCACAGGAAAACAAGTGGTGCCTTTTTCCTGGTGTTACAAAATGAAGCCAGACACGGTTAGAGGGGTTGGGGTCTTTCCCTCAGGATTTGAATCAGGATCCTGTTTGATGCATCCACTTCCCCCAGGTGCCAGCGTGGCAAATGCACCCCCGTCAGTCACACACACCAGTTCTAGACTTTCCACAGCCCAGATCCAACAAGGGAGCCCAATGCTGGGGCTGGGCTGGGCTCAGCTTGACTTTCCAGAATCTGTCCTGCTCAGAGCCCTTGGCTTCCTGAGCCAGTGGGAATGTTTGGTGTCCCTGGCTCTGCAGCTCTGGGCTGTTCAGTCTCAGGCCTGCAGAACACTCACAGAACACTGAGCACTGAACTGAGTAAAAGGTTACAAGTGTGCATTCTGATACTTGTGGGTACAGAGAGCTGTGTAAAAGGGATATAAAGAAAAGACAAAAATCATTCTGGCATCACAAGTCAATCAATGAATCCCTGATTTCCCAGGCTGCTCCCATGACTGAGCTGTTCTCTCCCTGCAGCCTCTCGGGGACTGATGGACGTTTCCGAGAGCCCGGAGCGAAACCCCGGCTCTCCCGAGGAAGAGGAGCAGCAGCTTTCTGATGAAGAGGCCCTGAAGGGGATCGGCTCCGAGCGGGAACTCGATGGAGAGGGCGGCCAGGGGAGCCTCCTGGGGGAGGAGGAGGAGGCAGGCGGGGCCCTGAGCCGGGGTGAGGAAGAGGAGAACCACTCTGATGAGGAGGATCGGCTGAGCGAGGCCAAATCCCAGGAATCCGACACCAACGAGCAGAGCGTGGAGCTGAAGAGCCCCCAGCCCCACAAGGGAGAGGAGGAAGACAGGACAAATGACCTGGAGGTGTCCTCTGTCACCAGGGAGCTGGATGAGCACGAGCTGGACTATGATGAGGAGGTTCCTGAGGAGCCCAGTGCTGCTGCTGCAGAGGAGGATGGGGAGAAGGCTGCTGGGGAGGATGATGAGGAGGAGGAGAAAGGAGATGATGCCCCTGAAGATGAGAAAAAATCCAGCAGCAAAAGCGATGATGAGAAAGACGGGCAGGATCCCCTCAAGGAGAAGAAGAAAGAAGAAGATGATGGAGAAATTGATGATGGAGAAATCGATGTAAGTAGGAGGTGGTGGCTGTTCCTTTGCAGTTCCTGATGGGAATGTCAGTGTCCCCAGGGGGCAGGGACAGCCTTCTCCCTGCAGGTGAGGCCCCAGCATCCCTGATCTCAGGGCTTGCTGTTCCTTTGCAGTTCCTGATGGGAATGTCAGTGTTCTCAGCTTGCAGGGACAGCCTTCTCCCTGCAGGTGAGGCCACAGCTTCCCTGATCTCAGGGCTTGCTGTTCCCTTGCAGTTCCTGATGGGAATGTCAGTGTCCCCAGCCTGAAGGTGAGGCCACAGCATCCCTGATCTCAGGGCTTGCTGTTCCCTTGCAGTTCCTGATGGGAATGTCACTGTCCCCAGCTTGCAGGGACAACCTTCTCCCTGCAGGTGAGGCCCCAGCTTCCCTGAACTCAGGCTTGGGCCCTGGTGCCCTGTGCTGAACCCAAACCTTGTGCCAGAGCCACCAAAATGAGCTTGGATCCCTCTCAATATGGGGAGTCCAGTGCTTTAGGAACTGCCCTGCCTCTTCTCCTGGAGGATTTGGGAATCCAGTTTGACAGCAAATCCCATGGATTGGGAGTCCAGGAGCTGTTCAGATGGAGGGGCTGGTGCTGGAGGGTGGTGCTGGTGCTCATGAGGTGTTTGGGAAACTCCTGATCCTCATCCTGAGCTGTTTGTGGGGCTCCAGCATCATGAATGTGTGGAAGAGGAATGGGAAGTGCTGGGATTTCTGGAAAATCCCCAAGGCATGGTTTGGGGATGGGCTCAGGGATGTGCAGTGTTTCACAGCTCTGAACAAACACAGATACCCAGAAAAATTCAAAGTAGAGTTTATTTGCAGTGGGGATTAGGGAAAATGTCATCTCTATCCACGTTTGTGTTCAGCAGGGAGCTCTGCAGAGCAGCAGCTGCTCCGTGCAGCTCAGCAGCAATTCCCCTCCTTTTCCATGAAAACAGGGCACAGGAATTCCAGTGAAAAGCCTCTCGTGGGCTCCTGGTCTGGGGCTGCATCCCAGTGCAAAGCACTGAGAGAGAAATGGTTGGTGCAGAGCACCCGGGCTGCTCCCCATTCCAGAATTCACCTGCACAGCTGGGCTGGGGTTGGGAACATCCTGGGGACACTCAGGGAAGCCCTGGAGTGTGTGGGGTCACTGCTGGGGCTCCTCAGCTGAGCAGGGGACATTCCCTGGCCTTTCATCCCCATTCCTGAGGGTCTGACCTGGCCACAGGACCCTGGGGAGCTCCTGGAGCCTCACTGGACAAACCCTCCTCCCTTTTTATTAAAGAATATTTTGTGTGCTTTTTACTCTTCATAGTTCATTAACGAGTTTAATTGCTTTAAAAAATTATGCAGTTTTTCCTCCTCAGGCCCATCCTGGCAGGTGATTTTGTCCAACATGTGTTTTCCTAAGGTTTTGTGTATTCCTGAATCACTGAGAAGGAATTCCAGCACTTTATGGGGTGAAAAATAAATTCCTGGAGTCCTGACTCCGTGCCTGCTCCTTGATTAAAATATGAATGCTCTCCTTTGGAGCCTGAGGCATTCTTGGGAGCTCTGCTCACAAAGCAGCAGATGAATCTGTACCCTGGTTTTCATACATGAACTCATAACAGCATTCCCAGCTGCCTGGTTCCAAGGAGACCTCACAGAAATAAATATTTCCCCTTTTGTTCCAGACTTCACACAGCTCCTTTGAAAGCACCAGAGTGGAGCTGGTTCTCCCATTCAGGCAGCACTGAAAGGCAGCCCCAGCTTTGGGCAAAACTTCAGTCTCTGTATTTTTCCCTCTGCTTTCAGCTCCTGGTGGGGAGGGAGGGGAATATTAATGCAAATTTTAATTGGAATATAAGTGCAGGCTTTGAAATGGGTTCTTTTCCCTGTCTGGCTCAGGAATGCAGCAGGAGAGGCTCTTCACCACCTCTCTGTTGCTGCTTTGTTTGTCTGCAGCCAAGTGATGGCTTTTCCCTCCTTTCCAGCTGCTAAATGGATCAAAGGAGAGAATTTTCCTCATCTTTTCCACCCAAAAACTGCTGTTGCCAGGCAGAGGGAAGGCCCATCCAGATGTTCCCTCTCCACGTGTTCCACTTGCTGAAAATCAGGAAGTGGAGGCAGAGAGAGGGAAAATCCAGGATGCCTTTTAGGACAAAATCCTGATTTCCTGGCCACATACCTGTGACACCTCTCTGGTCATTTGTAGCTTTGCCTTCTGCATCCCCAGCTCCTTTCAGCTCCTTTGGGCTTTTGTGCAGCCCAACAAAGCCAGGGAAGGGTTGGTTTTTTTTTCCCCTGGACAGCAAAACCAAATGCTGGTGCTTGAAAGTTCCAATAACTTTATTCTGGAGGTGTTTCCTGGCTGTTATTTCTTAATCTTGGAGCAACCTCCAGAATTTATTCCTGGGGATGAGGCAGAGTTTTGTTGGAGCTGGTTCCCAACTCCTGTGTGGAGCTGAGGAGGAGAAGGGAAGATGAAGAAGACTGGAAGAAATGTGTTGGACTGATCCTGAAAAATTCATTTGTGAGAGGGGCTTTGGACAAAGGTGTGGAGTGATGGAAAAGGTGGAACTGGCAGGATGAGGTGGGAAATTCCTCCCTGGGAGGTTGGGGAGGTGCCAAGAGAAGCTGTGGCTGCCCCTGGATCCCTGAGGTGTCCAAGGCCAGGCTGGACAGGGCTTGGAGCAGCCTGGGACAGTGGAAGGAGCTTTTAGAGCCACCTGGAATGTTGTATTCACCTTGTGAAAGTGCTGTGGGTCATTCCTGTAACCCGACCTTGTTTTCCTCCTGTGGTTTTGCCCCAGGGTGGCTCTCACTGATGTCTGAGCAGACTGGGAAATGTCAGGGCTGCAGGGAATGCCCCAGGTGAAATTCCCTGTCTGTCTGTCTGTCTGTTCCAGGACGATGACTTGGAAGAGGGGGAAGTTAAAGACCCCAACGACAGGAAAGTGAGGCCAAGGCCCACCTGCCGCTTCTTCATGAAAGGTAACCTCACTCTGGGCCCTGGGAGGAGCCAGAGCTGCTGGAATTTGCCTCTTCTGGGATTTCTTTTTCTCCACTAAGCCTCTGGTGCATGATAAACTCTGCCCCAGGTGGCCTCAGTGTCCCCTTCCTGGTCCTCGGTGGCCAAAGCTGAATTTTCATGACACAAAAAGGCCTTTGCCCTCAGCGTGGTGGAGGCAAATAAAGGAAAACTTGCAAGGGTTTTGGAATAAAATAGAGAGGTTGTGGCTGCACCATCCCTGGCAGTGCCCAAGGCCAGGCTGGACAGGGCTTGGAGCCATCTGGGATAGTGGAAGTGTCCCTGTCTGTGACAGGGCTGGAATGAGGTGGGCTTTGAGGCCCCTTCCAACACAAACCATTCCATAATTATTTTTTTTTTTCTGTGATTTCAATTCTTTTTGTAATTCTTAATAATGTATTTCCCCAAGGTTCTGCACAACAGCTGTCTTAGACTATCCTGCCTTTTTTTTTTTAGTGTTCAGATTTTATAAAACTTGTCTGCTTTAAACTGATCCTAGCTCTGATCCACTTCCTGCTGTCTTAGACTATCCTGCCTTTTTATTTAGTGTTTAGATTTTATAAAACTTGTCTGCTTTAAACTGATCCTAGCTCTGATCCACTTCCTGCTGTCTTAGACTATCCTGCCTTTTTTTTTAGTGCTTAGATTTTATAAAACTTGTCTGCTTTAAACTGATCCTAGCTCTGATCCACTTCCTGCAGCTTCACCTCCCTCAATGTTTGTTCATTTATTTGCTGTTGTTCACAATCTCCCTCGGGACAATTCCTGAAAATCTGAGCAGAGCAGGAGGGTGGGGACCAGGGTGGGGCCTCCCTTCCCTTTGTCAGGGCAGCCTGAGGGTTTCCAGAGCTGTGACCCTCAGATATCCCACCCTTGGCTTCCTGGAGGTGCTCCCGTGTCAGATCCAGAGCCACAGAGGGGTTGGTGCCCCTGGGGACAGGGAAGTCCCAGCGCAGGGAGGGCTGGTTGTCCCCAGGCTGTGATGTGACACACACCTTGTGCAGCCAGGGCTGTGTGCCAGGGGCAGGGTTCAGGCTGCCCCAGCTGGGCTTGGCTCAGGGAATGTTGGCCCTGCTGTCCCTGGGGAGGGCAGGGGTTGCTCTGGAGGATGTTTGGGATCTTGTCCTGGCTGCGCTATGGCTGTGGCACAAGTGGCTTCAGAGCTTCGTGTGTGGCCACAGGGGGAGGTGATCCCAGCACAGCCAGAGGGCAGGGCCAGGTGGGATTTTGGGATGGAATCCTTCCCTGGGAGGGTGGGGAGGCTGTAGGGTGCCCCTGGATCCCTGGAAGTGTCCCTGGACAGGGCTTGGAGCAGCCTGGGATTGTGGGAGGTTGGAACTGGATGAGCTTTAAGGCCTTTCCAGCCCAAACCCTTCCATGATCCTGCTCCCTGCCTCATTTGGGATGCACTGTGGTGCTTGCTTTGCTCTCCCCTCAGGTTTCCTGTGAAAGGCCCAGCTCCTAATTGGAAATCTTTGTCATTAACTAATGAGGAGCTCATAGGCCTATTCCTGCATTTAATTAACAATGTGTGTCCATGTCTTCTCCCCGCTGGAATAAGGTTCTTGTACATTGATCCAAATGTCCCCTTGGGCAGGTGGAGGGTGACAATTGTCTCTCTCCAAGTGTGTGAGAACAGGTGCATCCCAACCACCAGATAAATCCCAACCACCAGATAAATCCCA
>JAHLSL010000063.1:141035-160777 GCA_025920805.1 Petroica traversi | reverse complement strand
TTCTCCGAGTTCAGAACTGCTCTGAGGAGGAATTCCCTTTTCCCCACATTCAGAACTGCTCTGAGGAGGAATTCCATTTTCTCCAAGTTCAGAACTGCTCTGAGGCTCTTTGGAATCCCAGAGCAGTGCCCTGCATGGAAGCTGTGCTGTGATAGACACGATAACAGCTTGTTTACATCCCTGTTTTTTGTGGTGCAGCTGCCAGCCAGAGCCATGGAACCTGCTTAGACAGCTCTGCTTTCATTGCTGCTCCCAGGACTTTTGGGAAGTTGTGATAAGAGCAGCTCTGCTCTGCAGCCAGGCTGGGAGAGCTGGGGGTGTTCAGCTTGGAGAGGAGAAGCTCAGGGAGAGCTCAGAGCCCCTGGCAGAGCCTGAAGGGGCTCCAGGAGAGCTGGAGAGGAACTGGGGATGGAGGGACAGGACACAGGGAATGGCTCAAACTGCCAGATTAGGTGGGATTTTGAGAAGGAAGTCTTTCCCTTTGAGGAATTCTTCCCTTGCAGGGCCTGAAGGGGGTCCAGGAGAGCTGGAGAGAGACTGGGGACTGAGATGGAGGGACAGGACACAGGAATGGCTGAAACTGCCAGATTAGGTGGGATTTTGAGAAGGAATTCTTCCCTTTGAGGAATTCTTCCCTGGCAGGGCCTGAAGGGGCTCCAGGAGGGCTGGAGAGGGACTGGGGACACAAGGGATGGAGGGACAGGGCACAGGGAATGGCTCAAACTGCCAGATTAGGTGGGATTTTGGGAAGGAATTCTTTCCCTTGAGGATGGAGGGTGCCCAGAGCAGCTGCCCTGGATCCTGGCAGTGCCCAAGGCCAGGCTGGGGCTTGGAGCAGCCTGGGCCAGTGGAAGCTGTCCCTGCACAGGGCCTGGATGAGCTTTAATGTCCCTTCCCACCCAAACCATTTGGTGATTCCATGGTGATAAAATCTGTGAATCAAACCCAGCTTTCTGAGCTGTGCACAAGCCATTCCTGCTGACTGGAATTCCTGTTGGTCCTTACGGTTCTTGAGCTGCTGCCTCCACTCCCCAGCAGCAGCAGCAGAGTTTCATAACCCCAAATCAAGATGAAAGGCATGGAGTGACTCAGATGTGGATCTCAAGGAATGTGATTTTCTCTGGCATTTCAGAGATGAAGCTCCTGGGAGATCCCCCAGCCTGGATTTGAGTGGAACAAGGCAATTCCAGGGCAGGATCCCTGGCTCCTTCCAGGGCAGGATCAATGCCTCCTGCTCATGGAGAGGAGGCTCTCCAGGCATCAAATGCTCAGCCCTGAGGGGAGATGCCATCTCAGATAGCTTTATCTCCCTGCTGAGATGATTTCATCCTGGAGGTTCAGATTGTATCTCCACTCTTTTAATTTCCATGCCTCTCCCCATCAGGCTTTGAAGAAATCCTTCCTTTTTTTTTTTTTTTCTTTTTTTTTTTTTAAGCAACTGATAACTCAGCATGAGATGGAAACAGCTTGAAAAATGCATTTTCCCTGCTAATATTTCACCAAGATCAACAGGCAGCAGCTGCAGGGCCCAGCACTCCCTGTGCTGGACACACGTAGGTGGCTCTCCAGAGCTGCTGTCCCTCTCCATTACTCCAGACAGGAAAAATTCCTGCGTGCTTGCACTCTGCTGGGATTTATTTTGCAGCAATTACAGGTCCCTTCACAACTGCCTTGGCACATGGCTCCAGTCATTCCTCGAGTCCACTTCCTCTGGAAAATTCCACTGATGGAAAAGCGGCGCCGGCGCTGCTGACGCAACCCCGGCTTTCCTGCAAGGAACTCAAAGGGCTGTTAAATCATCCCTGGACTTTCCTCCTGGAGAAAAGCAGCTGGAAGAGCAGCCCTGGAGCCAGGCTGACGTCACTGGTGCCCAGGGGTGACAAGGTTTGCTTCCCTGTGGGAGTTGTGTCCCACGGGAGCAGTGGGAAGGACAGGCAGCGCTTTCATTTTCCCCTCCGAGATCAGAACTGCTTGGGCAGCATTTGCATAATGCATGAGGAAAATTGAGCTTTTCCCCCTCCCCTCCAAAGTTTTGCTGGGTTTTTTTTGGGAGGCAGGGTTTTTTTTGGGAGCTGGCTGAGCCACGCTGGGGGTGCTGCCAGCTGGAGCTGCCTCTGCTCCTCCTCTCCCTGCCAAAGCCACGTTCAGCTTCACTTCTCCTCCTCATTGCTGTCACTGCATTTCAGCCAAATGGGCATCAGCCTGTTCCTTCTGGAAAAGAAAGTTTTTAGTTGTTTTGAGGGTAAAATTGCCTTTGGAGGTGGCTGCCTGAGTGATCCCTGAGGAGCAGGGTGGGAATTCAGGTGCCTTCAGTCACTCTTGTCTTGTCTCTTCTCCCCTCTGGTTGATTTTTGTTAAACCTTGTGGAACTCAGGAGTTAATTCTGGAATATTTGATGTTTCCTAAGAATTGGAATTTGGTGAAAAAGATTAGGTTCAGCATCAGAGTTCTTTGCCACAGGGTGCTGAAGGGTGTGAGGTTGGGCAGCTGTGCTGAGGGTGAGGATGATCTCCTGAGCTGATCCCGTGGCTCACCAGCCTTGGAATTCTTCCTTCATTTCCTCCTTTTCTCCATGGGCAGGTTGGACTCACTGAGCCAGCAGCAAACCATTCTTAATTTTTTAATTTACTCAATTAAGGAGCTGGGAGCTCCACCAAGCACCAGATCCAGCACAGAATGCCTTTGGTTGTAAGAGTGAAAATGAGGGGAGATCTCCCCTCTGTGAGACTCGTTCAGGCTGTGATTGGGATGTTCCTCTAGGGAGCTGCTCCAGCTTGCTTTCCATTCTTGAATTGCACTGCAGAAGGTGAGTCCAGCAGCATCAGATCCCAGCTTTAGGTTGAATGAGTTCCTTTGGTGATGCCCCACGTCGGAAGCTCTGAAAGAAAGGCTTTGAAAATGCCCTGACAGGAGCAGCACCTTCCTTGTCTGTAGCATTTAATGCTGAGTCAAAAAGCCAAGCAAGCCCCAAAACGAGGCTTTCTGTTGTGGTTTTCCTGGGGAAAAACCTTTCCCCCAGAAAGTGACTTCATCCAGAGGGAATTGCATCAAACCAGGTAATAGGTGCAAGTAAATGAGATTTGCTTTCAGAGTCATCCCTGCTCCCAGCTGGCACCCAAGCTCTGCAGCTCAGCTGGAGCTGCTCCAGCTCCCTGCATGTGCTGCTGAGTGGGAATTGGGGTTGGTTTTGAGGGAGAATGGATCCTGTAGGAGGCTTTTCTTTCTGAGCACTGGTCAGGAGGGAGCTGAGGCTGGAGAGGTGTGAGGGCATTCATTGGTTCATGGACTCGTGGAGCATCCTGAGCTGGAAGGGACACACAGGGATCATCAGCTCAGTGCTTAGACCTGCCCAGGACACCCCAGAACCCAATCCTGAGCATTTTCTAAATGTTCTTGGAGCTCTGGCAGCCTCGGGGCTGTGCCCATTCCCTGGGGAGCCTGGGCAGTGCCCAGCACTCTCTGGGGAAGAACCTTTCCCTGATCTCCCACCTAAACCTCCCTGGCAGTTGTTGGTTTCCACATTTGTCACCTTGGGCACTGCAGGAGAAGCTCCAGAGGTTTTATCCTGGCTAAAGCTGCCTCTCTGCCCACCTGTGCCAGCAGGATATCCCCCCAAAGCTCACAGACTGCAATCCCATGGGAAGGGGCATTGGATCAGGATATTGGGCATTATCCATGAGCATCCTTGTGGTTTTCTCTCCTCCTTTCCTTGCTCTTTATCCTGCTGCTTCTTTCAAAGTGTGGGGGCTTTTCCCAGTCTTACTTCTCTTCCTTCTCTGCACGTGGTTGATCTAAGGATATTCCAGAGGTTAAATTTGGGATTCTAAATGGATTTATAAACATCTGCTGGAAAGAGCTCTTGAGCCCAGCTTGGACTATTTAATGTTACCAGGGTATAAAGAATAGGCCCAGTGTGTCTCAAGCCCATATTCCAAGTCTTGGTGTTCCTCCATGATGCAATACTCATGGAATTGTGGCTGTAACTTGGAAAAATTGACCAATCCTCTGCAAACATTCCGTGCTGAGTTAAATAGTGTGTGCTGGAGCTGTGCTGGGACAGGGGATGGATGGAGTGGGAATAAAGTAGGGGAATAAAGCTGAGCCATGGCTCTCCCTTCCCAGGCCCTTCTGCTTGGAATAGAAGCATCCAGTCCTTTCCTGGAGCTGGAGTGAGATTTCTGGGAGGGGTGAACATGAAAGGAGGGGTTTTCCTCTGAATATTCCAAGGGAGTTGTGGGACAAAGAGTAAAATTGCTTTTACATCAGCAGAGATAAGGACAGAGTCAGATGCTGGATTTTTAGGTCAGCACATCCCAGTCCCGGACTGGGGAGGAGGAAACTCTGCCAGCAAGGAGGGGATGAGGCTTCTCAGTGAGGTGTGAAGCCTTCAAAGAGCAGGGCAGGCTCCTCACCCAGAGCTTTCATTATCCTGGGCTTTGTTGAAGTGTCCCTGGAATTACTGGAAAACTCTTAGAGGTGGCTTTTTTATCTCAAAAAGGTAGAGGAAGTTGTGTGGGGAGTGGTTGCTTGGGTGCTGTGAGTAATGGGGTGGTACTGGCTGAACCCTGCAGGGGAAGGGGCCTTTCCCTCCCCCAGCTCCCAGGGAACTCATCAGTTTGAGGCAAGGAATAAATGCATCATTGTCCTGCTAATTTGGTGAGTGCAAGAGACTTCAGAAAGCTCGAATCCCTCACCAACTCTGCCTGAAAGCCCAGGGAGAAGGTTACAAGCAGGTGATTCAGGAGCTGAGTGCAGGTTAGAGCGAGGGCAGGGAAAAATTCCAGGTTCAATCACCCAGAGATAAGAGGGGCAATAAAGTCTCAAGGCCTCAAGAAACTCATCCAGGAGTACTTGAGGAAGTGTCTGAAAAGTTGGCCCTGAATTCTTTTCAGAGGGTTGGAGAGGAAGAAAAGAAATTTGGAGAAGGAGAAAAGGGGAAATGAAAGCAGGACCCTTAAAAGGGGAAGGGAGGAGGTGGGGAGTGAGGCCTGGCTGGGCACCTCATTGGTGGGGTTTGTGAGCACCCAGAGAATAACCCAGGGCTGGTTCATGCCTGGGTGAGGACAGAGCTGTCCCCTTGGGAGGGTGAGAGAGGTCACTGTGGCCTGTGACAGCCCCACGGGGTGGCCTGTGGGAACATTGGAGTAATCCAGGCTCAGTGGAGGCTCCATTGCTCCAGCTCTGTTTCCCATTCCAGGTTTCCCATTCCCTTCCTTGGAGGCCAAGAGCTGGGCCTGGAATCAGCCAGGAGGTCACAGAGTGCTCAGTGGGACAGAGGAGTTCACAAAATTGTGGCCTTTTTGGTTGGGCACTGTTCACAAACAGAGAGTTCCTCTCACACTTCATCACCCCAAAACGGTGCTGAAATCCTATAGTGGGGGTTAAGAGCTCTAAGGGATTCACCTTAGGGATGAATTGGGGGATTTCTCCATAGCCCTGTGTGTTTATTTATACAATTAATTATAATAAATTTACAATTCCTGATATTTTTCCCTTTCCATTGTGTACCTACCTTCACAAACCCCCCCAGATGGCAGCTGCTGACTCGTCCTTGTTTTGCAGCCGCCAGCCCGAGCTCCCAAAGAAGGACAAGGATGCCACAGCCCTGGGCAGTGCCCCATCCAAGAGGGCAGACGAGTGGAAGGATCCCTGGCGCCGATCCAAGTCCCCCAAGAAGAAGCTGGGAGTGTCCATGTCCCCCAGCCGTGCCCGGAGGCGCCGCAAAACCTCGGCCTCCTCTGCCTCCGCCTCGGGATCCTCCAGGTGAGAGCCTGCAGTGCTGGCCTGGAGTGGGATTTGGGGCTCCAGGGAAGCTGGGGGGTGTTTGGGGTGGGTTTCCCATTGTTGGAGCAGCCTGGGATACGGGAAGGTGTCCCTGCCCCACTGATGCAGGAATGGTTTTTGTGTTTTCTTTTATATCCCTTTTACACAGCTCTCTGTACCCACAAGTATCAGAATGCACACTTGTAACCTTTTACTCAGTTCAGTGCTCAGTGTTCTGTGAGTGTTCTGCAGGCCCTGAGGCTGAAGAGCCCAGAGCTGCAGAGCCAGGGACACCAAACATTCCCACTGGCTCAGGAAGCCAAGGGCTCTGAGCAGGACAGATTCTGGAAAGTCGAGCTGAGCCCAGCCCAGCCCCAGCATTGGGCTCCCTTGTTGGATCTGGGCTGTGGAAAGTCTAGAACTGGTGTGTGTGACTGACGGGGGTGCATTTGCCACGCTGGCACCTGGGGGAAGTGGATGCACCAAACGGGATCCTGATTCAAATCCTGAGGGAAAGACCCCAACCCCTTTAACCGTGTCTGGTTCATTTTATAACACCAGGAAAAGGCATCAAGGTGATCCTTGTGGTCCCTTCCAAGCCAAACCATTCCCTGGTTTTATATTTGGGAAAGAAGTTCAAGACTTGCAGTTATGGGCATGCAGTGAGATGGGAACAAAGCAGGCAGGGAACAGCTGTGCCATGACCTGATGGAGATCAGGAAAAGGCAAATCCTTGGAAAAGCCATTTTTCCAGTGAATTAGAGCTGGTAGCAACTCACCTGGGTGACAACTGACCTTAACAGGAGCAGCAGGAACTGGGGGCTGTGAAAATTGGATCCTGGTCACTCTGGGAAGGATGGAGGGATGAGGGATGGATGGATTTGGGATGGATGGATGGATGGATGGATGGATGGATTTGGGATGGGTGGGTGGATGGAGGGATGGATGGATGGAGTTGAGCCCACTCCAGTAAGAGCTGGTTGATGCTACTGGAAGAACTGGGATTGTGGAGGTTTGACAGAGCCTCAGAGGGCTGGGATGGGCCTTGAAACCAACGGTGTAAAATAAGATAAAAACCACCTTTTAGAAAGAAAATCCCTGAATTTGAGAGCCCCGAGGCACAAACTGGATCCATTTCCTGTAAATATTTGAGTTTGAAGCTCCTGAAAAGAGGGGGGAAGTATCCAGGAGGAATGAGGAAGATGTTAAATTGGAGATAGGGATCTAAAAGCCAGAGCCCTCCTGAAGCAGATTTTCCTGCTGGGATCACTGCACCCAGTCAGGTGATCTGTCAGGGGATTGTCCAGGGAAAAGCCATGAAATGTGTGGAAGCAGTTCCCAAAAAGGATGGAAAATTAAAGGAAAGGTGATTATTTAAGGGTGCAAAGAGAGTAACAACAGCAGGATCCTCCCTGAAAGAAAAAGGGGATTTGAGGAGAGGCTGTAAAATAAATCCTGGCAGCTCCCCAAGGTGGGATTCAAGGTGGGGTTCAGGGCAGAACTTGGGAAGAACATCCTTGGAAACAAAGTTTTGGTCTCAGAGGACTTTTTCTATTCAGTAAGCTCTGAATTTTGCTGTTTCTATTCAGGAAGCTCTGAATTTTACTATTTATTTTCAAGAAGCTCTGAATTTTACTATTTATTTTCAGAAAGCTCTGAATTTTGGTATTTCATTTCAGGAACCTCTGAATTTTGTTTTTTCTTTTCAGGAACCTCTGAATTTTGCTGTTTCTTTTCGGGAAGCTCTGAATTTTACTACTTCTTTTCAGAAAGCTCTGAATTTTGTTAATACCATTCAGGAGGTTCTAAAGTTTGTGTTTCTTTTCAGGAACCTCTGAATTTTGTTAATACCAGTCAGAAAGCTCTGAATTCTGTTATTTCTTTTCAGAAAGCTCTGAATTTTGTTATTTCCATTCAGAAAGCTCTGAATTTTGTTATTTCATTTCAGGAACCTCTGAATTTTGCTGTTTCTTTTCAGGAACCTCTGAATTTTGTTAATACCATTCAGAAAGCTCTGAATTTCGTTATTTCTATCAGAAAGCTCCGAATTTTCTTAATACCATTCAAGAGGTTCTGAATTTTGCTATTTCTTTTCAGGAAGCTCTGAATTTTGTTAATACCATTCAGAAAGCTCTGAATTTTGTTATTTGCATTCAGAAAGCTCTGAATTTTGCTATTCCTATTCAGGAAGCTCTGAATTTTACTACTTCTTTTCAGAAAGCTCTGAATTTTGTTAATACCATTCAGGAGGTTCTAAATTTTGTGTTTCTTTTCAGGAACCTCTGAATTTTGTTAATACCATTCAGAAAGCTCTGCATTTTGTTATTTCCGTTCAGAAAGCTCTGAATTTTGTTTTTTCTTTTCCGGAAGCTCTGAATTTTGCTATATATTTTTAGGAAGCTCTGAATTTTGTTATTTCTTTTCAGGAAGCTCTGAATTTTGTTATTTGCATTCAGAAAGCTCTGAATTTTGTTATTTCTATTCAGGAAGCTCTGACTTTTGTTAATACCATTCAGAAGGCTCTGAATTTTGCTGTTTCTTTTCAGAAAGCTCTGAATTTTGCTATCTCCATTCAGAAAGCTCTGAATTTTGTTAATACCATTCAGAAAGCTCTGAATTTTGCTATCTCCATTCAGAAAGCTCTGAATTTTGTTATTTCCATTCAGGAAGCTCTGACTTTTGCTGTTTTCTCTTCCAGGTCCTCCTCTCGTTCATCCACCTACTCGGGGTCCGGCTCCTCCCGCTCTCGCTCCAGATCCTCCTCCTACAGCTCCTACTCCAGTCGCTCCTCCAGGCACAGCTCTTTCTCAGGCAGCAGGTCCAGGTAGTGGCTCCTGGCACTGGCAACCAGCTTTGGGACGGTTCCCAAATGTTTCCTGACAGCTCCTTTTTGTTCCTGCTCAAATAAACCCTTCTGAGCACTCCCCTGGGTGAGGGAGGCTGTGGTTGCTGGATGAAGGAGATCTGTCAGCCACCCCCTCCTCTCCCCAGTGCTCCCACCCACGGGTGCAGAGCTGTTGTGGCTGGGCTCTTTCCCATGCCTGTGGTGGATTAACATTCCCATCATTTGCATTTTCTGATTGGAAGAAGCTCAGCAGCAGCATCTCTTTTCTATGGGGCTGGGATTTCTGTCTCAAGAGGCAAATCCCGTTTCTTTATTAAGTCTCCTGATAGTCCTGACACTTCAAAGTAGCAATCCAGTGTCCCATGCTGATTAAGATTTATTCCTCTGCAACTTCCTTGGCCCTGCAGACACTTTCCCAAGTCTGGAATATCCAGAGTAGGAGAACTGGCTCCTTAATAGGAGCTGAAGCCACACAGGTGCCCAGAGCAGATCCCACAGGGGATGGCAGAGCACACTGTCACTTCTGGAAGCTCCTTTTTCCTAGGAAAAGCCCAGTTTGGGAGCTGATTCCATCTGGGCAGCAGAATGAGCTCCCACCCATCCATGCTCTGGACAGTGCCAGTGTGGGTGACACTCCTGGCTGCCTCTCCCTGAGGTGACAGAGATGAGGTGACAGCTCTGGCCAGCTGTCCCCAGTGCAGCCCTGGGGTGCCCCAAAGGCACTTCCAGCCCAGCCCCAGCACATGCTCAGGGGCTCAGGAAGCAGCTCCTGCCCTTGATTGGCACCTTTGGGTTGCACCATTTCATGCTTCTCCTCATCTTCCACAAATTGCACAGCAATATTAGGTTTAGGTGTATTTTTTGTGCCTTTCTCCCAAGTTTTCTGGGGGGTTTTGGTGTTGTTTAAAGAATGAGCTACTCTAGGAGTTACAGGACATAAAGTGATGGACATAAAAGTCAAAATCCTGCTTATTTTCCTGTATATTCTCCCTAAGGAGAGAATAGAGAGGATGGGGACATCCCCAGGTGTGGCTGTGGAATACCAGGAGTGCCTCTCTTCCAGATGATCCTATTTTTTTTTCCTTCCATTTTCTACTTTTCCCACTGATCTGATGACAGAAGTTGAATTTTTGTGCACAGAGTCCAAATATAAACCCAGGATAAGCTTAGGAGGGGCTCCTGGGGAGGGGGGAGTGGAGGCTGAATGCCCTGAGAGGAGGAAAAGCTGCAGTCCCTGAGCCTGAGCTGAGTGATGTCTCCTTCCTTTGCAGGTCAAGGTCCTTCTCTTCTTCTCCCTCTCCTTCTCCAACACCATCTCCTCACAAGCCACTGGCCAAGGCTAAAGGGGAATTATTGCCACCTCCTGGGAAAGGGTAAGGATCCCTCTGAGAGAGTCCAGACAAGCCCTTCTCAATTGCAGGGCCTTAAACTGAAGGAATTCAGGGATTTTGGGATGGAATTCCTGGCTGGGAGGGTGGGCAGGCCCTGGCACAGGGTGCCCAGAGAAGCTGTGGCTGCCCCTGGATCCCTGGCAGTGCCCAGGGTTGGATGGGGTTTGGAGCAGCCTGGGACAGTGGAAGGTGTCCCATGGCAGGAGTGGGACAGGATCTTTAAGGTCCCTTCCCATCCAAACCATTCTGGGATTCTAAACCTGGCTGAGGGTTTAAGAAAGAAATGAAAGGTGCAAAATACATCTTTTGTTGAAGGATTTTTGGCTTGGCAAATTTAATTTTTAAAATGACACTTTTACTTATTAAATCCAAGTTAAACTGTGCAAGTATCCTTAAATATTACCTGTATCCAAGTGTTTAAACACATGATTTACTGCTGGAACATTCTGTGAGTGCAGATATATTTGTATAATCTAAATATGTGTAACAGGAGCTAAAAGAAAGCTTAAATTCCTTCCTCTGCTGGGGCTTTTTTAATCCACAGCCTCAAAATAAAGAAATTATTCAGCCTCATCACCTTTTTACACTGGAGACAGATGAAAACAGCTCTGGAGCTCAGTGCAGCTGGGTTTGGCACATTCTGCCAGCCCTGCTGCTCTTTTAAATTCCTGAAATTGCTATTTCACAAACCCTGCAGAGGCAAATTATGGGGACATTGGAGGGTGACACAACCCTGTAGTGATGTCACCTCTTCTAAGCTGACCTGCAAATAAATGACACCATGGGAATCCCCCTGAATTCTCCAGAATTTAGGACAATCTCCTTTGCCACACTTCTTGGCCCTTGTTACCCTGCTTTTTGGGGTTTTTCCCCTCACCCAGCCCCGTGAGGGCTCTGCAGTGATGTCTGTGCTCCCTCCTGGCAGTGCTGGCTTGGGGACAGCACTGGATTATTGTCACTGGATAAATCCCATGGGTCAGCCCTGTGTTGTGCAGATCCTGAGCAGGGAGAGGAGCAGTGGGAATGTGCAGGCAGCACCTCCTCCCTGCTCATGGCTGCGAAATCACTGCTGGGATGCTCCAGGGATGTGGAGGGACACAGAGAATGGCTCATTCCCACTGCCAGAGGGCAGGGATGGGTGGGATTTTGGGGAGAAATCCTTCCCTGGGAGGGTGGCAGGCCCTGGCACAGGGTGCTCAAGGATCCCTGGCAGTGCCAAGGCCAGGCTGGATGAGACTTAGAGAAACTTAGGATAGTGGAAAATATCCCTGCCCATGCTGGGGATAGAAAATGATCTTCAAGATATTTCCAACCCAAACCATTCCAGGATGAAACTTTGAATGTCAGAGCAGAGCTGGGGGGCTCTGAGCCCCAAATTGGGCAGCACTGAGGAGCCAGAGCCATTCCCACCTCCTGCAGTGGCTGTTGGATAACACAGTGGTGTTCCCATCCAGTTTTCCACAGGGAACACAAGCCAAGGGATACTTGCACTCACAGGCTCTTCTGCTCCCTCCTGATCTGTGTTAAAAAGAGAGTTCTGTGTTAAAAAGAGAGTTCTGTGTTAAAACCCCTAATCTAGAGTTAAAAAGAGAATTTTTGCATTTCATCCTGAAGCCTGACTGGCAGATTTTAAGCAGGTGGAAGTGTCTGGGATAAAAATGATGGAATTGAATGGATAAGAAACAACATTTCCACCCAGTCTGCTTCAGGAGTTAATTTGCAAGTCAAATATCTCCAAAATTGGCTGTTGTACAGTAATTTATCTCTGAAAAGATGAATTGATTGAGAATATGGGGAACAAATCCCTTTAGGGAAATCCGTGGTGTTTGTGTTTTGGTGAAACAGCCAAGTGTTTGTAGCTACAGGAATCACATCAGGGCCAGGCTGGATGGGGTTTGGAGCAAGCTGGGACAGTGGAAGGTGTCCCTGCCCATGGAATGGAGTGGGATGAGATTTAAGGTCCATTCCAGGATTCCATAATCTCTGGAATATTAAACAACAAACCCAAACACATCATTCCTGAGGGTATCCATGCTCTGTGCCAACCCTTGAGGATCGCACACCTGAAAATTGTCATTTTTTTTTTCCCAGGGAAAAATCTGTGAAGAAACTCACTGCCCTCCCAGTCCCTCAGCCACTCACAAAAATTCCAGCAGCAGCCCCAGAGGCAGCCAAGGCAGGGGATAATCGGGAAGCCAGGAGGAAGGAACGTCAGACAAGGACTCCACCCAGGAGGTGAGAGAGCTGGGGGGTGGAGTGAGGCTTCATCTCCTGCAAATCCAGCGTTTCTTTCTCCTGGAAAATCCAGCAAATCCCAAAGTCCTGAGTGTTAAAGGACAAATGCATCTCCTGGGGCAGGGGGGAAATGTTTTTGGCTTGCTTTGAGAGGCTCCTGCCTGTGGGGTGGAGTGGGAGGAATGGAGGAAATGTGGGAAAAAAAGGGTGGGAGTGGGAAAAAAAGGCATTTTTGGGAGCTGCTGCTTGTGGAGGTGGCAAAGTGAGGAAAAAGGGATGTGTGGGATCTGGCTGGTCCCACACAGAGCTGATGTGGTGGAGGGCCAGCAGCTGAGGCACCCTGGCCTCACAGGGATGTTCCCTCACAGAAAATGATTTCCAGGAATATCCTGCCCCACAGAACATCATTTCCAGGGATATCCTCCCTCACAGAACATCATTCCCAGGGATGTTCCCTCACAGACCATCACTCCCAGCACCTAAACCGTGATGGTGGAAGGAGCTGATCCCCCCTCAGGGAGGGCTGGGCATCAGTCAGAGGGTTCTGAGCAGATTTCTGGTTTTCTCTTGAGTTTCTCTCTCTCTCTGCCACTCCAATTCTCACTGGGAGGGCTGCTGCTGCCTTGCAGGAGGACCATCAGTGGCAGCATCAGTGGCAGTGCCAGCAGCTACAGCGGCTCCAGCTCCCGATCCAGGTCCTTGTCCCGGTCTCTGTCCAGATCTCATTCCAGATCCTCCTCTGCCTCAGTGTCCCACTCTCCCTCTGGCTCCAGGAAATCCAGGTACAGCACATTCCCTTTGTTTAACAGCACAGGTTGTGGCTGTTGTTCACTGGTTTGGTTTCTCACAGTGAAACCTCTCTGGAGCTGCAGCAGCAGGAGCTGCAGGTAATGGGAGGTGGGACAAGGTTGGGTTTGTGCTGCAGATCCCAAATCATGAACTGGGAGGGGAATACAGGGCTGGAGAGGGCATGGAGTGACAGGACAAGATAGAATGGCCTTAAGCTGAAGGAGGGGATATTTAGATGGGATATTTGGGAAAAATGCTTCCCTGGGAGGGTGGGGAGCCCTGGCACAGGGTGCCCACAGAACTGTGGCTGCCCCTGGATCCCTGGCAGTGCCCAAGGACAGGGCTTGGAGCAGCCTGGGCTGTTGGAAAGTGTTGGAACTGGGTGATCTTTAAGGTCCCTTCCAACCTAAACCATTCCATGATTCCCTGATATTTCCCTTGTGGTTTATTCAAGGAAATAATCCTGTCATGTGTGTCCAAGTACCCATTTAACCTAAACAGTGACCAGAAGAACTCCTTGAGGCCAGGGTGATCCCACATCCTAATTAAACACAAATGAGCTGTTCCAGGCTATGGAGCTTGGCTCTCCTGAGCCTGTCCTGCCTGGCCTTAGGGGAGATGCTTGGCCTGGCAGGAGAGGTAGGTCAGAAAATCCCTAAAAGGCCCAGCTAATGATATTTTCCCTTTGCTGGCAAAGTTGCAGGGCCAGTTCCTTTGTTTTTAGCCCCAAGTGAATAGTTCCAGCTGGTCTGTGGGAGGTGTAAACAGCAAACTCCTTCCAGCAAAGAGAAACAAACCACTCTCAGGTCACTCCTTGGGGTTTTTTTCATCTCTTCACTCAGAGGATTCCCTGAATCCTCACAGGCAGGGCCTTGAAACACAACCCTTCCCTGGCACACGGGTGTAAATCAGTCCTGAGGTGTAAAACCAGTGGCTGGAGCAGGATTTGGCTGCAGATTCCCCTCTGTGAACTCCGTGGGACTCCAAAGTTGAACATCTGCATTATTGTACAGAAATCCCAGCATGTTTACTCCGTGCTTGTCACATCCATCAGCTCAGCCAGGGTGGTGCAAGAGCTTCAGAGAGAGCACCAGGCATGGGTGGGAAATGTGGGCACGCTGGGGCTGCTCCTGTGGGAAGGGGAGATGTGGGAAATGTGCTGTGTGCCCACACCGGGTGTTCCTGGCTCATCCTGGCACAATCCATGAGATCCCCCAGAACTCAGCTCCATTTTGGTGCTGGGGTAGAGGCTGCAGAGGGTTGGTGTGTGCTGCAGCTGCCACAGCCCCTGCAGACATCCCAATCCAGCTTCCAGGCAGGGAGCCTGGGCCTTGCTGGCAGAGCAGGTCGGTGTGGCCTGTGGAACAGGCTGGAGAGGCTGCCTGAATATTCATGGAGTGGGATGGTTTGGCTTGGAAGGGAGCTTGAAGCTCATCCAGTCCAACTCTGCCACTTTCCACTACACCAGGTTGCTCCAACCCTGTCCAGCCTGGCTTGAACACCTCTGGGATAGGCCCTGGTGGGAGATTTCCTTCTTGGAGGCATCTCCCAGTCGTTATCAGTCATGACAGTCAATGTGTGCCAGCAGCAGCAGCCCTGCCAAGGAACCCTTGCCCTGAGCTGTCACACTGACCTGGATGTGCCAGAGCACTCCCTGCTTTCACTCCTTGTTTTCCTGGGCAAACAGTGACCTGTTTATAATCCTGCCCAGAAATAATCATTACTTTCTAGGCCTGCACCCGACAGCTTTGGGGCTTTCCATACCAGCAGCGTCCCACTGATGCCAGAATGATTTTTGCCTTTTCTTTTATATCCCTTTTACACAGTTCTCTGTACCCACAAGTATCAGAATGCACACTTGTAACCTTTTACTCAGTTCAGTGCTCAGTGTTCTGTGAGTGTTCTGCAGGCCTGAGCCTGAAGAGCCCAGAGCTGCAGAGCCAGGGACACCAAACATTCCCACTGGCTCAGGAAGCCAAGGGCTCTGAGCAGGACAGATTCTGGAAAGTCGAGCTGAGCCCAGCCCAGCCCCAGCATTGGGCTCCCTTGTTGGATCTGGGCTGTGGAAAGTCTAGAACTGGTGTGTGTGACTGACGGGGGTGCATTTGCCACGCTGGCACCTGGGGGAAGTGGATGCACCAAATGGGATCCTGATTCAAATCCTGAGGGAAAGACCCCAACCCCTTTAACCGTGTCTGGTTCATTTTATAACACCAGGAAAAGGCATCACCACCACTCACAACCTTTGTTTGCTTTGTCGAGCTTCCCAACACCCAGCCATGCTAAAAAAGGCCTGATTCCCTTCCTGAGTGTGACCAGCTGGTGGTTCTTGCAGGTCCCTGAGTGTGAGCAGTGTCTCCTCTGTGTCCAGTGCCTCGTCCAGCAGCAGCTCCGTGCGCAGCGCTGACTCTGAGGACATGTATGCAGACCTGGCCAGCCCCGTGTCCTCCGCCAGCTCCCGCTCCCCCACCCCGGCCCAGCAGAAGAAAGGTAACAGCACCTGCTCTGCTGGGGTTTGATCCCTCCAGGGAGGCTTTGGGAAGGAAGGGAGGAGCAGAGATCCTTCCCTGGGAATGCTGCAGCTCCAGGGAAATCGCTGAGTAGAGGTGACAGGAGCCCAGAGGTTCTGGGAGGCTGTGGAGCAAATTTAAATCTGCATCTTTCCAGCCCTGTGATTCTGGTTGTCTCATCCCTTTTCCAGCCTGGCAGTTCTGCCTCTGCCTCACCCCCTTCTCCTTCATCCTTGGAAGGTCACATAAACCTGGACAACTCCAGTATCACATTGTTGTTCTCTGCTCATTCCAGACCAGTGGCAAAAGCCTTTTGGTTTTTGTGTTTTCTGTTCCTTTCTGTGGAAATTCTGATTTCCTGAATCCTTTCACCTCAGGCCCACATTCTGAGTTAACTGCTGTGGGTTTTTCCCATCCCTGGAGCAGTGTCCTCTTGCCCAAAGGGAGAGCAGGCAGCAGGAACCGTTCCCAAGTCACCACTTGTGCTCTCTGCTACCAACAGGAAAGTCAAAAAAAGAAGACAGTGCTAAAGAGGAGAAGAGGAAACGGGATGTGCCTGCTCAGCTCCTGAAATCAGCCAAGCCCACCCCGGGAAGCAAATCCCAGCAGCTGCCCCAGGGCCAGCAGCCCTCGGCCCCCCAGGCACAGCAGGGCGGCTTCAGCGGGCACAAGGAGATCAAACTGACCCTCCTGAACAAGGTGGGATTCCCTGCTGGATGGAATTCCTGCTCCAGGGGGTCTGAGCAGTGGAGAGGGCATGGATGCTGGCAGGAGAAGGGAAGGATGCTGGCAGGAGAGGGCATGGATGCTGGCAGGAAAGGGGATGGATGCTGGCAGGAGAAGGGATGGATCCTGGCAGGAGTGAGGAAGGATCCTGGCAGGAGTGAGGAAGGATCCTGGCAGGAGTAGGGATGGATCCTGGCAGGAGAGGGGATGGATGCTGGCAGGAGAGGGGATGGATCCTGGCGAGAGGAAAGATCCTGGCAGGAGGAGAGCTCCAGGCTGGGCTCTGCTGGGATGAGCTCAGCCAGGAAGGTCTGAGGCTGGGGCTGGCTGGGAGGGCAGCACCCAGAACCAGTCTGGCAGCTCACACCCTGTGGTGGCTTCACTTGGGGACTGTGTTGGCGGCTCCCCTGGGGCACATTCCTGCTGCAGCTTCCAGGCTCTTCCCCGCTTGCTCGAAGGTCCCGGTGTGCTGGGAGATGCTCTGGGAGTGCTTCCTGTGCCCAGCAGAGTGGGCTTGGAGCAGCCAGGCTCTGAGTCCTGAGGGACAAGTGACAAACTGTCCAGTGCCCCAGGTGCCCCCCTGGATCATCCCCTCCCCACTGATCCCACTGCCCTGGTTTGGAGCCCTCAGCACTGATCCCAGGCCAGCCCGTGGAGGAGCTGGGCTTTGTGGGGTTTGGTGCTGCAGCAGGGTGTTGTCCCCATCACGTGGGCAGGTTCCTGTTTTTGATATTTTGCCCTGCCAGCCCAAATTCCCCGGCGCAGTCTGAGGCTGCAGGTTTCTCTACTTCCCTGTGCTCTGACGTGAGGAGGCTTTATCAGGCAGGAAGCTGCTCCAGAGGGAGGAGTGTGCAGTGACACATGACAGCCTGGAAAAGGCACAGCTCTGCGTGCCTCCTTCACACCTGCTATCCTTGGTGCTGCTGGGGAAAACATCCCAAAAAGCTGCTTTTTCCTGTTCCTGTCCTCAAATGAGTGCAGCCTTAACCCCATGCAGGGGGGTGTTGCTGTTGGCTTCTGATGGTTGGGAATTCTGTGGATTCAGGGATGGCTGGGCCTGGTGAGTGCAGTTTATTGGGAAAGGTGTTAGCAGGGGCCAGGCAGCACATCCCAGGGAATGGCTGTTTCCCTCTCCAGAGGGAAGTGGCTGCTCAGCTCTGTTGTTCCCATTCCATTGCAGGCAGCTGACAAAGGAAGCAGGAAGAGATACGAGCCAGCAGACAAAGAGAGGCCAAGCTCTCCTCCAGCCAAACGGGCCAACCTGTCACCTGACAGAGGTGAGGCACCAGCCAGCCTGAAAGGGCCATTGCAGTCATCCCAAAACCTCACAGTGGGATTGCCACCACATAAAGGGGGAGTATTGACCACCCTGCTGCAAAAACAGCAGGGGAGAGGCCTGGGCAGGCCAGTGCCAGCCTTGCCACGCTGTCTCCAGGGTGTCCCTGAGTCCTCTCCCAAAAAAATAACCCCTCTTGGCTCTGAAGACTTGGAGAAACATCCAGCCCACTGCTGCTGGCCTTGGAGGTGGATATTAGGAAGTATTTTTTCCCAGAAAGAATTGGATCAGACTGTCAGGGCAGTGGGGGAGTCCCCATCCCTGGAAGTGCTGGAAAATGTGTGGCTGTGGCACTTGGGGACAGGGATGGTGGTGCTGAGCTAAAGGTGCTGCATTTGGTGACCTTAAAGATCCCTTCCAAACTCTCAGCCATTCCAAGGCCCCGAGTCACAGGAGTTTCCTTTGCTGCATCCTGGAGTTTTCCCAGCCCTGGATCCCGGAGCATCCCGGGGGAGCTGTCCCTGCCAGCCAGGCTGGTGCTTCGAAAGGCTGGGCTGGAGGATGCAATCCCTGCCTGCATCACCCTCCTGGGAAATGAGCTGATTGCCCCACTCTGCCTGACACAACCCGCTCTGCCCTGGATCTTTAGAAAGAGCTGGGCTTTCCAAGTGTCCTCCTGGGCCTCAGCCCTCCCCAGCAGCAGGAACAGCTCCCAAATCCGAGCTGGCAGCCCCAAACAGGGAGCTCAGTGCCACCCTCCAGCCTTGGCTGTGGCTGCCAGAGGCACAGGGGGTGTGGGGGAGTTGGCAGCAGAGGTGGCTGCGGGTGACGTTGGAGCTGCCACGTGATGTTGTTTTCCCTGGTGGCTCAGCTGTAGGTGGATCTTGTTGACTCTGGGCAGCAGCCAGCAGAAGCTCTGTGCTAATAACCTGCAATGTTCACCTCCTGCAAGGGCAGCCTGCAAAGGCCTGCCTGGGGTTGAAGTTCACTGGGGTCTGGTTCACACAGGAGTGACAGGGCCAGGCCAGCAGTTTCTAGAGAGACTTTGGTGACATCTCTGCTCTTTGTTGTCGCCGTGTTACAAAGCAGTTTTTAAGCTGCAGCAAATCCTGGAAGCACAGATTGGTTTGGGCTGGAAGGGAACAAGAACCAGGGATTCCTTCCACTCTCCCAAGCCCCATCCAGCCTGGGTTTGAACAATTGCAGGGATGGGGGGAGTCCAAGCCACAGAGCCCCAAATCCAGTGCAAAGTGCCCTTGGCTGAGCTGGGACTGAGCCTCTCAGGGTCCCAGCACCAGACTGGTCAGTGGTGGTGGCCCGAGTGTGTCACCTGTCCTGAACAGGCCCTGTGGTCCCAGTGCCCATCCTCAGGAGCTCAGGGATGCCCTGGCACACCCAGGGGGAGGGAATCCCTGCCAGGAGGGGCTGGGCACTTTGCTGCCTGCGGGGCTGCCCCAGCTGAGCTCAGTGCAGGGCAGCAGGGCCCAGGGCTGCCTTCCAGCACAATTCCCTCTGTTCCTGGGATAACCCAGCCTGTCCCAGCATCCCTGCGAGCCCAGGGCAGCTGTGCTGGGGCAGGGCCTGGCAGCTGAGCCCTGCTGAACAAACACGGGGGTGCTGCTGCCCCGGGGGAGGCCCCGCTGGCTCCGAAAGCTGCAGAGCTGCCCTCACCTGTCCCTCCTGGAGCCACTACACCCTGTGACCCGCCAGGGCAGAGCCAGCAGCTCTGCAGGCACACAGTGCCATGGAAAAGCCCTGTTCCAGCAGCTGCAGGGTGAGGAGGGCGGTGGAAGGTGGTGTGTGCAGTGAGCGTGGGGCACAGCCCTGAGTGGCACCTCTGCTCCCCCTGAGCTGTGGGGGGCACAGCAGGGAGGTTTTTCCAGCTGCTGCTGGACTTGGCTTTTGGGGTTTTTTGCATCATCTGGACAATCCCTGCAGGCAGGGGATGGCCTGTGCCTGGGTGACAGAAAATGAAGGACTGTCCTTTTCCTCTCCCTCCAGGCTCTCGAGATAGGAAGGCAACAGGGAGACTCTCGTCCCCCAAACAGGAACGGCAGCGGGGCCAGAACCCCAAACCTTCCCCTGCTCAGGCAGACAGGTGAGTGCTGGGAGTGGTCTGAGTGCTCTGAGTGCTGCTGCTGCTGGGCCTCACAGCTCCCTGGGCTCCAGCCCTGCTCCTCCAGGGCTCTGCTCCTCCAGGAGCTCCA
>JAHLSL010000063.1:84608-101035 GCA_025920805.1 Petroica traversi | reverse complement strand
GGGGGGGCTCAGCTCGGCCTCACCCCACACCTCACCCCCTCCTCTGCCAGGGGCTCAGCCGGGAGGCGGCCAAGAGGCTCCGCTTCGTCCCCAGCCTCGTCTACGTTGAGGGTGAGGGAACCCAGTGCCTGCTCCGTGTCCAGCTGTCCATTCCCAACCCATTCCCTGCTCTGTGTCCAAGTGTCCATTCCCAGCCCATCCCCTGCTCCATGTCCAACTGTCCATTCCCAGCCCATCCCCTGCTCCATGTCCAGCTGTCCATTCCCAATTCCTTGCTCCAACTGACCCTTCCCAACCCATTCCATGCTCTGTGTCCAGCTGCCCATTCCCAACCCATTCCCTATCCCGCTGCCCGTTCCCTGCCTCAGTCACCATTCCAGCCTTGTTGCCTGTTCTCTGCCCTATTTCCTGCCCCACTGTTCCCTGCCCATCCTGGCCCCCACGCCTGTTTTCTGCCCCATTCCCAGCCCCACAGCCTGCTCCCTGTCCTGCTGCCAGTTCCCAGGTCATTGCCCATTCCCTGCCCCATTCCCAGCCCCACTCCCTGCTCCCCACCCTATTACCCACTCCCAGCTCAGTGTCCCTGCCCTGTGCTGCCACCCTGGCCCCAGGAATGGGCTGGGAATGTGACGGGACCCTGGCACTGCCCCCCTGCCTTCCAGAGGGAGCCGTGCGCAGGCAGAGCCCGGAGCAGCGGGAGCAGACCCTGGCCCAGATGGAGACCCTGCTGCAGGCCACCGGCTTCCCCTACCACCTGATCCACCTGGAGCAGGTATTGGGGTGACACGGGGACAGGTGCTGAGGCGAGGGGACTCACCTGGACACCCCAACTTCCCCTGTGTCCGTCTCTCCCCGCAGGCACTGGAGCTGCCCCCGTCCATCTTGCAGCCGGGGCCGGAGCACTCCGGCCCGCCCGGTTCTTCCTACAAGCAGGCTGTGGACACTTTCATCCAGCAGCAGCGGCAGGATGGGGACAGTGGCACCTCTGTGCCTGGCCACAGCAGCCAGGACACGCCACCCTCGGCCACCCCCCGGCTGCCGGACCCTGCCCAAAGCCAGGAGCTGCTCCGCAGCTTCGAGGCCGCGGGGACGGCGACGGCGCGGGAGGAGCTGCTGGAGATGCTGCGGTGAGGGACTGACCCTGCCCGGCACCAGCACCTCACCAGCCACCGTGGTGGCTCTCATCCGCTGTCACCTTGTCCCCAGGACCCACCTGATTGTGCAGACAGCCCGGGACAGGGGCTACACCAAGGTGATGATGGGCGACAGCCTCACACGCGTGGCCATCAAGCTCCTCACCAACCTGTCCCTGGGGCGCGGCGCCTTCCTCGCCGTGGACACGGTGAGCTGGGGACAGCCACCCGCACCCAGGGGGTGACACAATGCCACAGGGGCGTGGCTTGGTGGTGGCACGGTCCCCTGGAAGCCCTGCACCCACAGGGGTTCACAGACCGGCGCCACGGGGATGTGATGGTGGTGAGACCCATGCGGGACTACACGGCCAAGGAGATCGCCTTCTACAACCGCTTCTTCAGCGTCCCCACCGTCATCGTGCCACCCCTCTTCACCAAGGTAGGGGGGTCCCGTGGTGGGGAGCCCGAGCTCTGTGTCCATGGAGGGGACAGGACCCCTCAGTCCTGCCCTGTTGGCTCCCACAGCGCCGGGAGAAGCCCAGCATCCACCAGCTGGTCGAGCGTTTCCTACTGGGGCTGCAGGAGGAGTTCCCCTCCACCATCAGTACCGTGTACCGGTACGAGGGGTCCGTGTGGGGGTCCCGGGGGTGTGGGGGGATTGGGGTGCACCCACACCCTCCCTTTTGGCTGCAGGACGGGGGAGAAGCTGAGCCCGGAGCCAGCCAAGGCCAGCAGCGAGGCCCAGCGCTGCCTCCTCTGCCTCTGTGGCCTGGACACCGAAGGGGGTGAGTGGGGGGGACAGTGGGGGGCTCAGGGGATTTGGGGAGTGACCCCCAGTGACCCTCTGTCCTCCGGTCCTTGCAGAGGAGGAGCTGGCCCTGGAGCCCACGCTGATCTTGGAGGAGCCAGCAGCAGGGTGAGCACGGGGGCTGGGGGGGCTCCAGGATTCCACACCCACTCCCAGGCCACCACAGTGGCACCGCTGAGTGTCCCTGTCCCCATCCCTGTCCCCGCAGGGCTGAGAGCAAAGCTGCCTACATCCCCATGCTGTGCTACAGCTGCCGCCTCACCTTCAAGGAGCTGGTGAGCTTTTGGGGTGCAGGGGGGTGGTCCCGGGGTGATGGGGGTCCCCAGGCTCACGGCCCCTCTCGTGCAGGGTCCCCTTGACACACTGCCACCCTACGTGCGTGCCGAGGGCCAGCGCAGGATCCGCAGGTACCGGGGGTGGGTGGGGGTCCCCTCCCCACTGGCTCAGCCCCCGAGGCCACGTCCATCCAGTGTCTGTCCCTTGCAGGGCAGAGATGGAGCAGAACCAGGAGCCCAGCAAGAGCTGAAGGGGTTGGGGACAGTTGGGGACACACCCCCATCCCGCTGTGGCACAGCTGGTGCAGGTGCCACCCCTCAGGGATACCCCAGAGGTTGGTGAGGACCCCTGACACCCAGGCAGCTGCTTTTGTACCCCATTTCTGTCACAGCCAAGGGCAGGGAGAGCCCCCAGCCCCTGTTTATTGGGGCTGGGGTGCAGGTCCCTGATCCCCCCCTCTCCCTGCCTCAGCTGCCTGTCAGCCAGGGAGGCCTCAAGTTTGTTTTTATTCAATATCTGTATAAATAAACCATTTGAATTAATAAAAAAAAACAAACAAACCCGAAGTCACAAGTTTCTAAAGTCCAACTGGGGCTGCCAGACCCCCTCAAATGTGGGGGGCCACAACCCAGGACCCCCATCCTGAAGCTGGGGGGGGGGGAACTATTGCTTGAGTTCAACCTGGTTCTGGAGCGGGGCTGGGGCCAGCAGGGAGGGGGCACAGACCCCCCCAATCCCCACCTGGCAGCCAGGGGTGCCCATGGGGTGGGGGGCCACCTCCTGCCCCCCTCCCCAGGAAGGCACAACGTGGTCTGTGCAGGTCGGACGGCTTCAAAGCAACGTAAGAAAAACTTCCAGAAAAACATTCTCCCTCCAAGGGAGTGCCCAGAACCCCACACCCCACAGCCTCCCGGGCCAGGACGTGGCCCCAACACGGGGTGGGGCTGGTTAAGGCATTGGCGGTGATGTCCCTGTCAGGGGGGGGCTGCAGCTCCTTCCCCTCTTTACTTCTCCCGTGTCCACTTGATCATGGTCTCTGGCGAGCGGTAGAGGAAGATGAGCTTGGCGTAGAGCTCCTCCTCCAGCTCCAGCTCGCCCGTCTCCCGCACCAGGAAGATGTCCTGGCACAGCTTCAGGATGCGATCCACGCAGGGCAGCTCCTCGAACATGATGGAGTGGGAGATCTCGCTGAAGAAGCCCCGCACGAACTTGCCGATGACCAGCACGATGGACACGTAGAGCCCCATGATCCTGCAAGGGCACGGGGGGCACATCCTGGATCCCTGCGCCCCACAGCGATGCCCTCCACATCCCCCATACCCTGGCACCCTGCACGTACCCGTAGCCAGCCAGGAAGCCCAGGCTGGGCGGGCTGACTTTGTCGTTGAAGATGATCATGGGCAGGATGTTGCCTTCGTGGGCTGGGGCGTCCTTCAGCCTCAGCACCCACCACTCCACGAAGTGGCCAGGGCCCCTGCGCTCCTGTTTCAGCCGCAGCTCCACGTCCAGGTAGCTCTCCACGCCATCTGGAGAGGGTGACACCCTCAGGGCACAGCACAGGGGCTGCTGTGCTCTCATAGATGGGTTTTTTTGGGCGGAATGACAGTGGGACTCACTGTCTGCAGAGGGCTGGCACCACCAGGGCCCAGCATGGATCCCGGTGTGCTCCCAGCGCTGATTTTTTTAGGGAGGGACACACTGGGACCATGTCCCCTCTGCCCTCAGAGAGGTGGCACCCAGTGCTGTTTTTTTTGTGGGGGACACATTGGGACCTACCCGGCAGCAGCTGCTTGACAGGTTCTGCTTCGAGACCGGTGGGCGCCCGGATGTATTTGGGGAAGAGGTTGGGCAATTTGCTGCAAGAAAGCAGAGTGAGGCAGGGGTTTCACCACCCCACCGAGCACACAGGGCCAGCCACCCCCCCAGGGGACACTCACACGGGGTCACCCCTGGAGCCATCCAGCAGCTGGGCCAGCTGCAGGCGCTGGGGCGCGCCGGGCTGCAGGTCTGTGGTGTGTTTGCCGTAGGCGTTCTCCACCGTGCCCCCCTTGCCCAGGTCCCTGCGGGCAGGACAGGCTTGGTGTGGGCAGGGGGGCACAGGCAGGGCTGGCCCCTCCCTGGCCGTGCTGGAGGTACCTCTGGAAGGTCCAGGTGAGGTGCAGGGTGATGTCAGAGGAGCCGTTCTGCAGCTCCTGGTGCATCTGCTTACGGCTGGGAGGGCTGATGCTCCACAGCGAGCCCGAGCTGCCCTCGATGCGGGCGGTCACGATGTCCTCCTCGCCGTAGAGGGTGATGAACTGCATGGCCGACTGCCAGCGGGAGGGACAGGCCTCAGCCCCTGCCCCAAACAGCCTGCAGGGATTTTTTGGGGTGGGAGGGACTTACCGGATCCCTCTCGAACTCTCTGGAGAGCTCGAGGTACTCCAGGACGGTGAAGGGCTGGATGTATTGCTGCTGGGAGCTCGTGGTGAACAGAGGCTGGGGGGCACAGGGGGACATCAGTCAGGCAGGGCACCCCAGTGTCCCGACAGGGCACCCCAACACTCACCCCACATCCTCACCTCGTACCCCCCCATCTTGAGGGCGATGGAGACATCGATGGGGTGGTTGATGACGCCCACCACGGAGCGCACCAGGGACATGAAGAGCAGCGGGAACCAGATGATGCCCACGAGGAAGAGGATGATGAGGCCGCCCATGCCGTACTTCACCACCTTCTTCTTCTTCTGCCCCTTGGGCTGGGGGTATTTCTGGGGTGGGGGGAGACAGCACACAGTGTAGGGTGGGCTTGGGGGGACGCCAAGAAACAAAGGGTTGAGTGGTGGGACCCTTCCTGGCATAGGGGCCGTACCTTCTCAGTCTCCCGGCTGCACTTGATGATGAAGATGTTGGCATAGATGTCCTCCACACACATCCAGTTGGGGAGGGACAGCGTGGTGTCCGTCCACACCCAGTCCATGATGGCCCGCAGCTCCACCAGGAAGGGCACGAGGCGGAACCTGGGGGGACACGGGGAGAGGACAGTGGTACGGCACCCCCGGGGGTGCCCGGGTGACCCTGTGGCCCCGTGCCTACCCCTGGAAGAGGAAGAGGTTGAGGTGGTTGTATTTCTTGGTGAGGAAGTTGCCCAGGATGCGGGTGGGGTAGCCACAGCGGATCTGGTAAGCTGACAGTCCAAAGTAGATGCACTTCACAAAGTACCACAGCTGGGCCACCGTGTTGTGCCTGAACAACCTGCGGGAGGGACGTGTCACCCTTCAGCCACCAGCCTGGGCCACCACGTGGGCTCAGGGACACCAAGGTGCCACACAAGGACCATGCCGTGCCCTGGCAGGGAACCCCTGGGGGATGTACCTTTGGGTGACGGCCGGCAGGATGAAGAACATCCAGATGTGGATGCCAAAGACCAGGATGACATGGAAGATGAGCTTGCCCAGCACGGTCTTGCGGAGGTAGAGCGCGCGGTCGATGACCATGGTGGTGAACTGGAAGAGCAGCATGACCAGGAAAGCCTGTGGCACTTGGTTTTCTGACAGCGAGGAGGTGATGTCGGCGGCTGTCGAGTATCTCTGGGGGTGCAGCAGAGGTCAGGATGTGGCCCGTGGTGAGGGCAGGACAGTCAGGGCCCTGTGGGACTCCCTGCTCACCCCAAAGGCCCAGAAGCCGAAGACGATGATGATGAAGTCGACCACGTCGGCCATGAACATGTAGGCGTAGACGTCGGTGGCCGCGCGGTTCTGCGTGTCCAGGATGTCCTGGAAGAACTTGTACACTGGCTGGTACATGTTCCGTGCCCTGCAGGGACAGGGGACACAGGGGCCACGTGGGACACGTGGGACACGGGGGAAAGGTGGCTGGGACTGCACCCACAGCCCCCAGCCCAACCAGCACTGCCTCAACTCACATGGTGAGGAGGAAGCCCTTGACCCGCAAGCCAAATGCCTTCAGCTTCCTGTGAGCGTGGCTCTCTTCTGACGTTTCCTCCTCCTCTTCATCCTCCTCCTCCTCTTCCTCGCCCCCTTGAAGTGAGGCACGGCATGGGTGACAGCCAGGGTCCTGCAGGGCCACACCCTGCCCGACCCCAGCAGCCTGGGGGTGCCAGCCTTGCTCCCCCAGCGCGTGAGGGCAGGGAACTGGTGCTCACCTTCCTCTGGAACCATCTCTGGTGCCTTTGTCGCCTCTTTCCTCCTCCTCCTGAAGCGGAGCCACGTGGTCTTGGTCCCCTCTTCCTGCTGCATGGACTCCCCCTCTGGCTCCGGCTCTGGCTCTGGCCCCGTGGCAGCTCCCAGTGCTCCTGGCTGGGCTGGAGCCTCCGGCCCTTCCTCAGCCGCCACCGCCGAGGGGGACACGGCTTCTTCCCGCTTCTCTTCCCCTTCCTCAGCCACCGCCGGCGATGGGGACGCAGCTTCTTCCTGCTTCTCCTCCCTTTCCTTGCTCTCCCTCTTCTCCTGATCCCACAGCCCATAGGACTGCGGAAGGACATGGTCAGGGGTTCTGCTGCCCCCAGCCCCACACTCCTCACTCGCCATCCCATACCACCAACTCCCAAAGAGCACAGGAGGGAAAACCACAGCAGAGCCACCCAACACCCACTGGGTGCTGCCTGGAGCCCCCAGGAGCAGCTCCAGCTCTCCCCAGGTACCACCCACGCCCAGGGCTCACCAGCAGCAGAGCACGGTGGAAGAAGAGGGCCAGGAGCTGCACGAGGTCATAGGAGATGTAGTGGGAGGACTTCTCAAAGCCCAGGATGCGAGGTGGGAAGAAGGGCTTGCCCTCGTGGCGCAGCAAGGTGATGTAGCCATTCCAGGGGAAGAACCCGAACTGGAAGAGGTATTTCACCACCACCATCATCTGTGGGGACACCGGGGTCAGCGGGTGGCAGTAGGGGCCGGGTGGCATCACCCCCTCACCGGCCACCCCCTGCCCACCTCAGTGAAGATGATGGTGGTCATCCAGAAGCGCTTGCTGGGCCGGGGGATGGAAAGCATGGCCCAGAGGAACATGAGGATGGGCAGGAAGAGGGAGATGACGGAGGCGGTGACCATGTTGTTGAGGATGATGACAAAGTAGCAGAGCAGCTCGGAGTGGGCGGTCACAGCGCGGTACCCGGCCAGCAGCAGCTTCAGGAAGCGGTTGTGGGATTGGTAGAACCGCTCTGACTCCTCCAGCTCGGACACGAACATCTTCCTGCGGGATGCAGGGGTGGGATGAGCCTGCCCTGCCACCCCTCGTCCCCGTCCCGCTGTCCCCACGTCCCCCTGTCCCTACCTGCTCCTGAGGAGCTCGCTGGCCGTCCTTCTGCGCTGCTGTGACGGGGCCAGGAACTGCTGAGCGTCAGCCATGTCCTCCTGGGAGCCCAGGCTTGCCATCTGCTCCTGGGTGCTGCCTCTTGGGTGCCAGCTGGGGGTGGCACAGGGACAGGGGTGAGCCCCCTGCCCGCCTGCCTCACCTGTGGCACTGCCAACAGCCCCCTCGGGGGTATCTATGCACCTGCCTGGAAGCGTCGCTTTGGGAATCGGCAGCCACGGAGCTGGCCCGGCTCAGCTCCCGCAGGATCTCCTCCGGGGGCAGCTCGTAGAGCTCATCCGGGAACTCGCTGTTTATCTCCTCTCCCTGGGGCAGGCAGGGTGTCAGTGCCACCGCGGGCTGTCACCCCCTGCCCCCCGGTGTCCCCCAGGCTCACCTTGGCCAGGCGCTGGGCCATGATGTACCGCTCGAGGCGCAGGATGTTGGACATGTCCGAGTGCTCCCGGGTGCGGCTGTCCAGCCACTGGGTCAGCCCGTCCACCAGGGCCTGGCACAGTAGCCACAGGAACCTCAGCGTGTTCAGCGCCCGCTGCAGGACGTTGCTCCGCTCTGCCAGGGCAAAAGGAGAGGTGGGGAGGTCCCTCGGTGCCCACTGAGACCCCCTGAGCACCCCCGGTGCTGCAGCCCTGCTGCCCCACCTACCAGAGCTCTCTGTGTTCTCCTCATCGCGTCTTTCAGCCCTCTCAGCAGCCTCCAACTCTCTCTCTGCGCCATGCCCTGTGAAGGTCAGAACTCAGTGAGGGATAAACATCGTTTTTGGGGCTCTCCCATTCACCACCCCATCCCCTGTCCCCCCATATCCACCTTAAAAACTGAGGTGGGCAGAAAAGAAGCTGCACAGCTTGTGCCCAACCCCACTGTGGCCACCAGAGTGTCCCCACACACACTGGGAGTGCCCTGCCAGGGCACATAGCAGGCACCTGGCAGGGCTGTGTCTCCTCCTGACCCCCCCAGCCCTATTTCGGGGTGTCACACCCACCTGCTGTGCTGTCAGAGCCGGGTTGCTGTGGCTGCTCAGCCAGCTCCTGCTGCCGCAGCACCGTCCTGGTGTTGGTCACCCAGGCCTGGTAGGCAAGCTGGACAGGGACAGGGGACATCAGCACCCTGGGGACACTGCCAGCCCCCCGGCTGCTCTGCAGTCCCCAGCTCTGCTCACCTGGAAGGCACTTGGCCTCCCTGACCGTGGCTCCTCCTGCACCTCCTCTTCCTCCTCGCTGTCCGACTCGAAGAGGAAGTAACCCCCGGAATGCAGCACTGCCAGGGGGCACAGGGTGTCACAGCACAGCCAGGGCCATGGCAAGGGTGTCACACCCCAGGCTGGCCCCGCTGCCACCTCCCAGGGCTCTGCCTGGCACCGAGGTCACCCACGGGGACATCAAAGCCAACGACTCAACTGCCACGTCCCCAAAGCGGCATCCCTCCGGCACCAGTGTTCGGAGGTGACCGACGTCGGTGACCCCAAACCCAGCCTGGCACCCCCAGTGCAACACCCCGTTAGTGCTGGGGAGCAGAGAAGCCATGGTTAGTGCTCTGTGGCCGAGCCTGGGGACAGGGGACATGCAGGACGTCACCTTGGCCAAGCAGTGCCACCAGCAGGTGTTAGTGGTCCTGGCAGGGGGATCTCTCCGAGGGACTGTCCCAGAGAGGGGACTGTACCTGTGGCATGGTCTGACCACGGCCGCCACCACCGCTCCCTCTGCCGGGACGGGTCTGCTGGGCCTCCGGGCTCTGTGGGATGGCAGATGGGGCTGAGCAGGGCCACACTCAGGGCTCCCTCCCTGCCTGGAGGGGAACTCAGGGCAGGAGGAGTCACCACAGTGCTCCACAGGGCTCCACCATGATGGGTCACAGTCACAGTCCCACCCGTGTGTCCAGAGAGGGGCTGGGGACACAGCGGGGACATCCCAGCTCTCACCTGTTTTGGCCTCTTCCTGCCTCGGGCCGCTGCTGCGGGGCAGATGCTCCTGGTGGTATTTCTGCTGCTTGGCTCGGATCCGCTCCATCCTGGGGGCACAGGGTGCTGCAGAGCCCGCTCCCCCAGGCCCCAGGGGCACCCCCCACACAGGGACACCCCAAGGTGCGGGGAGAGGGGTCCCAGTGCCCCCCAAAACCCACTCACTGCCGCTTCAGCTGGTCCAGAGACTTCTTCTCAGCCTGGCGGTGCGAGCGCAGGCTCTTCATGATGCTGGCCTTGAACAGTGCCACACCCCTGGGGGACAGGGACACCGAGAGTCAGGGCGGCCCCTCAGCACCCACATGGACCCTCCAGGACCCCAATCCCACCTGGAGGGCTGCAGGGCAGAGGCTTGGAGGTCCCACATGACGTGCAAGTAGTAGGAGCTGAGGAAGATGCGGCGCTGGAGCAGCAGGAATAAGAAGCAGATGCTGTCCCAGATGATGCCAGCCTCCTCCACGGGCAGCGCGCAGTCCTGGTCCTTGGGCATCGCCTTGGCTGGCAGGCAGAGGTGCAGGCAGGTCAGGCAGCAGCCCAAACTGCACCCCCAAGCCCCCCGAATCCCCCCCAGAGCAGCAACTCACGGTTGTAGTAGCCCTGGACGGTGCAGACGAGGCTGAAGAGCTGGATCACCCAGCAGAAGTCGCTCTGCATCTGCTGCACGAAGACGCAGGACAGCAGCTGCGGGCAGACAGGGCACACACCACATTGTCACCACCCCAGAGGACACCCAGGGTGGCCTGAGGAGAAGCAGGTGGAGCAGGACGCACCGACAGCATGTTTTTGGAGACGATGACGGTGATGTTGTAGAGGATGAGGCAGTCCCAGAGCACGAGGCGGGCGCGGGCGGGCTTGCGCAGCATGGCGGTGCCCGACAGCAGCAGGTAGAAGCAGGCCAGCACGTAGCCCAGCCCAAACAGGCTGATGCGGTTGGCACCGGCGATGAAAACCACCACGAGCACCACCCAGAAGAGGTAGCGGAACACCACCACCTTCACCATGTCCAGGTAGGACCTGCGGGTAGGCTGCTCAGAGCAGGGGCCTTGTCCCCTCCCAGCACCCGCCACAGCACGGTCACAGTCCCCACACCAGCTCTAACATGGGGGATAAATGGCTTTGTCCCCCCGTCTATGGGGTCCCAATGCCTGTGAGGGTCCTGCAGTGGAGTCCTGGACCACCTCATCTCCTTCCAAAACAGCCTCAGAGTGTTCCCTCTCCAGCGATGAGAGAGGTCCTGTCCAAAGGGACCCCAGACCCAAAGGGGCCCCAATCCCATCACAGAGGATCCCACTGCCTGAAGGTCCCATCCTATCTGTACCTCAAGGGGTCCCATCCAGGAGATTTGCCATCTAAGGGTGGGATCTCATCTTGTCCCTACCCCAAAGCATCCCCTCCCAGGGCGGGGAACCCATCCTGTCCATACCCCAAAGTCTGGCACCCCAAGGCTGGAATTCCATTGTGCCCGTACCCCGAGAGGTCCCACCCTGCACATACCCCCAGGGATCCCATCCCAGAGGAGTGCCCCAATTCCTGCCCACAGAGGATCCCATTCCCGGGTCGGGGTGCTTTGCTGGGGGCACCCACTTGCAGTAGATGAAGTTTGGGGTGGGGTTGTGGTGGTCCTGCTCCCGGTCGAGGCGGTCGGAGTTGTCGCCGGCCGCCCGCAGCCACGGCTCGGAGCGCTCGGCCTCGAACACGCGCCACTGCTGGGCCGCGCACAGCAGCAGCATGAAATCATCTGGGGGAACACGGCTCAGCACGGCGTTCCCCAAAATGCTGCTACCCCCCAAACCCCTCCCCGAGGCGTGGGGCACCCCAGGCCACTCCTGCCCAGGATGAGGATTCATTCCCTCCAGGCAGGTGGCTCTCTCAGGCCCCACCTCCTCTTTAACCAAGTGTGGATCTCTGCAGGCCCCTCCTTTTCCCAAAAGTGAGTAGGAAAACAACCAAGTTCCCCCCAGAAGGAGGGAGGTTTGCTGTGACTCCTCCTCCAACGGGGTGTGTGTGATTTAAGCCCTGTCTCCAAAGAATTTGGGCTCTTAAAGCTCCTCCACCCCTCCTGCCTGTCCTTCCCCCTCCAGGAGGCAGGATGGGACCCCACCCGTGGCAGGGAAGATCCCACAGGCTGGAGTGGGACAGGGGCTGGAGTAGGGTGACAGGGCACCCCAGGGGTGCCAGGGCCCGGAGAAGGGGGACCAGGGAGCTGCCATGGGCTGTGTCACCCCATGAGCAGGGGACTGTGTCACCCCATGAGCAGGGGACCGCCAGGGACTGGAGTAGGGGCACAGGGACTACTCACTGATGAGGTTGGTGGATTTGGGAGGCTCGAAGAAGTCGGGCAGGAAGAGCCACTTGACGAGGGCCGAGTTGAGGGGAACGACACGGCTCCTGCGCCAGGGATAGTCTGGGGGGGCAGGGGGGCACAGTCAGCGCCCAGCCCGTCCTCCAGCCCCTCCCCAGGGCAGGCAAACGCTGCCCCCCGTGCCCCTCACCGCTGCAGAGGGCGGGCGGCATCCCCAGGCACAGCAGGTACTGGTAGAGGAAGAAGACGACGAGGAAGAGGCAGTACTTGGGCCAGAGGCGGGCGATGGCCGCGCGCCGCCGCCGCGTCAGCATCAGCACGAGCCAGCAGCCGTGCAGGATCACCAGGAAGTTCATCCGCTGCCCGATCACGTTCACGATCATCAGGAAGCACACCTGGGGGTGCATTGGGGTGTGTTGGGGTGCAGGGCTCAGCACTGGGGTGCTGCCAGCGCTGGGAGCCCCTCACACAACACTCCTGCTCCCACCTCCAAGCCAAACTTGTAGTAGAAGTAGTTGATGATGTATTTGGCGCAGCTGACGAGGCCGTGGTCGAGGTGCTCGCGGGAGATGTCCTCGAAGATGGTCTCGGTGACAGGGGACACCAGCTGGTGCTGCCTGCGGTGGTACTGCTGGCGCCGGTACACCACCGACTCGAACACCAGCAGCAGCAGCACCTGCAGGTGGTTCTGGGGGGACAGGCCATGCTCAGGACCACGCTGTGGAGCCAAAAACCTCCCCCAGGTGGCCCCCACAGCATCCCCGTACCCACCTTGACGTATCCCAGGTTGGGGAAGCCCTTCCGGATGCCGAACCAGTTGGCAGGGTCCACGGGGCCGCGGTACAGCGTGGAGTTGACCAGCTCCTCCGGGGTCATGTTGGTGCCGTTGGGCAGGGGCTGCAAAGGGGAGCACCAGGGGATGGGTCAGTGCCCCTCGGCCCCTCAGACCCCCAGTCTGGCCAGGGAGCCCCCCAAGAACCGCCCCGCTGGGCACACCTGGGTGCAGTTGCTGGAGTACATGCTGGGATCCACGACCTCCAGCTGGTAGAGCATCTTGCAGACGATGATGACGCAGGTCCAGAGGGTGGAGAGGCACGAGGCCATGCGGCGGAAGCGGCAGTAGGGGGTGGCCAAGGCCCACAGCAGCACCAGCATGAAGTTCATCACTGATACCTGCGCCAGAGGCCGTGTCAGCACCGGGGGGGCCCCGGCTGAGCCCCCCAACCCCACACACCCAAGGGTACCTCCTCCAGGGCCACCCAGACGGTGTAGAGAGCCACCATCTTGACGACGTGGAGCTCCAGCAGGCGCCTCATGAAGACCTCCCCGCGTGTCACCGTGTCCGAGAAGGTCCGGCCCAGCACGATCAGGCGCTCCAGCACCAGCCCCCATTTGTTGGACTCTGTGGGACGTGGACCATCAGGGACACCCCAAACCATTCCCACAACCTCCCACACCTGGAGAACAGCCCCACCCATCCCTGCAGCCTCCAGCCTCTTCCTGGCTCACAGGGCATCCCGATCCATCCCTGTGTCCTTCCAGACTTGGAGGAGACCCCAATAAATCACCCTGGTCCCACCCTGGCTTTCAGGACACCCCAATCCACCCTCATGCCCTCCCAGCCCCTTCCTGACCCAGGGGACGTCCCAGTCCATCCCTAAACCCTCCCAGACTGGAAGGACACCCCAATTCACACCCTGCAACTCTCTTCCAGGCTTGGAGGATGCCCCAATCCATCCCCACACCCACCCGCTCTTGGGTATCAACCCAAATCCATCTCCCTACGCTCCCAGGTCCCTCCTGGCTTGGAGGACCCCCCACCCCAGCCCGTCCCCCACCCCTGCCCCATACCCAGGGACTCGGTGTCGGAGTCCCCGGCGCGGGCGGTCTCAGCAGCAGCCGCATCCCTCAGCAGGCGGCTCCCGTGCAGCTCCTCAGACCTGTGGGAAGAGGGGTTCAGAGTGGAAATGGGGGGCTCGGGGTGCAGGGGGGCTCACCCAGCACTGGGTCCTACCTGGGGATGTGGCAGGGGGCCGGGGATGGGGGGCGGATGCGCTGCAGGTCAGTGATGAGCATGAGGTGGTCGTGGAAGTAGTGGAGCTGCAGGATGCAGGCCAGCAGGAAGAAACCCGTGATGAGGATGCTGGAGAAGAGCTTGGAGACGCTGAACTGCTCCAGGCCCATGTCACTCAGCCTGGATGGGGAGAGGAGGGTGAGCACAGGGCCTCATCCATCCCACCCCAAACAGGCACCGAGCCCCCACGCCACGGCTCAACCCCAACCTGCTCGTGCCTCAGTTTCCCCACGTGCAACCCGGCCCTTGGCCATGCCCTGGTGCCACCACAGGGCTGGTGCCAGCAGGGACCCCACGGTGGGCTGGGGATACTCACTGGTTATCAGTGAGGCCCGTCAGGTTCCTCCAGTACATGGGGAAGTCCTCGAACTGGTAGGTGTAGTTGGCGATGAGCACCAGCATGGTGTAGGCCACCACCAGCCACCAGAAGCCCTTGAGCACCTTGCGCCACAGGCTGTAGTACACCTGCGGGGACAGGGACATCAGCAGGGCCACCCTGGGGATGGCACAGGTCCCCAGGTGTGCCCAGCCCCCCCTACCTGGAACAGGATGAGGCAGAGGAGGAAGAGGAGCATGTAGATGATCTTGTAGACGACGAGGCGGCCGGTGAAGGTCACCACGATGAACTTGGCGGCGCAGACACAGATCCAGAACTTGGCGAAGAAATTCCTCATCACCTCCCCCAGCTTCTGCAGCACATCCCCCATCTGGCTGGTGTCTGTGGGGCACGGAGGGGCTGCAGCAGCTGGGTGGGGACACTGGGGTCCCTCCCCACGGCTGTGGGGTGCTCAGCGTGGGTGACACCCACAGCCCTCACCTGTATCGGTGGCAGACACCTCCAGGAGCGGCGTGGCCGGCGACCTCCTCGTTAGCACCTTCTCCATAACGAAGCGCCGCAGCAGCATCCAGAAGGTGAGGGTGAACAGCAGCTGTGGGGACAGGCAGGGGTGAGCGGGGACAGGCGGGGACAGGCAGGGACAGGGGTGGGGACAGCGCCACACTCACCTTGGCCCCCAGGGACAGGCAGGGCTGGCTGGGACGCACCAGCCCCAGCGGCTGCAGCTTCATGAAGCCCAGGTGGGTGGGCAGCTCGGGGGACAGCTCCATGGCCCACACGTACTGCAGGCTGCACAGGCCGATGGCGTAGAGCAGCAGGAAGGGCGAGCAGAGCATGGCGAAGTGCCGGCGGCTCCGCACCGTCCAGATCAAGCACGACCACAGCAGCAGCACGAAGGTCAGCCAGCTGTGGTAGGTGATGCTCCACACCTGCGGGCAGGGAGGATGAGGATGTGCCCCCTCCCGTGGCCGTGTCCCCTCCATGTCCGTGTCCCCTCGGCCGTGTCCCCTCCCAGTTCTTTACCATCATGGCAATGAGGGCAGACACGTAGCTCTGCTTCATCAGGACGTGGCCCAGGGTGTGCAGGGGCAGCCACGCCGCCGGACGCCTCCTGCCTGGCACGGGGACAGGGCACGAGGGGCTGTCCTGGGCTGCAGGCAGAGTTTGGGGAGGGGTGTGAGAAGCACCCCCAGACTGCAGGGTTTGGGGAGGGGGTGTGTGAGACACTCCCAGGCTGCAGGCAGGGTTTGGGGAGGGGGTGTGTGAGGCACCCCCAGTTCGCAGGGTTTGGGAAGGGGGTGTGTGAGGCACTCCCAGGCTGCAGGGTTTGGGGAGGGGTGTGTGAGGCACCCCCAGGCTGCAGGGTTTGGGGAGGGGGTGTGTGAGAGGCACCCCCAGTTTGCAGGCAGGGTTTGGGGAGGGGCTGGGGTCAGCCTTACCTGCACTCAGCACGTGGACAGTGCAGTTTTCGGTGCTCGGCTTCCCAGTGTTGGGGTACAGCATGGGCTGGGGGCAGAGAGGGGTCAGAGCCCACCCTGGCACCCCCATCCCGCACCCACTCCCTGCACAGCCCCCCCAAACCCACCTTGGTGTCCTCGGCCACACGGTCAGTGTCCTTGGGCCAGCTCTCCAGCTCCACCAGGTCCCTCGGGTACGGCCGAGGTGGTGGCACGGTTCTCTGCAAGGGACAGGAGCCAGCTCAGGGCACCCGCTGCCACCCCTGGGGACAGGACCATGCCCCAGCCCCTGCCAAGGCACCCCACACCTCCCCCTGTACCAGGGCAGTCACAGGCAGGCACACCGGGCACCACTGTCACCATTGTCACCATTGTCACTATCAGGGTCTGGCTCAGCCCCTCACCCTGGCGTGCAGCCGGCGCAGCTTCACCAGGGTGGCCATGGTGTAGTAGAGCAGGAACAGGATGCCAGGGTTGGCATAGACGGGCCAGGGGTAGCTGGTGTTGAGTTCCAGCATGTTGGGCTGCGAGCAGTTGTAGTACACGATGATGTCCTTGAAGCCAAACACCCTGTGGGGACACAGGAGGTGGCATTAACCCTCCATGAGCCAGGGTCCCATCCCTGTGCTGGCACCTGAGGGATGCTCTGGCTGCCCTCCCCGGGGTGGGACAGGGCAGCTCACCTGGAACCTCAGGGGGACATTTGGGATGGGGCAGCTCACCTGGAACCTCAGGGGGACATTTGGGATGGGGCAGCTCACCTGGAACCTCAGGGGGAC
>JAHLSL010000062.1:16812301-16955337 GCA_025920805.1 Petroica traversi | reverse complement strand
AACAAATCCTCACAATTGCAATAATATTAATGATTATAAATCTCTTGCACTCCCAATGCATTTCCATACTGGTATACGAAAACCCAAACTTTGGTTAACTTTTTCTTTTTTTCTGATTTAAGGGATTGTGAGGATCACGGTATGATTGTGCCCTAATAAAGCAAAAAGGGACTCAGAATCTAATATTTTTGTATATTTTGCCTGTAATGGAGTAGAGAGTATGCAATAATTGAATCTTTCTATCTTTAGAATTCTTAAAACTGTAATGAAGAGGAGCAATTAACTCCAGAAAAAAAAAAAGAAATTATTTTTTTAACTTCAAAAAGATGGAGTAGTTTTGCTTTAAAAAACTGAAGTTAATAAGTTTAATTTTGAAAATATAAAAATTTTAACTTGCCTGATCTGTATTTCTTAAATTATTTTTTCATGAGATTTTGATAAAGGGATCAAATATGTTGCTAGGTGAGCTTATAAAATTGTTTTTACCTCAGCAGTCCTTATAGCCTAGAAAACCCAGAAAAATTTTCATTGTGTTTAAAGAATATTTTTCTCAGCCTCAAAGGTAACTTATCGAAGTATGCAAATACCAAATGGGGATGAGTAAAAAGATATTGCCAGACATTTCTTGGTACTACTCAGTGACAGATAAGGGGCAATAAGCACAAAGTAAAATTCAGTAACTTCCATTTAAGTACAAGAAAAAAATACATTTTTGAAAGTGACAGCGATCAAAGGCTGGAGGAGGTTGCCCAGAAAGGTTTGGAGTACCCAACCTTGTAGATATTTTAAATTCAATTGGAAAAAGTTCTGGGCAACCTGTTCTAGGTGCCTCTGCTTTGAGCAGGCATGTCAGACTAGATGATTCCAGTGACTCCTTCCAAAATCAGCTACTTGTCATTCTTTAAATAAAAAGGCAATAAGGAAGTTAAAGTGTTAATCCAGATAATTAATGAAACAAACAAAACTGCAAAGCAAAATATTACAATCACGACACGTTCCACTGCTGAAAAGAGCTTCTTAACACAGGTGATCACACTAAACACTGTCTCACTGGAGCACTTTTCGTTGAATCAGAGCAGAACCAAATACAGTCCCAGTTTTTCATTTATTTACCTACTGTCCTGTTCTGAATAAAGACTCTCTATGCATTGGAAGAATGAGAATTGTACTCACTGGTGCAAAGAGAGAGAGAGAGACTTACAACACTTTTGATTGGCCTAAAATTGTCTTTGCCTAAGCGATGGCAAATCTTTTATTGCAGCCTCCCATTCCTGCTGTTGCCAGGCTCAGTTTCTTGCAGTGCCTAGAAATACAATCCTCAAGGCAGTCATTGTTCTTTTTGGCATTGTTTGCTAATAAAACATTCCATTTCTGGAAGTGTACTTTTTTTTTTTAGGATAGATTCAGAATTTAGGGTCAAAATAATTAGAAAAGCATTTCTTAGGTCTAGTACTAGACATACTAGCAAAAATGAAGGGTTTTTTTATGTAGGTGACATGGAAAAAGGTAGGCAAAAAACAAAGCACACCGACAGAGAAAGCAAACTGCAAAGCATGCTTTTTTCTTTACCTTGAGTTAATATAAAGGACTGCAATATTGAGGTCAAATGCTCCTTCACTGTCTTTCAAGTCAATAATTCTGATAATGGTTTTAACAAACCAAGTCAGTAGCAAGACTGATTGCATTTTAATAGTTTTTTTTTTAAAGAATATTCTTGATGCTTGCAAATTACATTTCCCTCTGCATTAGGCTAAGCTCCAACCTCTTCCCATCAGGTAGTTTTAAAATACTACACCGCTTTAATAAAATTAGAAGACTCACATGACTTTAGTATCTAACCCTACTATGTAATGAGAATACTGCAGACAATCTTTAATGCTCTTTATGTAATTAGCTCTTCCACAATTAAGAGCTTGAAAAAAAGTATCCATTTGAAGAATATTAGTGGGATTCAAAAAAATCCAAAGGAAAACAGAAAGGCCAGATAAGTTTCTTTTTGTTCACAGAAAGCTAATTGCTTTCTTAAAAGTTCCCAAACTTCCTTTCCTCCCCAATACACAAAATATTTAATATTTTAATTACTTTAATTCTTGATTAGTTATTCTCACACAATCATGCTGAATTGTGCCTTCTTGGGAGCTGAGATGCCAGACAGATGGCTGGAAGTTATCCAACGGCTACTTAGAAGAACACGGACAAGATTTATGAAAAGCTATTGCTCATGGTACAATGTTCATTCTTGTGAAATGTCAGTGAGCTAACTGGTTTATATCAGAAAAGTGAAATTCCTATTGCCAGTCATAGCACATACCAGTTATAGTTACAGCCATGTAGTGATATCCATCATCACTTATTTTCTGTTCAGCAAATATGCATTTATTTTTGTTTAGAGATCTTACTTCTCACAGTGCTTGGCAGTTACTGTAGAAAATCTAAAAAAAAAAAAAAACCGCTGAGGTATCATGAACTTTTGGTAGTTCAAATACAGAGTAATTACTTTTCAGGAACTTATGATACTAACTTGTTGCAAACCCAGCTGTACAGGGCACAAAGAGTATTCTCAAGACTTTCCCATTTCAGGAGTTTCTCTTTCATGAAGTACTAAAAGAAAATCTAGGACTCAAGCCATAGGGAAGCTTTGTGAATTATTTTTTTAACTGCTAACTCTGAAAAGAATACACATTTCTCTGGACAAAAGAACTAATATTTATGACCGTAAAAACATAGTCACTTTCTTGAATTTGCATGCCAGAGTATGCAAAGATGAGTAATTCTATTGAAATGTATATTATTAAAATGCAGATAGGCTAAATGTACCTTTTCATCTTTGCAGGTTGCAATGTGTTTTGTAAACCAGAAGATTAAATAATAACTTTGCCTACATATCCCCACAGGAGTCCTCCACAGAGGCTGAATTATCTTTTAGAAGAAAGAAAGGATCATTTCTCTTTCTTGAGTTGAAAGACAGGAAAAGCATTGTCTCTAGGGCAGACTTACAACCCATAAATATGGTTCCCTAGGCTGCTAGAAAGACTAGACTGAAACCATGGTACTGTTAGTGTGCAGTTCATTCTGCTCTAGGTAGTTTGAGGCACTTTAGTCTCTGTGCTGCATATAATAGGTTTTATTTTGATGCACCTAAGTGTTCACAGGATATATATTTTGCTCAAAGCCCAATGACATAAAATTCAGGAGTTGCAGCATCAGCTCAGAATTCCACTTCCAAACCACAAGGAAATGAATCTCTGCTTCAAAATCCTTGGTTTGATGTGGTCTGTTTCATTTGAATCAAACTCAGCATTTTCTATCTTCAGGAAAATATCACAGTCACAAGGTCACCGAGCTCTTTTTACTTTCTGATTGGTGTTCCCACCCTCATCTGGGAGGGAGATGTTGATTTTCATGTTGGCTATGTAAGTGGTTAAAATTCTGGGTGGCACAACTTCTTCTGCCTTTCTGAACCAATGTATGTGTTTGGGGTGGACACACATACATTAGTGACATAATTTCTCATCATCTCTTGCCCTCAAAATGCATATTGGAACAAGCTCCTCCAAAACTGAATCTAAAAAAATTTATAGACAAAATAAATTTATATATCTGAAGAAATATATGGACTAAAATGACACACTGGATCTATCTGCAATTTCTTTTTAATGTACAGGCTTTGTTAACTTTAGTTACTTTGCATCCTGTTAGCTGTCAGTATTAGGAAGAAAGCTATTGCCTACTCTGATTTGGGGACCTAGACAACTACTTCTCACAGGACTTTGCACAGTGCTTTGCTAACAGCTTTATCATCTAACTCGGAGATCTTGGGAAAAATGGCAGAGATTTTGCTGTTCACTTCAGAAAATAAAGATGCTCCTCTCAGTCTTAAGAGCTGCAAGCAGAACTGGCCCTCACATAAGAAGATGAACTACGGCTGAAGAAGGGCTGAGGGAAAACACAGTGAGCAGATTCTACTTTTGGTACTGACTGAGCAGAAGTATCACAGAGAGGCTTTATGTGTAGAGTGGCCCTGCACAGTAGTTGTGCTCTTATGACTGGGCTAAGAGATGGAATTTATGGATATTGTTGAAGTAACTTATGGATTCAGCAAAATATACTGACATGGAAAAAAATCCTGTGATAGCTTGTTCTGTGTGTATATATACGTGTGTGTTTGTATATATATCTAAACTACATTTTAATTGCTTTGAATTAAAATACTATTTTACATTTATCTCAACTACACCAGAAAGAGTGTTAAGAATACAATGCATATTTCAAGGAAATAGTATTTTTCAGCATCTTGGTGAAACCAGCCTTCAGCTATTATATGTGCATGTCTCTCTTGTACCAGGGAGCCCAGAAGGGGACACAGGACTCCAGGGGTGGCCTAACTTCTGAGTAGAGGGAGTGAACCACATTCCTCGAGCTGTTGGTAAAACTCATCCTGATATGGCCCAGGATACCACTGGATAACAGGATACCTTCTTGGCAACAAGGACACATTGCTGGCTTATACATAATTTGGTGTCCTCTAGGACCCACAGGTCCTTTTCTACCAGGCTTTCTATATTCTTTCTATATAATGTGCTGGTCCATGTTCTTGATTATTTTTTTCTTTGTGTTGTTAGAATAAATTCTTTTATAAAATATACCTAAAAAGGCATAAAGCAGTAGTGTTGTTGAGTCCAGTGGTTTGAGCTCAACTATCTAAAAATAAGTGTCCTGTATAATTAAAGAAGTTCTAGGGTATCCAAGACACAAAAATTAAGATGAAAGCTATGACATAGGAAGAAAATGAAACTTGCAAACTATTGTAGGATAAGATGGAAGCCAGCAGAAAATCTCAATTGGTACTGAATGTTTTATGCTAAATTAACCAGATCAATCCAAATTAAAGGCATCACTGTGCAGAATGTAAGACTTCATTTACAAGAAAATACATTAAAAGCTATTTCCTCTCTGTTTTATGCCCACTGCTATTTCTGGCCTTTCTCTTTTCCACCCTCTGATAATGTGCTTCACACTGTCTAAAATGCAGTTAGCAATATTAAATAAAATTATTTTAAGTTGTTTTCTTGTCCTGCCCATTCCCCATTTTGTTTCCTAACCTGCTTCAAACTGATTTGTTCTCTACCATTTATGTCACAAAAGAAACAACAATAACAATTTAATTCTGCACAATATAATGCTCTCTGGTTATTGTACTAATAATATAACAAATATGCCTGGTAAAATACTTGTTGAAAATAATACAAATTTCAGGGATACATCGCTAATCAATGGGATAAACACTCAAATAAAACACTAATAACCTTCTGTCATTCTTAACTTCTAGAACTTGTGCTGTTTTCTCAAACCCTCATGCTAGACTTCCCTTTATTTCACATTATGCAGAAAGGGTTAACATGACTGTCCTGGGTTGGCCATATGACCTGTTTGTATCCCCAATCGTCCCCTTGGTTATGCTGGACATTAAGTTCTGCAGCTTTAAGTTGGTCCAAGGAAGACAGTGAAAGTGAAGGTGGACGAAAAAAAAACACTCGCCGTTTGTCTGCAGGATACTACGAACCAAGGTCAAGAGAGCGGAGAGGCTGCATTCCAGCAGACAGCGTTATCTCTTTTTCTTTTTTTTTTTTTTTTACTCACTCTGTTGTGGGGGTGCTGGCTAGCTCACAGCGGAGGGCTTTTCCTCGGATTTTTCCCGGCTTTTTGCAGGGAGAGACTTTGTTTCTTTTGCTGGGAATTTTTTCTTTTTTTCCTCTTCCTGGGACTGGTTGGCATCGCGTGGGCCCAGGACACCAGGGAACCCCCGGGGGGCCCCCCCCCATCCTCGCCGACTTCTACAGCCGGGCCCGGCAATCGTCCCCCCACTGGAGAACTGAACCGGACTCAGACGGACTCTGAATCTACCATCTCTTCAGAGGAAGGAGAGGTTTCATTGTTTTCATATTATCCAATTTTTCCCTATACTTGTAAATATTCTATGTGTTAAATAAATAGTTTTTTCCACTTTTCTCTAAGGAAATTCTTCCCGGACCGGTAGGGGGAGGGGCGATTGGAATCGGCTCTTCCTAGAGGAGACCCCCCCAGAGGTTTCCTCCTAAATATTTGCCCTAAACCGGGACAATGACTAGACCCTGAATTTTTTTACTTTTTCTTTTTTCTAATCAGAAATATTGAACAATCAATTAAATTAAATAATAACTTCAATATTTATGATTCATGAGTACTTACCACACTGACTTTAAATTTTCTCACATACAAAAATATATGCTTGTGCATATATATGGAATGACTTCATTGTGTTACATGACAGTTAAATCCCAAAAAACTCTTTCAATATTTTTAGAAGTTTCACATAAGACTATTTTAACAGTATTTTTCAGAAAAAGAACAAATCAAAAACAGAAAGCAAGATTATGATATGAGTTATCACGAGTGACTAGAAACCTTCTACGTACATTTGTCCTTCTTTTTCTTATGGAGTCAAGTGTTATCTGGAATAAGTAATTTTAAAAATTCTCATTAAAACTCAGAATGTTCAGAATGTTACTTGGGATATACACATTTGTCTATATCAGAAACAAAATCTATCATTGGTTATGAAACCATGATTAATTTTTGTTTACAGTTTACTATTGATTACCAACATTTTCCAAAGCCACAACAATTTAAAATTTAATAAGTAATAATAACAATGTTTCATTTTATTTTACCTCTTTCTACAAAAATTATCAGAGCATTACAACTGAAAAGTACAAAAATGCGGAATAGCTATAGCTGCTGGGGCAGATGAATTGCTACTGTGCTCTTTAAATACATACTTTTAAACACTGATCCTACATCCAGCTATTCTGTAGGGTCCTTTGGCAAATGAGTTACCCATGCATCCCAAAACCCTGCCTTTGTGGATAACTGGTAAGAGATTTCAAACTATCAATAGAAACAAATATTTATCACCCAGGATTTCTATAGGGAAAACATGACCAGAGAAATGTGCAATGAGCAGTTTTTTAGACGCTGCATTCTGTTTAGTCTTAATGACAAGGAACCACCAACCACATATATCACCAATGGAAAAATGAAGAAGCTGACAGCCATGTGTATACATTGTCAACTGGGAAATACAAGAAATTGCTAAAGGAAACTAAATGTATTCATGAAAGTTCTAAGGCCAATATTAAAGTTAATAAGTAGTACACAACAATGGAAACAAAATATTCTAACTCAGATATGTGAGATGAATTTGACACAGATGGCCAATTCATCAATCAGTTATAATCAGCATGTCAAAGTAGTACAAGAATATTTCTGCCTTTGGAGCAAAGCCAGGTGAAATATCTCAACGAAAGTGAAAAGAAAATACTTTCTATCACATCAGTAAACAAAATTATTTAAATGACACCTGATAAATATTTTAAATGCAGTTTAGTTTCTATTTTTAAAATAGAAAAATTTGGGGTTTGAATTTCACTATATTGCAAATTGAAAGTCTGTAGTAGGCAAGACAGAATATATATGCGAGTTAATCAAACTAACTTGGAGGGAAGAACATTGAAATTATTAACCAAGAAACAGTCTGGATGACTGATGTTGATACTTTAATAAATGGTAGACTGCAGTATAAGGCCTGGGGGATTTAGGCCAGCTAATTTTCTCCCCATCATTTCAAAATTGTAATTGGTGGACCAAGGTAAGTATAGGCCTATTAGTTCCACACCAATTTCATTAAAAAACAAAAAAACCCCCAAAAAACAATGCACACCTCACCAAAAAAAACCCAAACAAAATAAAAAAATCCAAGAAAAAAAATACTTAACAGATGACAGTGAAATCATTGCAAATTTAGCACAGCTTATTTATATATATATATATATATATATATATATATAAATTTTCTCAGACAATGATACATATATGTATTCTAATATCCACTCATGTTTATGTGTGCATGTATAATCATTATAAAGTGTATATATTCTTATGCATAATTTTCAAGGCAAAAAAAAAAAATCTGATAAAATTAAATTTCCTTAGAATAAAGGACTCCAGTTTCCAAGGTATTTATTAACCAACCTACCTTTAACTTCAGCCTTCTATGGCATAATATTAAAAAGCTTACATTAAATCATTCTTTTGTCATCTTAAAATCTCTGAATCATCTATTCAAATAAAGCAATAATATATTAAAATTCCTCATGTTGATTTCTCAGCAAGGAAACTGGTTTAGCTGTATATGGAGAGTCAGGAAAAAATTCCTGTGTTACAGTAATGTGGAACATTTTTTCTTAGGGGAGAAAGGTGTTTTGGGCCTCTGCTTCCTTCTTTTTCCTATTTTCTTTCATAAAAAAAATAAAGCACAAACATGACAAATCTGTATTTTCAGCATTTGCTGCTAGAAAAACAAAACTTTAAGAGCCTTGTAGATGCCAGACATTATTTACTTGCTAGAAAGTTAACACTGCGTGGTTTTGGGAATTCCTTGCCCAGGACTAAGTGAAGTAGGAACAGGAAATAAAGGTTGTGCATTCAAGTGAAAACACTCCTGATTATAACGAAGCACCCAGATAACCTAGAGTTTGGCTAGAACTGTGGGGAATGGAGACAACAAAGTGTGTAGAAATCATCACAAAATAAGCAGAAAGTGTACCAGCTATAGAGAAAAAAATAAATGCTGACTATCCAGCACTGGTTCTCTGTAGCAAAGTCTGTAAAGGAGGAAGGTTTTCATTTCCTTCTCCTTGGGATTCCTCTAAATCCTAAATTAGATCTATATCCTCATTCAGGCAAATGTTGAGCTTGATTGTTTTTCTCACTCTCACTATATGCCTTCCTATAGTTTCATTCAAATACATATCAATTTTCTCTTTAATTTAGAACGAGTTTGACCAAAAAAGCTTTGGGGGAAAAAGGGCAGTTTAAGTAACATATGTAGAGACCAACTAAGTGGTCTTTGCCATTGTATGCTTTCTCTCAGAGTAAGCTTTGGGTTCAGTTAATTTTTTCTTTTTCTAAAGTGAATATTTAGAAATCATAAAGCACTGTTTGATATCAAAAATCTATGAACTACAGGAGGAAAAACGCACTGATATGACATAAACCTGCAAAAACCTGCTAGCATGTACATTTCAAAAGGTTCTTTTTGTTCCTGAAGATCTCATGTAGAATACTGTCATTTTTTTTTTCCACAATAAACAAGGGGTGCAGCATCTTGCATAATGGATCAATTCGCCTTAAAAGGAAATTGAAACTTTTTTTTAAAATAGAATTGAGAAAGTGATCTGTGAAGGTCCTTTATGAGAATACACTTACTCATAACAGCAGGGCAGATAATATTTTCGATTTTCCCTTTACCACCAACAGCTATTTATAAAAGCAGAAAGGCTTGTTAATATTGTGTGCACGCAGTTTCTTTTTTTTTCTATTTTTATATACAATGTAGATACAACTTTTACAGTCTTTCATAAAATAACTGGCAAGACAAGTCTACTGCACACTATACTAAATTGTGGCATGGTGTAATTGCCCCCCCCTACAGCTCACACCTCAGTATTCTGACCAAGAAATCTATGGGGAGAAAAAAAAGGCATCATGGAGTGACAGAGTTCCAAGCATATTCTCAGTCTAACATGCTGAACATTAATCTCACATGGCACATCTTACACAACTACATAACACTGTTAAAGAGAAAACAAGCCCAGTTCTTCAACTCATTCAACACAGAAGAACAGCATTTACATTTAGAGGATAAATCTGTGTAGTCTTGCTAATACTCTTATGGTTTGTCCACAACCTCATGCGCAAACCCACAATTCCCTCCAGTTTAGCACTTCACTGGTACTTTATTAAACCCACTTATCTTAAATAAATACTAATTTTCATTCTGGCTAGCACATTTTTTTGGCTTCTTTGGTTTTATCTGTATTTTCCTCAGAACCTCTATAGCTATGTCTCTATTTTTACAGCTCAGTTGTTAGACACTGTTCCGATACTAAGCATTGCTAAACTCCTCCATGACTACAGCTCTCCAGGACCCGGAATTGTCCTTGGCTTGATACCTTACCTACCACACAGACCTAACCATCTGCAAGCTATTCAATGCCTTCCACATGTCCTGCACAGTACTTTTCTATTCCATAAATGCAAAAAGAAAAAGTGCCAATTCTTATATTTTCTTTTTTTATTTCCCTGAACATAGCTTGAGGCTATCTTGAAGATCATAGATTTGAACTGTCAGCTTAGCACCATCATAATAACCCATAACCACAACCCCAAGTACCACATCCAGATGCCTCTTGAATATTTCCAGAGATGGTGACTCCCCCACACACCTGGGCAACTCATTCCAATGCCTAAGACTCTCTCAGTGAAAAAAAAAAACAAAACAATCCAACTAGAACTTCCCCTGGTGAATCTTCTGGCTATTTCCTCTCATCCTTTCACCTGGGACAGGACAGAAGAGACCAGCCCCTAGCTCACTATACTTCCTGACAGGAAGTTGTAGATAGCAGTGAGGTCCCCTCTCAGGGCTTCCTTTTCTCCAGGCTAAGCAACACCAGCTCCCTCTACCACTACTTACAGGACATTTTATGACTTTTCACCAGCTTTGGAACTCTTCTTTGGACATGCTGCAGGTCCTCAGTGTCCTTATTGAAGCAAGTGGCCCAAAACTGAACACAGAACTTGAGGTTCAGCCTCACATAGTCTGAGATTTCTCTCTGTACTCATCTCTTTCCTGTCTCTCTGCTAAGCCTATATTTCTTTAGCATGAAGTCAGACTGAGGAAAATGGAATTCTTTCCATATCATGCACTTGTTTAAAATCAATCACAATTGCCTCTAGGGCAACAAAGTTGCATATTAAATACAACCCACTCAGGGTCTCTTAGTTTTTAATATGGCTGGTTTTTGTTTCTTTTTTGAAAACCTGTTAATTTCCTCTCTTACACAAGTTTCTTATCTTTTTTTTTTTCCTTTAATTTGTTCCCCCATCTTTCTCTCTTTTCACTCCAAAGAATAAAGAAATTCCTGCTTTTGAAAGACAGGATCCAGATTCTATCACCTCAAACCCACCCAGCTTTCAGCAGTAGTCAGAAACCCCTTCTAAGACAACTCTTTTATTCATCAAGAAAGTAGCTTGAAAAAGACCTCAAAAAAAAAAAAAACCAGATTGAAAAAAAACCAAAAACACCCAACAGACTTGACACAAGATTTAAGTAAAAGACAATTTCATGGTAACAAATCCTTTTTATCCTAGCCAGGCCATCACTTCATGTGTACATTGTCTTAATTGCTTTTGTAAATATTAAACTCTACTAAAAAAAAATTGTTTGACAATATTGTCATTCATGCTAACTTACTTAACTCTTTCTACTTTTATTCCCAGTGTCTGTAGACAATGGAAAGAAATAGGAGTCTGCAGGTGGTAATTCATATCTTTAAAACAAATGTTTTCTCACTCTCAAAAAAGTTTCCATTTCTTCCATTTGTTACAGAAGAAGTTGAGAGGTACTTCTCCACAATTTTTTTTTGGATATTTAAAGTTATGAGAAAAATATTCCCCCAAAGTATATTTTTCATTAGTTTGCATTCTTTACAATTAATAATATATTCTGTGGGTGAAGATATTTACTTATATAGTTAATTTTGTGATTTAACAAATATTACAGAATTAATTTAGAGTTCAAATATTTTTTTCATATTTACAATTTAAAGCAGCATTCCCAGTGCTATCTGACAAGATATTTGTTTTACAATTAAGAAAACCTCAAACAATTATTTATTGCAACAGCTAAGGGAAAAAGAAAGGAGGTAACTTCTTTGTGAAATCTGTACCTCTGGTTGTCATTTTATATGGTGTCATTGACAGTGTGGAGTTTTTATTAATTAGCATCATTATAAAAGTGAAGTTTGAAATAACATTTGAAGGACTGATCTGTTCCCTATTGTGTCCATCAGTAATCTGGATCAAGGTAGAGACCCAAAGTCTGTTTTTAAGAATATTACATTTTGAAGAAACAGACAGGTTGTTCATTAAAGAATTCTTTTATATCAGATTTATAAAGAGGAATAATTAAAATACTAGTGACTATATCAGTGTCTTCTAATTTTTCTCCACATAATCTTACACACAGAGCTATTTGGGAGATTTTATTTGACAGACATTATTGTAAAACTGTTATTTACAGACAGTTTTGGCAATGTCAATTCAGCCTTCGCATATTGTGAATGTTACCATAGACTTAAAGTAAAATTATAGTTTGATGCAAATCTCTGTATCAAAAATATTGTAATTATAAGAAATCATGTAGTAGTTTCTCAAAAACAATATCAGTTAAAAAAAGGCAGTGAAAATTATGCATTCAGAAAAAGTCATATTACATGAATCAGAAAACAATGATTTTCTGTCACCATTAAACCATCAGACAAGAGCTCAAACTTGCAAGTCTGGCTAAAAATATTGTTTTTCCTTTTTTAAAAGTCCTGAAACTTTGCCTGTGTATACAAAACAAAATGAGAGGCATTAAAAAGGAATGTACAATATTTTCTTTTTCACATATAAAAAATGCCCCAAAAGCATTATTTGCTTTAACCCTTTTTTTGTTTTGTTTGTTTGTGGCTTTTTGTTTATTTGTTTAGTTGGATTTTTTTTGGTCGGTTGGTTGGGTTGGGTTTTTTTTATTGTTGTTGTTGGGGTCTGCAGTGGTTTTTTCTGTTTGGTTTTTTTCTTGTTTATTTTTATTTTGTTGTTGTTTTCTTTTTTCTTTTGCAGAGGTGTAGGGGAAAGCTTGGTAGAGCAATGATGGAGAGAAAAAACATCACAGATTCATAAAAATGAGAAATGTAGTAAATTATCTGCATTTGGGGACAATTTCGTCATTGCATTGGGTGTAGACATAGACTAAGAAGCAGGCATGCAATAAAAAATACAAATTCTCAAGGGAAATCTCATTACTTTTAAGTAAATGGTTGAGATCATTATGCTACAAGGACATACAAATCTTCATTGCCATCTTAGGAATATTTTCCATTAATATTTACTGGAAAAGGGAATATGCACTTTCAATAGATAGAATGCAAAAGAATTCGTAAAACATCTATATTTTTTCAAGGCAGTTTTAAAATTTTTTTAAAAGCATGCAAGCAAATGTTCAAAAATTAATAGTGGTATTGTAGACTATTAATTTGTCAGTTCTTTTATTGATAAAAGTGAAAAATCAGACCAATTAAGTACTGCAATACTTATGTTAAGTAATGTAATATTTTATTCACTGCACATTGTGCTCAACCACTTTATCCACTAATTATCCCCTTTTTACTTTTCAATAAGTATAGTATTTTTTAAATAATGCAAATTTAACCTCAGTTGTTTCTCTGTAAGGCAAACAGTTACACCTTTCAACTAGACACTACTTAATCATGTCATTACCATTTGATTTTAGGGTCACCCAGCTGAGGACTATTAGCAGTGAGTGTTAACCTGGGGCTGTCTCAGTTTAGAGAAATCAAGATTGATATTTTAAAAGTACTGCCCTCTTGGCATAGTTTTCCTGGTTTTCACAAGATTCTTAATAACCTCCAGAAAGTCCATAAATCTGATGGATCTGAAACTATTCAAGTCCACAGGAAAAATTTAACTAACTTCACTGAACTCAAATCAGAGTCTGGATAAGATAATAACATCTTTTTCCCAAGAAAATAGGGAAAAAAAATATATAAAGCTATTATACGAGCATATAATTATGACAATAAAATTATTTTTCATTCAAAAATCTTATGGGAAAATAAAGAAGGTGTTTTGATAGCATCTCTTTAACCAATGCTTTCACCTCACTGTGTTTCAATATTCTACACTGTGTTAACAGGCAGCTAGATCTTTCCCTGTTATAGCAAATCAATAGAAAACATATCATCGATTTCAGGTAGAAGTGAGAAATAGCAGGGAGTCAAGTCACAAAAGGGCAAAATAGAGATTTAAACACATTTGTTTTATTGATTACTTTTGCCTATGTCTTCAAACCCATAAACAACTTGATTATAAAAGAAGGGGCCTTCATTTTTCCCTTGTGTTGGACAGAAAAATAAAGAGAGTATGGAAAAAAAAAGTCATGAGGCAGAAAGGAAAGTGAGATGAAATTTTGATATAACTCCCAGGTGCAGCTGAGAAATTACTATCAGTAAGTTAGTGGAACAACTCATGAGAAGATTTTTTTTTTATTTCTTTAACATAGACCTGTTGTGTATAAAGAATTACTGATAATATCACAGTATTTCAGTAGTTTAAGTAAGCTAAATATTAAGGAACATGATCAGCTTCCTTACACATACTTGGATCAGTAGAAATAAATGGTTGAAGAGACACATTTTTTCCAGAGTGGAGCATGTACACCTAATTTCAAGGCTTTGCCATCCTATATATATAGGATTTTGTGCACAAAATGACCTGCTAAACTTAGTGAACAAGAATATTGCTCTTGTTTTGCCTTGAAAGGTAAGACTAGGCATCAAATACATCCTTAATGGCAAAAGTTTGGGTTGAAAACCTTAAACTTCATAAGAACTTGCTGTTGTGGTGCCTGTCCTAAGCGGCAGTTGTACACCTGTGCCTGCTTACGTCTGACCTGAGTCTGCCCTGAACAAATGACACTGGAAAGTGTGAGAATGCAGGAGATTTTAAATCCAGAATGTGCCATAGGAATGTCTAGTTTTTCACTTTGCTCAACAAAAGAAATATAGCAAAACCTTCAGCACCAAAGACCAGAACTTCCAAAATACATGCACAGGAAGATACTCTGAATAATTCCCACCTGGACTGTTCTCTTCAATAACTGAGACAAAAGGCAGTATTACCTCACTTGTTTTCTACATTCTCCTCTGTTGCACCCCGTGTAAATTTACTTCTATTGGGCATGATGTAGGGAATGATATGGTAGGGACCTGAAAAGCAAAAGTGACTTATTCCAGTTGGCATGACTGAGGCAATAAACAGGTATAAGGTAGGTTTATGTTCCCATAGATTCTGAGGCTACCTGAAGGCAGCCCATTCCAGCACTAACTTGAGCAGTGACAAGTCTTTAGATTTACAACACCAAATGATAACTCTCCAGACCCTGTTGTAGCTGCTAGAAATTCCCAAAGCACAACCTGATACTGCCTACATACCTTCCTTTTCTGAGAAAATCAGAAGGACAGACTGATATGCAAAATCACTAACCTGGCCCTAAACCCAAACACACCTATCACCATATCAGCAGTGCTTCCAGTCATTGTGTACTTGTGTTCCACATGACTTTTGCATAAAAGAAAGGTTTCACCCATCTGCCTTTATGCAGTCCATTGCTGGTCCCCTATCTGAACAGCTCTAAGAGTGCCGGCACAGATATATATTCAATGTCACACGTCAAAGCCTGAATGAAGCCTGGTGCTGTGCACGCATGAAACACACAGAGGCACCTACAGTGCATGATAAACATAATTTTGTGACATAGGCTGAACAATGAGGCAATTGCAGCAGCCATCCTGCATTTCACAATCACCTCTTCAGAAAAGATTTTGTATACACAGTCATGCTGTTTGGGAAAGAACTTAGTTTCAGAAGAGATAAGAGCCGATTGATTGAATTCTCTACTGAGGGTATTTTAACCAAGCATGCTTTATTGCAGCTTACTGCACTTTAGGTTGTGTTTATGAACATGCAATTTTGAACACGCCTTGATAGACAATGATGAGGTCTCTGCTTGACGTGACAGTTATGAGACTGTGACTTTATTTGCACATAAATATTATTCCATTAAATTTTTGGATCATATTCAATTCTGAAGCATCTAAAATAGTTTCACTAAGCAAAGAGACAAAATAGAGAGTTTTGCAGTCTAGTGGGATGTTAGTAGAAAATTAAGTAAAAAACCTTATAAATGGGTTGTTTTCTAATGCTGAAATCAATCTACTTATAAAATGTAACTTGAATTTAAACTTTTCTTAATTATCAAATTCACTTTAAGTTAATTATATTTAAATCCACTTAATATTCTGTAATAAATATTATACTTGTAATGGATAGGCTCAGCACATTAAAACAATAATTTTTTTATTAGTGAGATGAGGTCAATTTCAAAGAAAATTAATCTGTGGATGGAATAAGGATTGAATTCGAATAGTCTAATATCTCAGACACAATACACTCTTACCAAGAGCACCTCTACCTGTATGCAGCATATTATTCTACAGTACAAAGTACCCTGACTTGGAGATTCTTGTATTCTATTACTATGGTCCCCAAACACTTGCTTTGGCTTTCTAGAGAATAATAACTGTCTACATTAATTGGTATTTTAACATTAAAAAAAACAGAAGACAAAACCGAAATTTCAAACCTGAGAAGTTAATTTTGGAAATTACAATTTAGTTTCAAAAAGTTCCACTAGAAAATGACAGCCAGCTCTGGGTCTCCACATAATTTATGTCCACGCTTTCAAGTAAAGCTTGTGTTTTCTTATTACAAGTGCAGCACACAATGAATCTGAAGTTACAGTTTTGTAAACAAAGACATTTTTAGGCTATTTTTATGCAGGAATTAATATTTCTTTTTTATGGTAAATTTCCAGACTCTTTGTAAAAATGCTTAAATAATTCAATTCATCATTCTTGTTAATTCATGGATTTTCTCAGTAAAAAGATATTGTAAAGTTAATAAATATTCCACATAGAGGAATCTGCATTTTTACTACCTAGTTCTTCTCTGGAGTTAGCAGCCAGATATTAAATCTATTCTTAGAGTTTGTATTGTATATAAAATTATACATTACAAACATTACTTGTATGTTACAATTGCACAATCAAGCAGAATTAAGGGTGCCATGCTCATATAATTCAGTTTCTTACTGCACATGTGCATAATCATCTAGTAAAAATTAAAATGAGAGTCCTTTAAATGGCCAAGTAGACATCTACATAGTACAGGATTTCTGTTCTATACTTTCAAGTCCTAAGAACACTATTTCTTCCCCTGAAACCCTCTGTCTCACTCACTATGACCTCTTGCTTATCTTCAGTCCTGTCTTTGAACAAAGTCATATTCACTGTGTGACCCAGAAGACACTGTTCTACTACTGATGAATTCCAACCCAAAGCCCTTAGATGAATTTTGGTTCAGAATTTTATTTCACAAAAGAAAATATTACTTTCATTCAGAGTAAATGTCTGCTTGTATGAAAGAGGCTATATGGCCCATTTTTATCCTAAATCCTGAATTTAAGTGACACAAAGAACTCCTCCAGAACATTGTAAAATGCTGAGACATTTTTTTGTTTCCATCTTATGGCTTTAAATGGACATTTCTTCTAAGAGTGCTTAAACCTAATGATCAGGTTTAAGTATGTGAAGTGGAAGGGAAGGTACCTACATACTTTACATGTGAAGGTCATCCTCCACACATTAATATACAAATACAAATATGTATTAAATTAGACCAAGCATGACTCTTGTTTCTTGCTGATTAACACATTCAAGGGAGGAGTTGTACAGCAGTCATTTCTGACTGTTGTTTAAATTAGTTAAACAACTAACCACAATTTTCTTGTTTCAAGTTTTAATTTATTTAATGGTAAAGACTATATTATTACTTGTTATAGGCATATGAAATACTAACTAATTCCATCCTAATCATTCTTCTTTCTATTTCTCTTCCCTTTTAATATTACTCATGGGTAAAGCCACCACATAGCCACATAATGAAAATTATCTACTCATCATAAATAAATTCCCATACAAATACAAATACAAATGAGAGGGAATTAGGACACATTTTGAATTCTCTCCTCTTATAAATAGCCAGTAATAGAGCTAAGTTAATAAAACATGATTACTATTAGGGCATTGGACAACTACAAATTGTCCCAAGCTGATTTAATTCAAGCTGTGTAGAGTCACATAATCACAGTTCTCCAAGTAGCATCCAAATATTTTTTTGACATTCTTCTTTAGTAGTACTTACTTGGTCATTTAAAATGGGGTTGCAGCCGATATATGAGCATTAGGAAGAATCAAATCACAGTGTTCTACCTGTTCATCACTGGGATTTCTGCCACTTTTCTGACTTTTTTCTTTGTTCTTACAGTCTTTAAAATGTCAACAAGAGACACCTTTCTGTCTATGCCAGAATAATTTCTCTATATTAGAGGAAATTTATAACTTGGGTAGCAGAAATAGAGCTAGGACATGTTTCTCCAGAATTCCCTTTAAACCAGATCTTTTATGGTAGGTTGTCACCAGTCCTTATCCTTATTTGATGAGTTTATGCTATGTTTAATTAGTAACTATGTTACAGTTTGTTAATGCTGATATATTAAAGATCACTTTTATTGCTGAAGAACATTGCTGATAAAACAATTAATAAATAATCACAAGCTTTAGTTACATGTCAGACACCTTTTTAAAAAAGGCAAACAAAGTCATTTTATTTTCACCCCTTTTACTCACACACAATTAACGTGGGTGTTTTGAGGTCTATTTCTGAATTGTGGTATTTTTGCTATAGAAAAAGGTAGTGTGATTTCTGCAAAGTCATAGATCATGTCTGCATGAAAAAGGAAAGGTGAGCAGTTGCTCCCTCCTGCAGAGGTGATAGAGGCACCAATAATCTAACTAGATCCCATGACTTGGGAGACGTTTTTGGTTAGGGCCAAGATTAGTGAGGCCCCTTGCAGACCCTCTGCAAGGCCTCTCAGCCTATGGAAAGTTACCTCTTCCTTACCAAAGGCACCAATCATACTGCCAGAAGTAACCTGGAGCACATCAAGAGCATGTGTAGAGCTCTGAGGAGGAAAGATGTGGGCTTAGGTGCTGTTCTCCTTAAACATCTCACTGAGACAGGGAAGCGTTAGGCAGAGAGACTAAGCCACTGGTCAGTATCCAAGTACGTGGCCATGGAGCAAACAGAACTTTGGCTTTTTTAACTATGGGACCATATTTGAAGAATTGTAACTGAGCTGGATCTAAAGGAATGAAACAGCCAAGAGGAGTGTTTCAACCTCATCCCAGAGTGCATCAAACACAGCTCAACCAGACAGTCAGAAGAGGTGGTTATCACTCTCTATTCAACTTTGGTGCAGCCTCATCTGGAGTACTGTGCAAAGTTCTGGGTCCCACAATTTAAGAAGGACACTTAGGTCCTTGGATGTGTTCAGAGTAGGGTAGCAAAGCTGCTGAAAGTGCTGGAAGACATGTCTCATGAAGAGCAGCTTCAGGCTTGCCTACTTGGGGGAGAAAGAGGCTGAGGGGTGACCGCATTGCTCTCTACAGCTTATTGAGGAGACAAAGTGGAGAGGGAGATGTTCGTCCCTTCTACCTGGGATCCAGTGATAGGCAACAATAGGTTGTGTGGAGATGGTCAAAGTTCAGATAGCTGGAGAAAGCCTCACAGTCAAAGTCCCTGATACTCATGGATGACTTTTAACAACCATGATACCTGCCAGAAGAAGACTACAACTGGAGGGAAGCAATCCAAGAATCTTTTGGAATGTATGTAAGACAAATTATTTATGCAGGAAACCAATGAACTGAAGGGGGGAGATGATTTGCTGGGCCTGGAAACCATAAACAAGGAAAATTTGATTCAAGTTATGAAGATAAAAAGGGCAACCTCAGCTGTTCCAGCCATGAAACTGTGGAATTTAGGATCCTGAGAGTAATGGGCAAGACAAAACAGCAGCATTACAAACCTGGACATCAGAAGAGAAGCTTGTAGCTATTTAGGGGCCTGTTTGGTAGAATCAATGGAGAAACTGTCCCAGAAGGCAAAAAGGCTCAGAAGAGCTTACTAATCTTCCAGGACAACCTTATCAGAGTACAAAAGCCAGTTCATTTTAACATATAGAGTAGGAAAATAATACTCCATATTTCTTTGGCACTTGTAAGACTACACTTAGAGTGCTGCAACCAGTTTTCTACCTCCCCAGAACTGGAAGGGCACAGATGTACTGGCTCAGCAGTCAGGTGTCCCTGGTCACCAACATAGACAGGAAACAGAATTACATGACACTGCAGGGAAGACTTCAGCTCAGAGAAAGAAAGGCTCAGGGAAGACTTCACTGTTTACAGATACCTGATCAGAGGATTCAAAGGCAATGCAACTGGAATCCTCTTCAAGAAACCTGAACATAATGTTTTTCAGCTTCTGGAGACAGCCTCTTGACCTAAGTTTTTATTAGATACAAAGTGTTAAAATTGCTGAGGATGTTTAAATACAGACTCAGGTTGCATGAGAGCTTGTGGTATCACTATTGTAAGTACTCAGGACTCTATTGGCTGTTACTCTGAGCTATCAGATCTAATGCAAACCTGCTGTGAGAAGGCAGCTGAATGAATTGACCTCTGAAGGACCCTGCCTACCCAAGTTACAGTTATGTTTTCAATTCTTTATGAATACATGCCTTGAAAAGAGCATGGGAGTGAAAGATGAAGGATTGTTTGTGTTATAAAGTTACTCAGAGCAATATTGTCAAGGCTTAGCTGTGATGACCTGTGGAAGTATCTTATGAGTGGTTTTCCAATAAAATAACTCAAGGAATTTAATACAAACAAATGTAAATTGTTTCATATTGGGGAAGAAAAAGAATTCTAACAATATTCAGGGAAAAAGGGTTTGATATGATCATTACCAGTTAAGGACATTTGGGTTATGACAGCTATTTCCACCAAAATACCAAACCAATAAATAGTATAACTCAGAAATATATACCAAATGATAGAAATTATTAAGACTCTATTAAAGAAAAACCAAACCACAAAAGTCTTGGAGAACACAGTTCACTTCATCAAAATTCACAAGTAACCCTCACATTTAAACCTGTGTGCAGTTTGGCTAATTCTTGTCTGGAAAAAAAAAAAAAAGAAAACCACCAAAACAACAAAAGATATTTGATGAGAAGTAAGCAAGGAATTTTGTATTATGAGCAATTTATTAATGAGGCATTTTTCAATAAAGACAAGATATAATATCAGGGGAGACGATACTGTGGAGATTCAAAGAATTAGTGGCTTAGATATGATGGATTGAAACAGACTATTCTTCATCTTTTCTAAAGGAAGAAACAAGAACATTAAATAAGGTCAACTGAAGCCAGTTTCATAAAAAGCAAAAGGAGTAGTTTGTGGAATGAGGCACAGAATTGCAAAACTAATTGATATATAGGGCTGTGAATGCTAAAAGTTGCATGTATTTAGCAGGAAAACATGACCTGTTAATGGAATCTAACGGTTATTAAATACATAAAAATTATCCTGCCACTGAATGTATTAAGGAAATGCTCTTCTTTAGGCATTTGGTTTAGGTAATACTGGAGATGGGGGACATGGGATATCACAGATTTTCTGATCTGACCTGGGATAGTCATATTGACTTTTGTGGTACAGTTCATCTGCATGTCATAATCATAGAACCATAGAATGTTTTGGGTTGGAAAGGACCTCACAGATCATCTAGTTCCAACTCCCCTGCCTTGGGCAGGGACCCCTTACACCAGACCAGGTTGCTCCGTGCCTCATCCAGCTTTGCCTTGAAAACCTCCAGAAATGGGGCATCTACAGGTTCTTTGAGGAACCTTTTTCAGTGCCTCACCACTCTTAAAGAATTTCTTCCTTACATCCAATCTATACCTGCCATCTTTCAGTTTAAGTCGATCCCAGCGTTTCCTTGTAAACGATCTATCTCCAGGTCCCTCTCCAGATTTTGTGCAGGTCCACTTTAGGTACTAGAAATCTTAAACCTCCTCTAAAGTGTGTTTGACCCATATGCCATAAGTGACCCTATCAAATAATATATAAATACGAAAGCACATCAGTCAAAAGCAATTACTATGTTTACTTTTCTTTTTGCAACATAGTGAACAAGAAGGAAAAATTTCAGATATGTTTTTTGTGCTGGGTCACCAAGGGATGCTTATGAAATCACTGTAATTTAAAATAAAGCACTGTGGTACTCAGGTTTGATTTACTTTAAAAAAATCCTACTTATTTTACCACTAAAAATTCCCAATGCTTTTAACATAGAAGGGAATAATTTCCCTGTAATACATGCAAGGATAAATAAGAGCTGACAGATGGTATTATATACAATAAAAGTTTCTATTAGGTTCATAATACATATTGCACAAACACAGTCCTTATGCTCATATATTCCCAATGGCCTTGGTCTACGTCTTAGTGAAATCAACAAGATTATTTCCATTAAATCTGCTGTATAGCACAAGAAATTTAACTATTTTTCAGTAATTTCATATTTTTAATAAAAAACAAACAAAAATTTATCGCTTGTATAGAGTATCAAGATGCATTGTTTTTTAATAATTTATGATCCCTCTGGGTTTATGTACTGCAGCCTGAAACCACATGATTAAGCTAACTATATACATAGTTAAGACAGCAAGAATATATAAAAGAAACGTAGTAATATCAAAAGAAAATGGTGTTTTCCTTTTAGTTTGACTCCTTGAGCATACATTCGCTCCATGATGCCCAGAGGAAACTCAAAGCTGTGGATCAATAAAAGAACAAAGAAATTAGGTAAAGTCAACCATGACAAAAACAATAAGGAAGACAAAAAAACCCCATAGTTTTAGTTTTTGATAAATGTTCTAACTCTAAGAATATAAATTGCCTAGAGAATTTAACCCATTAGTACCACAGAATCTATCCTTTTGGGGTTTTATTGTAACTAGTTAACTGTAAACTAAATTTGATTAAGCAATGAAAACTTGGAAGATCTTGTATGTGACAAAAAGAGACATGAAACTGTCATTTGTCTTTCTATGTCAAAAGTAACCCTAGCCCCACCCGGACTTATTCTGGCTATGGCCCTAAAAGACAAAAAAAAAAAAAAGTTTCTATAAACACATTAGCAAAAAAAGGGAAGGCTAAGGTTAATCCCCAGCCTTTGTTGAACGCGGGGGGGAAACAGTGACAAAGGAGAAAAAGGCTGAGGTACCTTATGCCCTTTTTGTCTCAGTCTTTAAGACCAACTGCTCTCTGTATACCCAGGCCTCTGACCTGGAAGTCAGGGATGAGAGCAGAATGAAGATCCCACAATCCAAGATAAAATTATCAGTGACCTGCTGCACCATTTAGGCACACACAATTCTATGGGTCTGAATGGGATTGTAGAAATATAGAACCATTAGGGTTTGAGGCGATCAAGTCCAACCATTGAATCTTTCATAAACTCAGACAGTGTGGGTTTATGAAATACCATACTTGAATAACATGGTCCTTTCTATGACAAGATGACCCACTTAGTGGATGAGGAAAAGGCTGTGCATATTGTCTTTCTGGACTTCAGTAAAACATTTGACACCATTTTCCACAGAATTCTCCTGAAGAAACTGGAGTGGTGGTGAATAGAGTTACAACCAGCTGGCAGACACAAGTGGTGCTCTCATGGAGTCAGTACTAAGGACAGTCTTGTTCAATAACTTTACCAACCATATTGACAAGGAGATTAAAAGCACCTTCAGTTGGTTTGCAGATGCCACCAAGTTGATCTGCTAGAGGACAGGAAGGCTCTGCAGAAGGATTTGGACAGGCTGAATCTGTGGGCTGGGGGCAATGGTACGAAGTTCAACAAGGCCAGGTGCTGGGTCTTGCACTGGGATCACAACGACCCCATACAGTACTACAAGCTGACAGAAGAGTGGCTAGAAAGCTGCCCAGGAGACGAGGACCTGGGGCTACTGGTCAACAGATGCAGAGCATGAGCCAGCTGTGCCCAGGTGTCCAAGAAGGCCAATGGCATCCTGGCCTGTGTCAGCAATATTGTGGCCAGCAGGACGAGGACAGTAATTGTCCCCTGTACTTGGCAATGGAGATGCTATGGCTGAGGGAATTGGACTTGCTCTGCCTGGAGAAATTCAGATTCAAGTGGGACATCATCACCTTCTACACCATCCTGTCAAGAGGTTGTACTGAGGTGGGGATCTGGCTCTTCTCCCAGGAACGAGAAGAAATCACCTCAAGCTGGGTCAGGGGAGGTTTAGATTTGATATTAAAAATAATTTCTATGGAAGGTCAAGCACTGGAACAGACTGCTCAGGGAAGTGATTGATTTATCATCGCTAGCTGTATTTAAAAGATATGTAGATGTGGTCTTTAGGGACATGGTTCACTAGTCGACTTGGTAGTGTGGTTAACAGTTGGACTCAGTGATCTTAAAGGTCTTTTCTAACATAAACAAATCTATGATTCTATAACTGATAGCTGTGGCAGAAAAAGAAAGACTTCTTTAAGAACTTTTTTCTTTTTTTTTTTCCAAGAAAAATGTTTCCTTTTGAAAAATGAACACAGAAACAAAAAAGCAGCATATCCCAAGAAAAAAAAAAAGTAATATTTTATTGTTGCAAACACCTTTACAGTTTGGTTATATTATAATCATTCAGTTGATTTGCTGATTAAATGAGAAATTACAAAAAGTTTTCTTCACAAAGTCTTTCAACGGGTGACAGACATCATAAAAACATATTTTCCCTTTTATTTATCTCATTTTTTAGTTTTTTTTTCAAGGAGTAGAAGAACCATTAGGAAAATGAAATAGTTTGATCTGAGAAGTTTAACAACATGAAACTTCTAACTCTGTCAGAACACAGCAATTGTTTTTGTTGCAGTGTGCAGTTAGCTGTGGATATGAAAAACCTTAATGAAAAACCATTCTTTTGTAGTCAAACAGAATGAACTCCCAAGGGCATCCCTTATGTGTCATCCACATTGTGTTTTTTGATCTGATCAAATTGAATCTTTCATGCCTGCTGAATACACAGGTGGTGTCTTATAAAGTTGCCTGCTCCTTGGATTTTCCATAGCCATTTCAAAAATTTATGTTTTCATGTTCTCAGTGCCCCCCTGGGGCAAGCACTGATACACCTACTTTAAATTATTTTTGAAACTTAAAGTATTTTTATCAGTATATAACTCTTTTTACTTTTTCCAACTTTTTTCCCCCCACATTTTTCAAATCATGTTTCTTGTGGATTTTATAGACTAGCAAGGAGAACATAGGAGGCCAGTAGTTTTGAATGACAATCTTTTCTAGCACACTTATCTGAGCATTAAGTGCAAGCTCATTTAGTACATAGAAGAGACACTGAAAGAGTGACAAAACTGTGTTGCCAGAGAGAAGGGAATGTTAGAAAGGTGGGATTTGTCAAAAATGGTGGTTGAAAATACTTTTTGTCCAAATTTTTTTTTAACTGCTAAACAAAATAGGTGACCAATTACCAATACAACAGCTGTGAGGTAAGGGAGAGAGGAATACTAGTTAATTTTATCAATATTACTTGAAAGTAGAAAAGGTAAAACAGGAAAAGTAAAACTTTGCATATTATGGTAACTATAGACAAAGCAATACTGGACTTTGAAATTGCCAGGAAACTAATTGCTAAAAATTTTTCAGCAGTCCTGTCAATGTTTTGGAAAGTGCTGTGATAGGCTTTAAGAGGGTGGAGGGTGAGGGCGCATCGGGAGGAACGGTTTATATTTTAAATTGAATATGATAAACAATTGAAAAGAGATTTTGGCAAGAAAATAACACTGAACAAATTCAGTTAGCTCTCTTTCTGATTCCCACTGCTTAGGCTTTTAGAACAACTTTTCAGGAGACCCTGCCTTTTTGGTTACTGCACTTAATTTAGAAAGCCCCCACCATAGGGCTCAAAATACATCTTAAAAGTTGAGAAATTGAAAGGATTTAGCAATATGATAATGACAGTTCTTGGATAATGAGCCAACACTGCTGGGAGAACTCAAGTGTAAGGAAAGGAAACTCCAGTAAAACTAAGATTGAGCACATCTCTTTGGATGAGTTATCTCACCCTGCATTTCTACAGCTTTAACAACCAATATCAAAGCTTTGCAGTTTAAAAAAATTTTATTTAACCAGGCTTTTAAGAATCATCCACTTGAGCCTGGAATAATCCACCATGGTGTGACTGAAGCATATGATGCAAAAAATCATTTAGTCATGACTTCCTGATCTCACAGTATGAAGAATTATCTTCACATTATTGCACTGGTCAACCACCTTTACTGGTAAACGTTCTTTTGGCCTCAAACGTGTCTAACTGTTTTCTCTCATCATTTTCCATAAACTTCAGATTAAAGCTGGATTTCCAGATTTTTCTTTTGAAAATTATTATAAACTAGGAAAATAATTCCCAAACCATCCTCCATATTTCTTTGTTTTACATAGAAGGCTGGATATGCTTAAATAGCAGGTTCTAACTCAGAGTTATCTTTTCTAAACATAATAGCTTTCTCTGTATCTTCTGTTTCCATACTCCTTTAAAATACTAACTTCAGCTCTGCTTTGTAGCTCAAGGACACATTTAAATGAAAAATAGTGTTTCCTGTCTCTACTGTACATACTTTTGTTTAACCTTTCAAGGATGGCAATGAACGTGCCTGCACTTACTGTAATCTCAGACTGCTAAACATTTTTCAGGAATACTGCTTGCAAAGGCATGGCCATAGGTTCTGTCGGTATGGCCTACCCAAAAAAACATAATTATATGCACATCCTTTTTCTTTTTTTCCTTTTTTTTTCTTTTTTTCTGCAACATAAGTGTGAGACACTCACTTAAATTTTTAGTTTATTTAATAGTACTGAAACCAATTCATGCCAGTGCATGGTTTGGGGGTTTTCTACTACTAGCAATGAATAAAACAACCTTAGCTAGTGAAAACACTGCAATTCATTTTCACTCACAGTTTATTTGTAGCAGTAATATATAAGGACATAGGTTTTAAGGCTAATGGCCTAATAACTCACCTTTTTGCAACTTCTTAAGATTAATTTAGCTCAGTTCTCTTTGGGAGTGGGAGTTGCATATGTTATTGATTAGGCCACTACATCATTTGAAGAACAAACAAACAACCTCCCCCCCGCAAAAAAAACTTAGTTGCAAGCTCATGCACAACAAATTTGCTTGTGTTTCCTAGGGAAAGTAAAAGGAAGGAGGAGCAAATATTTAACCCACGTCTTCCAGCCTCTTGCCACAGAACCATTCACATTCCCAGATCCCAAATGAGATTTTTTTCAAGATACTTAATTTAAACAAAAAAAATTTGTGTGACAGAAGCCCTGCTTATGCTACAGCATGGAGCAAAAGACGAAAACCAACATGAGAAACTAATGTGTTTCATGACTAAAACAATATTCTTTCTCACTTCATTTTTTACATGAGAAAATTCACTTATGCAAGGAATCAGATGTAGCTAAAAATGCACATGCCACAGGCATTTATTTATCTCTAAGATAGGAATCTAAACTATCATCACAGTCAATGAAGATCCACTAAATACAGTCAATAGACTCTACAGAGCTATTTGTGTCACTCTAAAACCAGACACTGACATTTGATCTGCTGGTTCTCTAGGCACTATTGGTGTGCTGACAAGAGGCTCAATTCGCTTGACCGCAGGTATTGATTTGGTGTTCTCTGAGACAGCAAAGTCTATCCTGCAGGGCCTCCAGCTGATGCTCCTATGATACCTGGGGGTCCCATGCCATATTTGCCAGCCACATGCAGGTGCCTGAGATAGGCTAAGACATTTCAAAGAGTATCTTTAAGCAACTGAACTGAGCTTCACTGTCTCAGTGTTTGAATTGCGAAGGAGTTGAACTCCATGGCTGTCAGAACTTCAAGAAAGAAGTTAAAATGTCTCAACTCACTGTCAAAGAAGGAAGTACCTCTAAGATAAACCACCACAACAGGCACAGATGGAAAAAAGGAAGGCATTAATTTCAGGCCTACACAAAGGTGAAAGGTTTGGAATTAGCACACCAGAAAAAATACCACTGTGCAGACTGTTGGGAAAGCACAGATGGCAACAAGCAGATCTGGGTAACTTATCCAGACAAAAATTCCAGCCATTGCAAACTATGAGAAAAGGAAGCAACTGCTTACACACACACCATCCCAAGTTAGGGAAGGGCACATAGACCTCGTAGATACCCGGGACTTGGAATGTATAGGAGCAGTACCTCAAGTAGAACACTTGGGGACCCCCACCACTGAGCAGACCAGGGTGAAGAAGGGTCAGCGGGAAGCTTGTAGGTGATGTAGCATGTGGTGATGATGATCTCTTTCTCTTCATCCCTGCTCTCTTCCTCTTTCTATCTGTCACTACCTCACATTTATTTTTAAATAAAATCCATATTATTGATGTTGGCATATGGTCTCATTGCACAGAGCTTGGGCAGAGCTTATAGTTGGACCCTGACATTCTTCAGTGCATCACTTTATTTTGGTGTCAAAACTGATATCTTAGCATCATTTTGGTGTCAAAAGTGAGATCAGAAAAATGGCATACCCAAACTTTCCCTCACACTTCTCCCCATTATCTAGAGCAAAAGAATTGGGGACACAGTGAAGCTCTTTCATTATCAAGTGCCATCATCAAATCAGGGCTTGTGAGGCAAGAGAAAAAAAAAAAATTCAGATTACAGTCCCAAATAATAGTCTATAGTATAAACAGTTTAACAGTGTTTGACACAGCCTCAGACATCAAGGTCAGTGATAGTATTCACACTATTCACACTTAGTCTAAGCATTCTTTTAGCACATTAATATTGTATTTGTGATGCAGAAATATCAAATACAGGTGATTAAGTAGTCATAGCCATAGACAAGACTGACATAAGGTCAATGCAAAAATTACGCATTTTTATTCTATCCACTAAATCAGTTACTTCTACTAGTTTTACACTAAATATTTGTAGTGTGATTTGGAAAAGACAGAAGTGGGATTTTAGCTATTTATATTTGTTAATTATATTATACACATTTCATGAGGCAGCCATTAATCTTTTACAGCTGGGAAGTTTGGGTAAGTTAAGAACTGTGTGACAGGTATGAATCAATATGATAACAAATTTTTATTTGGAGAATTTAAAAAGGCAATCTTCAATTGTAAATTTTATAACTTTGGATGTCTAACCTTTAGGTGTGCTCTGAGTATTTATTTAAAACCAGAAAAGTAGGATTCAGTTAGTCTGCTTTCTCAAACATCAAGTAAAACCTCCTTATTATTAGATTTTACAAAACCTGATAATAAAAAAATATGTAATAAGCACTTTAGATTAATAGAACTTAGTTTCAGAAGCCTTATTCATTTTTTCAAAATGAATATAAGTTTTCTTTCACCTATTCATGACAATGAAGCCAAACTAAGTAGCCAATTGATTTTTTGTATGTTTGGAGCTTTTAATTGCTAGCTCTGTGTCTCTCTTTAGGCTGCAAAATGGAATTAGAATGAATAAACGTTGGCTTGTTTAACTTATGGGTCTGAAATGATAAATTTTTTTTGCAAGGGTTACATTTATCCACAATTTTTTAAAAACGTGGAGATTAATATGTTTTTTTCTAATTATTTTCTGTTTTGATCATACAAAAGCAGGAGCAGATTTTACTAAGGATTTGGAAATTCCTTTGTTTTTTTTTTTTAATCTTAAATAAATGTGTTTCTACTCATACTAAGAAAGGTACCCCTATACTGTAGTATTAATTCTAAAAGGTTACTGGGTGTTTATTCAGGCAAGATTATGGTGCTTAGCATTATGAAGATAAAAAAATTATGAATATGTTAAGAATGTATTGGAGAAAATAGAAGTTTAGCAAAAAGATCCTATTTACAAGGTTTACAGACACATAAATGAATAGCGACAATTTATTTTATTTATGTCATATTTATTTATTTACTGTTAACTTGTGCACTGTGAGCTGGAATGTACTGGAAAAGCATCCAAGGTTTTTGGACACCTTAAGGTATGTGCAAAACTTCATCAATCATTCTTTATGCTGACTAAAAATGTATGATAGAGTTTGTGATGCCTTAATCCCTTCTTTCTGCAGTACACATTTGAACCAGTGTCAGCAACATTTTACATCTTCAAAAGCAAAAATGCTTTTACTGCTTCTTAGACTTTATGAACAAAAGATGAGTTCTTCTGTAAGCACCAAGGTTGCCCCTTGTGCTTCCCTTCTCCATTTTTTTTTTTTTTTTTGTTGGGGGGGAGGGTTAGGCTGTTTTGGGAGGATGGGGGGTGTGAAGCTCTGTTAGCTGAGCAGAACTTGTACTTGCAATGATCCTATCTCGTGTGAAATTCTCTCTAAAACATCAGCTGAATTACTGAATTTTCAGTTCAGTGAACTGCCTATCTTAGCATTTAGACTAATGCCTACTTCCTCTACTCTGCAAATTAAATGCATTACTTTCCCTTATCACAATATCAGTGGCTTCTGAATCCCCCACTTGCATATTGACATCTGTTACATTCTTGGGCATTGGTTTCCATCTTCTTCACTCATCACTGCATTCCTTGCTGGTTCACTCTGCAACAAAAAGTTTACCACACTCTTAATGGATTTTTTGGCTTATCTTAAGATATATATCCATGTTGAGTTAGCTGTCTACAACTAGTAAGTCCCCATCAGGTTACATGAGAAGCTAAGGTCTTCTAATTTAGGATTTTTTTTTCCTAATGATCATCATTTGGCTAGACAGACTTATGGTTAGATCCAGATCATATATTGAGAACATGCACATTGACAAGATATCCTGGATTGTTTTCTCAGGGTAAGCTCCAACACTAAAAACTTGCTTCATGGACCACAAAAAAATCTCATTTTATCAGCTTTGATTTTTATCGTGCAACTTACTTCAAACATTTTCTATTCTTCTTCTCAAAACTTGTGGGGTTTGGCCAGGTCTTTCTGTTGGCAACTATGAAGACAACAAATTGTTTTGAACAGTAAAACTATGTATTTGGTCTGATTCAATATTTCATCCTAAAATGAACTTCCTGGTTGACCTTCATTTCTAGGATATGTTCTCCCAGTGATTTCTCAGTTCTCTAAGTCCCTAACACAGATACCCTGGTTTCCAGGTTGGTAAAGCAATGAGTGCCCTGAAGTAACTAGAATTTTATAACTGATGCTTCAATGAAGATTTCATCTCTGACTGTAAGTTACCTACTACAATGCTCCCAGCCAAGTTTTGATTGGATTGATTGGAATAATTTCTCCCTCAGGCTTCATTTATTCTTGTGCAAGAGATTACCATTCCTAAATTACAGGCAATTAAAGACTGTGCGCTGGTTGCTCAGGCATTGAAATTCACAGCCTGCCTCATTCATTTCCTATGCCACTGGTTTTACTTCAAATAAATATAGCAACCCGCCAGCTGGGAGTAGCTGGCATGTACTTGTTTCTAACAACCTTGGTTTCATTTGGAGAGTAACTATTTGCACAAGCATGCAGTGACAGGACAAGGGAAAATGATTTTAAACTAAAAGACAATAGGTTTAGATTAGATATTAGGAAGAAGTTCTTTGGTGTGAGAGGGATGAGGCGCTGGAACTGATTACTCAGAAACTTGTGGGTGTCCCATCCCTGGAAGTGTTTAAGGCCAGGTTGGGTGGAATGTAACAACCTTGTGCAGTGGAAGGTATCCCTGGCCACATCAGGGGAGCTGGAGCTAGATTATCTTCAGATCCAAACCAAACCATTCTATGATTCTATGGCTCTATGGTCTGGACAACTTTTGAAGAAAGACATAGCAGGAGATGGAGGAAATATTATTTTTAATTGCATGTAGAATGAGTTTGTCTGGAGTTATTGCCACCTTCTAGAAAAATATATAGACTTTGCGTTAATTTCTTTTGTGGGGCTTTCAGCTAACTTAAAGTCTTATTTTAAATTTTCTGGGACAGATTTGAATTCTTCATCCTCCATTTTCTGCTCCATTTTTGTTCAGCAAGGTACAAGCACATGCATTGTCTCTATGGAAACCTAATCTTATGGTTGTCATCAGTACTGTCCTTTTTGACTACTTGGTTACCCAAACATTGGGGCTGTGTGGGGTCAAAGAGACCCAATGCAAATTTGTTCATTTACGAAAAAAGCACAATAAATCTCTCTCAGGCCACACTTGGTCCAAAATTTTCCTTCTCTAGCTTTCCTTACAGTCTTGTTGGCTTCTCTCCTTTTTTTCTGCCCTTCCTTTTTTTTTTTTTTTTTTTTTCCTTGCAAATAAAGGCTCAAAGACAATATTCTTCCATAAGTGCCTTTCTATGTGTTCATCCTGAGAAGAAATACCTGGGGTTGAGGGCAATGCTTCTGTTGTTTCAGTTAATTAGCTCTATAGAAGGTTTTACAGCTTCTGTCAAATCAGAAAAGAGGTTCATATCCAGCCTCAGTGATAGTTTCAGTAGTCAAGGAATCATACTGATTTATAAGACAGTTTGCATGAAGACATTGCAAATGTTAAACAAAGTGAGTTTTCTTTCATCTGCCATAAAATTTATATCTTTCTTCTGGCACACCTACTATTAGAAAAGCTCCTGACTTCATGCCAGAGTATTGAAATCTTCAGTGAATCAAAACTTAAAAATAATCTTGCTCTGGTAGAGCTAAGCAACTTACTTCCTTTTCAATTATGTATTTAAAACAGGGGACAAGAAAAATTGTGAGAAATCTCCACAGCTTTCCTCTAGACACAGCTAGATGGTCACTCTGATAGATTCTGTTCTTTTGTTGCTAGGTTTTCTGTTACCAAAGTTTGTAATATCTTACTAAAATTCTCTTAGAGTGTAGAGATGTTCCAAGGAGCTTATTTCTTTCCACTAATGTCTAGCTGCCTGATTATCAGTTCATTTCTATTTTCCAAGGAATCATTTATTTTTTTGAGACAGTGTAATTTTTATGCAAGCCTGACTGTTATATCATTTGCTTGCAAAGTGACGATTAATTCCTGATATATAGCCACTAGTGTAGAGCCCTTGTCAGTGGCAAAATAAAATACTCAGTCCCTGATCTTGAAATCTGTAGGAAAACATACAAAAACTTGTCTAAGGTTTAGGGGGAGATAGTTTAGTTTAGGTTTTTTCTATAGAAATAAAATTAATGTTGACACATATGCACACATACTATCTGGCCCAAGGCGGTTTTTATTAATTGCATTTAAAACTACACTACTCCACATCTGATTCTCTCGTTACTTCATTTTCTTTTGAAATTTTCTGGAAGACTGACATTTTAGACAGAAAGTCCCTCTGTGCACTTCTTTTAAATGCTTGCTGTAAAAAACTAGCTAGTGTCTAGTGAGACCGTTTATTTGAGTTAGAAAATTACTTTCAAGCAAAAAATCAGAATAAGAATCTTTAATAATGTATCAGAAATTTTCCCCAATCACTTAATCACTCATAAACAAAACTATTTAGAATGGAGATTTCTATGAGAGGATAGGACTTTTGCCCTGGCATCAGTGAAAACCTTGTTTAGAGAAATCTTGGATCTAAGAGAAAATCAGCTAACACATCAGATGTTTTTAAATGGATGATAAACTTTTATGGACTGATGTCAAGGGTAAGAAACAATTTTTAACTGAGAAAATATATTGGGGCAGCAGACAGAGACATCTTGAAGAAACTTTAGCACAGTATGTAGGGTGAAAAGTATGTTGCCAGAAGTGAAATCTAGGTTTCTATTAAATTTGCACATTTGGATCAGTGGGAATAATCCATATTTGAAAAGACAAAGGAAAGGACATAACACCATTCTGGAAGCCTGAACAGAACTTTTCTCCCATCCCCATACCTACCTTAGTTTTTTCTCCTAATGTTTATATAAGATTTAATTTCTTTGGCCTCTAAGTTAGAAGAAAGCAACCAACTAAGTATGTATCTTTTAAAAAATATTTTTCCATTACTGTAAATAAAGTCTTCATAGCACTAGTATAAGGATTCCCATTCTATTCCTGCTGAAGTAGCAATAAAATTCAAAGTGTTTTTAATTAATGCTGTTTACATTAATGAATGTTTAACCAATGTAATACATCTATCCTCTTATCTACAATAATGGACTCCAGTAGCAAAAAAAACAGGAAAGAAAAACTATACGGTGTTAAAAGATAAGACAGAATAAGTCCAGAGCTAACATACATTATTTATCACAGGCTGCAATCCAAAGCTTAGATGAAGAAAGAGAAAATTTTGGGTTGGTATTGCTGAACTTAGCATGACTACTCCAATACCCTCACTAAGTTACAAATGCAAAGATTCACTAGATCCTTTGTCCAAGTTTTTTTTTTCTTTAAATCTCCTAATCAGTTCCATTTTTTTCAGAATTATGCTCTTATGGAAATTACTTCAAGCTCACAAATATAAAATGTCAGAACATGAATATACACTGTCAAAACTTTTGGCAGGACAAGTTTATCTATCAGGCAATTGCATGAGGACATTGTATGAGAACAGCCTCCAAACAGGGCAAGAAGGAGGATCCAGAGAACTGAATGCCCATCAACCTCATCTCTATCCACACGGATGAAAGGAGGAGAACAGGAAGAGTCATCATGGATTCCCTGCAGGTAAATTGTGCTTCACCAACGTAATCGCCTTCTATGATGAGAAAACTATGTGGATGGATGTGGGAAGAGCTGTGGGTATTCTGTGTCTTGACTTCAGCAAGGCTTTCAACACTGTCTCTCACAATATCCTCATTGCTGAACTGAGGAAGTGTGGACAGAATGGACAGTGGACAGTGAGGTGGAGTGAAGGGGATGGACTGAAAGGCAGATCCCAGAGGATCGTAATGAGTGGCACTGGGTCTAGTTGGAGGCATGTCAAAAATGGTGTCCCTCAAGGTTCAACAGTAGGTCCAGTATTGTTTAACTTATTGATCAATTACTTGGTTGAAGGGACAGATGTCTCCTCAGGACAGATGACTGATTACACAAAGCTGGGAGGAGTGGCTGGTACCCAAGAGGGCTGTGCAGCCTTTCTGAGGGACCCCAACAGGCAGCAGAGATGGGCAGAGAAGAACCATCTGAAATTAAATAAAGGCAAATTCAGGGTCCTGCACCTGAGGAAGAATAACCCCCTGCAGGAGCACAGGCTGGGGGCCGACCTGCTGGACAGCAGCTCTGCAGAGAAGGACCTATGGGTCTTGGTGGACAACAAACTGTCCATTAGCCAGCAGCGCTCTTCTGGCCAAGAAGGGCAATGATGTCCTGGGCTACATTAGGAAAAGCTTTGCCAGTAGATCGAGGGACTACTCAGCCCTAGTGAGGTTACATATGAAGTACCGTGTCCAGTTCTGAGTTCCTTAGTACAAGTGAGCCATGGAGATCCTGGAACAGGTCCAGTGGAGGGCAATGGATGTGGTTGCAATGGCAGTGAGCTGGAACATCTCTTTCATGAAGAAAGGTTGAGGGAGTTGGACCTGTTTAGCCTCAAGAAGAGATGACTGAGAGGGGACCTCATCAATGCTTATCAGTATCTGAAGGGAGGGTGTCAAGATGATATTTCCAGGCTCCGCTTGGTGGTACTGAGCAATAGGGCAAGAGACAATAGGCAGAAACCTGAATAAGAGGAAGAGCTTCTTTACTGTGTGGGTGACTCTGCATTGGAACAGATTGCCCAGAGATGTAGAGTCTCCTTCACTGAAGACATTCAAGAACAGTCTGGACACAATCTTGTGACTTGTGCTCTAGGTTGACCCTGCTTGAGCAGGAGCTTGGACCAGATGATGCACTGTGGTGCCTTCCAACCTTACCCATTCTGAGATTCAGTGACATTAAAAACTTTAACTATATACAGTCATAGCTGATATTATGAAATAACATGTACATGTATATTTACATTGTATGTAGCTAGAAAATTTCTCATCTCTAGATACATGCACACAGAGTAACATTAATTAATCCTTTCTTGCTTTCCTTGCCTCTCTTGTACTGGTCCTCTTTTCAGCCAAATTCCCTCCTTTGTTTGTTTTGGTTTGTGTTTCTCTTTTTTTTTTTTTTTTTTTATTTCTAGGGCATGTATTGTCTTCCATTTTTCCCAATGATTTTCTTGCTTGTCTTCCTCTGTATATCTCATATTTCCTTCCCCCCCACACCCCCAGATCTATTGCTTCACTTTGCCACACATTTTATCTGCCTTTCAGTGAATATTTTCCACTTCTACACATCTTTATTTTTTCCAGATCCTCTGCTTTTTTGTTGGTTTTTTTTTGTTTGTTTGTTTGTTTGTTTGTTTGTTTTGGGTTTTTTTGTTTCTCCTCCATTCAGCTATTTAGTTATTACTATTCAGATTTCCATTTGTAATATTCAACTTTAGGTCACACTCTACCTGTATAGTTGAAAACTACATGCAGCACACACACATAAGCATCCCGTTATAGTTTTAGGATGTGTTTCTATGGAAAGCTTTAGTTACATTTTAATTCATTTAAATATGACAGCAATAAATGTGAGTGGGCAGGAAAAAAATCTACTTCAACATATTTGGGAGATGTAGTGAGGGGATCTATTACTTTAGTAAATGATGTATTTCATTCTGTTTTAAGCTTGTTTTGAAAGAGGCCCCATTGTCATTCTGTTCATACTCTGCCCAATGTCGTACTTATTGTTGGTGTTAAAGACAGTCAATAAGAATTACTACAGCATTACACAGACCTTCTCTGACTTTTGTTTTCTGCATAGATATCAATTTGTTAAACAATCTGAATCTTTGATGACTTACAAAACAGTTCAGCTAATGGTCCATGCTTTAATGCATCCTATCAGCAGCAAACATCTGCCTAAAAATGGCTGTGCTTTCATGACTGTCAGGCTCTAGGGGAAATGTGAAGATAGATGTCATTTTGCTGATCAGGTTTAAAACAAGGACTGAAAGATAAAAGATTCCTCGTTCTAAGCAGCAACTCCATGTAAATAATTTATAGTCCAAAAATAATAAGCTATTCAACAGTTAGAGGAAGGAATCTTCTCTCTGTGTCTCTTTTATAATAATTCCTTTAGAATTCTTCCAATTAATATTCAAAGATTACCAACTTTCTATCTATAAATGAGTTGCTTATTAATAATACATAAGTTTTTCTCCTTTCTTCTGATGAGGCAGAGCACAACATGCTGCAGAGTATTGACAGGAAAATACATGATTTGGAACTGTAGTGAAGCCATTTACCATTCATGAAGTAACTTACTATTTGCCTGCTTATGAAAACTCAGATGTTAAGGTTTTAACAGGGCACTGAGATCAAAAAGGATTTGTAATTAATGACCTAGAACTGAATTCTTTTTTATACAGCTGTGTAGAATAAAGTGTTCAATTTGATTTGCACGTGCGTGTGCAACACATGCAAGACTTTTAGTTTGTTGGAAAATTCAGCAGAGAAATATGACAAGCAAAAAAAAGCTGGTTGTAAATATCTACTGGCCATAGATATCAATAAGTAACAAAAACTCATAAAAGGATCTTTATATCAGTTTGAGGAAACAGGGGAACTATTAATAAAATCAAAGAATCAAAGAATATGCTGAGTTGGAAGGGACCCATCAGGATCACTGAATCCAACACCTGGCCCTGCACAGGACACCTTAAGAGTCACACCACATGCCTGAGAGCATTGTCCAAACAATGCCTTAACTCAGTGGACAAAGGTTGAGTAAGGGTTGTCTTCCACACCCAACATCAATTTACCCAAAGCCTGTACAAATCAAACACAGTAACAACTGTACAGAAGTGGCGTAGTGAATGAAACTTCATAACTACATGCAGATCATTTTGACATGTTCAGCTGTTTAATAGCATGCCTGAATGCTCCTTTATGGCTGATGATTTTCTTTTGTTAAATATGACAAGTCTAAATAAATTTCAACCCAAGTGAATTAAAACACCGATTCATTTACTTTGGCTAAAATCCCATATGTACAAATTGAATTCATGGTTTTGCTATTGCTAATTCAGTAGTAGAAACTTATGGCTATCTAAGAATTGATCTAGTTGTTGCATATTCCATAGTTCTACTGCACAGGCATGTGTATAGTTCCTGTAATACCCAAGACAGTCTGACACTTTTCCTCACAGGATGGACCAAAGCCATTATATGTCTAAGACTACTTTTTTTAAAATAAATAGAGAGGCCAAGACTTTGCTGGCTCTTAAAATAAATTTTAAATTGGCTTATATATAGTAAATGTGGCATTGCATTGATTAAATAAATCAATATATTATTAACATTAGAATAGTATTTCCTAAAGGACACAGAATGATTGCATACAAATGAGCAGTCTGCTCAAGCAGCATCACAAAGCCATACCAAAATCTAGTTAGTATTGTAAAAACTAAGGTTAATCAGCACAGCATAGGGTTCGGAAGGAAAACATACATGACATCATTTTGTCTGCTTTATCAAATAAACCTCAGTGACTAGTTCATTTTTCTTAGGAGAATCTCTGCTATGGTCCTGCCTTTAAAAAGAACTAGAGTTGAAATAAATTTCATACAGCCCATGTCTATTTTTTTTTTTTAGATTAAAATTTTCCACAGCAATAGGCAGGTACACAAATAGGAAAAAAACCAAAACATTGCTGTCCAAAGCAGTCTGGCTTTTGTACAAGTTTTCTTACATATGTGACATACATGCTTATGACTTTATAACTTCATCATATCACTTCCTACATTTCCTCTACATGTTGGAATACACTGACTGAAAAAAAATGTAGCAGTCATAATAAACAAGAAACTGTGAAAGACAAAAGAACTAGAAGTAGAAGAAATTTAGGAGGTAGAGTTTGTGTTAAAAAAAAAAGTAAAAACATTCTTTCTTGAGTGGGAATTATTACTAAGTTTTCAAACCTACATCAATATTTGTGGTAAGACAGTACACTAAACAAACAACGACAAAAACTAACAAACAAAAAATACCCCAAAAGAGATGTACAAAGGGAAAAAAAAGTATAAATCATTCAAGTTTCAATTTATCAAAAAAGCATTAAGTTACAATTCATATGGCAAATCAGCTTCTTTTTTTCTCAGAATTTGTCATGAAAAAGAACAGGATAGCAATGTTAGTGAAGTCTCTGTTCCCTCTTAATTTGTGCCTCTTAGAATCCAAAAAGCCAGTTAGAGTCTGATATCAGTAAATTGCAATGAAATTGAATATCTCATAAGAAGTCTTCTAAGAAGATTGGAGGGATCTTATTTTTTGAGTTTAAAAGGTAGTTTTACAAAATAAGCATGACAAAGTGCACTAAATTCTACAACTTCTATTTAAAAAGAAAAATTAAAAGACCTTCAAAATGTGAGTCAAGCGCTGCCTGAGTTTCTGCAGCCTTGAATATGAATGTGAATGGGAACATAGAAACATACAATTTCCTTTCAGTGGAATAAATATCAGTGAAATAGCTTCTGGACAAGGAAGAAAAAATGTCATCCTCACTGGTGTAACAGCAGTAGGGACCTACAGTTGTAAATCTAGAATTTTAATTTCTGAACACCTGCAGTAGAAGCAGCAGTCATGACCGAGTCATGTGTAGCAGGAGAAGAACCCTACTGAGTGTGCTAAGCAGGAAGCAGAGGATGAGAGCAATAAATCAATTCCTGAAGAGCTTAAATTCAGTTTCTGCAAGAGTTTTCTCCTTTGGTCCCAAGAATTTACCTCACTTGTCCTGCAAGTGATACTATCAAAATAAGAGAGAGACTGTTTACTCATAGTTGCCCTTCCCCACCCTCTTGCAATAAAAGTGGATAGTCATGCTTTTAAAAATTCAATATAATCCTATTATATCGATATTTTAATGATATCTATTATAAAATTCAATATAATAGAATTATACTAAATATATTATAGGCAAGGATATTGGATGTATTAATTTAAAAACAAAAAGTTGAGTTCAGCATGCTGGAAGGAACTTTGCTCTCTAAAACCTCAGGCGGTTTGCTAATTGAAAGCTGTTAGCTGATTCACAAGATGGTTCTGGTACACATATTCATAAGACTCTGTATATAAAAATAAGAAGTCCCAAAGTCTGAACAACTGCTCAAAGTGATTTCTGAAGTTTTGGTAAGGTCATTTTATCACAGTAGGGTGTTCGACATGATTTACTTCTGGTCAGACAACGTCATCATTTTTCTAGGGAATGAGGAAAAGATGAGCCCGTAGTTCCTTGGGTTGACCTTCAGGCTTTTTTTTTTTCCAGTCACCATGTACCTGCCCAGATCTCCATGATATTCCACAGATGTCAGAAAGCAACCTTGCAAGGACATCAGACAACTTTCTTAAGTCTCTTGGTTGCTGCCCCAAAGTTTGTACTCTGCTACTGTCCTTCCTTATTTCATTCAGGATACTGAACTGCATGATTTTATGGTGATTGCAGCCAAAGCTAGTGCCAGCTGACATATCCCTATGAAATTCCTGTTACTGAATATCACTTCTCTTTGAGAATCATCCCCTAGCTTATCTATTTGGCTCCTGTATCCTTGACACCCTCTGGAAGTCTTGCTCGCATTTTGCTGTGTTGCTATTCCAGCAGACAAAAGGGAGTTTAAACTCTTCTATAAGAGCCAGGGTTTGTGATAAAGCAACTTTCTCCCATTGTTTAAAGAAGAATTTGTTGTCTCTCTGGCTATTATCAGCGAATCCAGAATGATTTCTGACCACAATGTCATATCCACTGGCCTCTCCTTTAATTCCAGGTTACCACACACTCCCAATCAACCTGTTCTATGATGTACACAACACCTACATATCTTCAAGTTGTTTCTCAATATAAAGGGCAACCTCTTCTGTGACTGCCCTTCTTGAAGAGTCCATATCAGTGCGTTCAGCACTCAAGTTATGGAGCTATTCAACCATATCTCAGTAATTACAACACCAAAAAAGTCACAATTCAGCACCTGCACAAGATTTAACTCTTCCTGCTGGTTTCCAACATTGTGTGTATATTTCAGGAAAGTTTTCTTTTCCCATTTTGTTGTTCTTCCTGGAGCATCTCTTGCTCTTGTCACCTTGCATCCTTTGCTATGCATCCCTGTCCACTGCTTCCACACTTAACTGAGCTGTAATTTCCCTCCACCACTTTATGTAGTTTAAAGCTCTTCTCATCAGGTTTGCCAACCTGTTGGCTGCTTTAGCTCTGCAAGGCAAGTAGCTGCTCTCTTTACCCATTACTCCTCAAACTTAGATCATTTAATTGTGGCCTTATTTAAATAACAGAATGAAAACATGGCATATGGTGTGGAACGAATCCCCTTGAAATCATAAAAAAATGCCTTCATGTACAGAAACAATAAAAGCACTTCCACAAAATTAAGACAAATCCAGCTGTTGAAGTAAATGAAACTGGAAAACGTGGGAAAAGTTGAAAATTAAAAAACACCAAAAAATATACCGGGTCAAACCCCAAGATTTTACCAACTGTAACAATTTTTGATAAATCTCTAGCCTAAGTAAATGGGAACTTTTATTTTGGTAATATATTGCATCTTAAAAATAAATTCAGTTTTTATTGATTTTGAAAGTAACACTTGCAAGTATGAAGGTAATAGCTTTTTGATTGATTCAGTCAGAATGAGTAAGGCTTTGTGAATAAAGGGGAAATTAATCAGTAAGGATCGATTTAGGGCCTCTTTCATAATATGGATTTCCATTTTTGTGTGTCATTGTTCTGTTGTTAAAAACCTGATTTGCACTGAGGTGAATTATTAAATGCCTGTAACTATCAGTGACTGAAATGTGAGGACATCTTAAAAGAATTAAAGACTTCCTGAAATTAAATGCAACAATCAAACCTAATGTAAGAAAGTCTGCAGGAACCTATAAAGTAAACAAGCAGAAATGGAAACATTTTCCATTTCAGACAGAGCAGCTCAGAAATGAGAAATATTGCACCAATTAAATTTCAGCAAGTGAAAAAGTTGTTTAGGAGGCAATAAAAAAATGTATTGAGGTATTTGTGTTGGGCATTCAGCAAGTGACGCACTTCCACTCTACACAGTACTAGTTTGACAACAATGACCACATAAATTTGTTCCCTACTGGACATTGCATTTCTTTTTTTTTTCTCCCTATGTAGATAAATATTAGTTCAGCAGGGGCCAAAACATTATTAGACTTGTTAAGTAAAACTGTGATTGAAATGGAGGTTATTGAATAGTGAGCTGAACAAGTAGGTTTTTGGCTTTTTTCTCTAATTAAAAATAATTATTCAGGAAATGTTAGACTATAGGAGCAGATATCAGTTTTGTGCCAAAATTTCTGTAAGCTAATTTACTTTCATGCCATTGGACTGGAACTATTACAGGACAGAACCACAAATAAAATTCCAAGTAATGCTTGTTTCTTTTCGCTTGGAGACGACAAAAGAGGTTCCTGTTATCTGCTACATTCAAGCTGAGGAAAATTCCATCATAGCTGTTTATCTCTTTCCACAAAAAGCAGACAGATGTTACAGGATATTTCAGTGATTGTGCATAAAGATGCTTTATGTGTGCAGGTATGTGTGTAAGGATATACACATACATAACTTGCTAAAAGGAAGTAGGACATTTATAAGAAAACCTATACACAAATAGACATTAACTAGATTTCCTTTTATTCTTGTATATATTACCATGTATTTTTCCCCATAATAAACTATGAGACAACTAGTTTAAATGAAAGAGAATATAACAATCATGAAATAGGTTTGTATCATAAGATCACATTAATAATAGCACATATTGTAATATCTCGTGAACTCATGACTTACAAAGTTATATTTCATCTGTTTCCTGGAACAGACTTAACTGATGATGACCCGCTAGTCCCTTTTAGAAATTATTCTTTTTTTTAGGACAAAGTAGTTTTAAAAAAAAGCCCATAAATCCGTAGTTTAAAAAGTAAAATATTACTTCAAAATCTTGAGCAGCGATACTGTGACATCAAAGCACCTGAACAGAAAACTTGATCCTGGAAAACAGCCTACAACACACTCAGAAAATAACCAATGTATGTGTACTTTAGTAAATTCAGACACAGAGTAAAGAAAGATGAATGAATATAATTATTTGGTTGTTTGTGATGAGTACAAGTATGTTCTTTGCTTTTCCAGATTGTTTTATGGTTACTACAAGTTTTCTCTACTACATTCTACCAATAACATCAAGCTTAGACATGGAGGAAGCCAGTTTATGGTGGTTGCGTTGTTCCAGGTCAGCTAGATATATAGATAATAGTATAGTCTAGTGAAACAAGATCAATATGCAGTCAGATTCATAAGCAAGCACAAACAATGGCATGAGACTCTTTTTGACAACTGTTCCCTACTTCCTGTGTTTCAAAGAGGAAAAACTCATGAATACCAAGCACCTCACTGTTGTACCATAAGAAAACTACAGAAAAAGGCAAAGAGAACCCTGTGTAGTTCTTTACACCCCTGGAAGTACATATTCCCATAGGCAATAACACATGGGAAAATGAAAATGGTTCCTTTTTCCCTTGAACATGGCAGACAAATGCCAAATATGCCACCATTTGTATTTGGCACCACGGATGGCCTGTTTAGAGCAGTTTTGGGTTAAAACAAGAAAATAATTTCCAGATGCTTCTAAAAGAAAAAGAAGATGTATTTAGAGAGTTTACTTTTTAAAAGCTTCACTATATCTGGGTTTTACAAATTAGCACTAAAGACACTACTATTAAAAAATACTGTAGCAAATGGTAGAACATTCATTTTTTCTAAATGCTCTGGAATACAGATGTAGAGCCAACAATAAAATTTTTGTAACTTCTTTCCAAAAAACCCAAAGAACTCTATGAAGATCATAGTTTGCCTTATTCTACACTGTCAGTATATTTCATAAATCTTTTCCAGTCTGCTAAACTAGTTGGAAAAACTATGTAAGGACTGCATTATGGATGGAAATACAAAAGTTATGGAGTGCAGGTGGTTAAGTCAGAGGAATCAATTAAGGGTCTAACAAAGCTCTTGCAGAGAGCAGATCTCTACGATTTTGGCAAAATCAGCTGAGAAAAAGTCCTTCAAAGTATAAGGGATCTTCAAAACTTTAAATTGAAGAGTATGCCTGGCAAGTTCTCATATGCTGTTTGGACAGGCATTCAGTTTCCCACATTTCAACATTCTCTCACCTCTGTTTCCCGTGACTTTATACTGTGCAATAGTTCATAGACAATGGGCTTTACTGGGAGTAACATGGCCTTATCCTTACTGACCAATCTGCAAGCTGCTATTGACACTGACAGCTTAGTTAGCTTGGATATCTCCTCAGTATTCACCACTGCTTCCTTTCCCATTAACAGCTTATGTGAAAAGAGACATTCATTTTGAGTGCTTTCAGAAATATTATCAAAAAAGCATAAAAAGCAGTCCTAAAAATAATAGAAAAATGGCATGACAAGAATAAAATTCTCTTCTTTTGCTGAAATAGGTGTACATTTTATGAAAATTTGAGAGCATGAAGTATTGAATTAATGATTTTTTTCTGACTAAATACTTTCAAAGGTCGTTTGATAATAGCTTTGTTTTCTTATTTATTTTCTACTGTTCATTTTACTCTATTTTTTTCTTGCTAATACAGCAACAGACTGCTCTCTGAGATCACTGAAATAAAGGACTTTTTAAGATAGCAATTTAATTTTATTTGGATATTTCTAGGAGAGAACTGTACTATAAACACTAATACATTTTTTTGCCTCTAATGTCAGATAGCATATTGCAGAGACAACCTACACTCAACACTTCTTGAGGACACTTCTCAGGATTTCCTATTACTAGTGCACTGGAGATTGGATATTTTTGTTGTCCTCTACTTGGGAGGAACTGGAGAGGAATTGGAATTTCATTTTTATGAACAGTTTTGCAGTTTAAAGGTTGAAGATTGATCTAGATATTTTTCTCTTTGAAGGCACAGTACCTATATTCATTATTTCCCAAATATTTTTATATACATTTTTGAATGAGTTACATTTTGCGTTCAAGTACAAGTTATTCATTGCCCAGAGGATCTGATAAATGTGTCTGAATACCTGAAGGGTATAAAAAGAATAGGGAGCCAGGCTCTTTTCAATGGTGCCCGGTGGTAGGACCAGAGGCAAAGGGCCTCTGAACACGAGGTTCCCTCTGAACATCTGGAAACGTGTTCTTCCTGAGAGGATGACCACACACTGGCACAGGTTGCCCAAAGTGGTTATGGAGTCTCCATCTTGGGCGTATTCCAAAACTGTCTGGACATGGTCCTGGGCAATTCACTCCAGGTGGCCCTGTTTGAGCAGAGGGATTGGGCCCTACAATCGCCAAAGGTCCCATCCACCCTCATTGGGTCTGTGATTCTGTGATAATTTGTCTTCAGGCTCCAACACTTTCAGCCTGAGTTGCTTTTGGATTGCCCGTATTGATGTGCAGTGGCAACAGTTTGCAGGATGGCTGTGGTATGTAAGAGCCCTTTTTTAGCTGTTGGCTTGTAGTTTTCATTTCTCAGAACTCTTCTTGAGTCTGATCTGTCTCACTAACGTCTATATGCCCACCTTAAATATATAGTAGAGGAGAAAAATGAAGGCTTATTTTTTTTTTTCTAATCAACATTGCTTTCACTTAATTTACTTTATGTTAATAGAGCAATCGTTTTCCAAATTTTAATACCATCCATATCGAAATGCCCAACAGAAATTCAAACTGCAGAAACACATAATCCACAACACAAGGAGATTTAATATTCTGAAGAGTACCTCAAAATAACAAACAAACCAAGGGAAGGAGAAGGAAATCTCTATATAAATCATTTTGCAGTAAACACCATATACATTTAAGCTAATTTATGACACTTAAAGAACCAAGGTTAAATTAAAATTCATGTCAAAAGAGAGCGAAACTTAACAGACATTAAACAAATTTCACAAAAAACTATGAACCCATAATTTCCCATCTTCCAGATCTTGCTAAGAAAATTGTCCTTTATTGCTTCTTCCTAACACATGCATTACGTTGTCTTACTGAATACACTTTAAATCAAACTCCCATTAAAATCAGAAACTGAAGAGAAATACTGAATTTGTCCTTATCAGTAGACAAGTAATTGTCATAAATAGGAAATATGGCCTTTTCACAAATAATAGGTTCATAGCCAAAATTTTAAACATAAACCCAGTAATTATATTAATTATATTATCTAATAATGACTTGTATTAAAGGGAAATAAAAATTATTATTTCTTAAGAAACAATAGGATAAAGAAGGTATGATTATATAGATCCATCTGAGTAATTTTTCCTCTAACAGAGACAACAATATTTGCAAGCTAATCAGCACTTAGCAAAAAAGAAATTAAAGAAAAAAAAAGTTTAAATTTCTTTTCTTTTATTTTAGATTCAGAGGTCTTCATGAGAGTAGTCTCCAAAACCAGTCATTTTATGTTGATGCTATGTCAATTTTCAAAACCAGTATCTTGATAACTGTCAGTGTCAAGGGGATTTCTTAATGAAATTTTAGCATTTTTTAAGCAAAAATTTCATCAGCAGTTTGAAAAAAATCCTATGCAAATGGAAACAATAAAAATTATTTTTACAAGAATAATCAACACTCTTAAATGCAGATACTTGTGTAAATTTTTGCCCAAGGTAGCAATGACAATCAAAATAGAGAATATTACTAAATTTTTTTTTGGTTATAGTATTCATAATAAAATTGAATTAGCCTCTAGAAGTGAAGTAACTCATAGTTCAAAACTATTCTTTCAGAATTGTTAAAATATTTTTCTGTAAAAGTAAATTGATTAGCAGCATTATACAAGATTTATTAGAAAAATAAATCCAGGTTTACATTAATCAGAACACATTGAAAAAAAAAACCAAAAACCTGAATGCTATATCTCATATGCTAATAATGGAAGTAGATACTGTAGTTAACCCTTTTCATTTTTTTAAATATTCTTAAGTAGGGGAGAGAAATTCCTTTTATCAAGTCTGATTCAAATGAAAAAGACACAAGTGATAAATATTTAAATAGATTTTTCAAAGCCTGTTTCGACTTTTTCTTGTCTTAAAACTGCTTAACCAAACAATTAAGTGTTGGGAAGTACCTTAAGACTTCAAGAGGTTTTTGGTTTTTTTCTAAGACAGTAAGTTTATTTCTACAATGAAAAAAAAAAAAGGGAGGTGAGTATTTAGAAGCCTTTTTGCACTATCCAACTAGGAAAAAAAAATATATTGGCTTATCTAAACATGACACAAAAGCAAGATTAATTTTTTTCTTTTTCATTTTACGAAGACTCACACTACTTACAAGAGTTTTACAAAAAACATGGTTCAAATTTCACCACTTCTACAGTCTGAAATGTTTACGGCCATCAGGATAACAAAAGCAATGAAATGTTCTCAAAATGCTTTCATGAAATACTTTTGATTGCAATTATTTCCTATGGAAAGTTCAAGGTAGAGAGAAGTTCCTTATGTTTCACTTCTACCTTTTAAATTATATAATTGTGAAATTAGATGTAGAAGTATCAATAAAACAGAAAATGCTTAAAATAAATCTACACAACTAATAAAGAGTCATCAGATATTCACTGTTAATAAAAATTTTAATATATTTTAGTGAAGTCTGTGGCGTTTGGGAATACTCTGAGACTTTTAGTTCTTCTGAGTTTACTAACTGTAGGATTATTGATCCTGTCAATAACACTGAAATAAAATCACTTCATCAACTGATGTACTGATGATTAGTGCATCTCAGAAGCACTCAATAGCAAGTGGAATATGCTAGTGCAGTAATTTTTAAAGTACTGTTGCTTTTTCTCTAAGTCCCAGACATTATCTACATGGTTTCACTAAAGGCTTATCAAAACAAAACAATCATCATTTCCTAAAATATATTCAACTTTTTTTTTACATTGCTAATACTGGAAAAACAGATAAGAGATTTTTAATCTCTTATTTTCAAGAATCAGGCTATCATAATCTGATAGAACTTTAGAACAGAAATATATAATATTCATATATGGTTTGGAAATATTTAGGTATGTAAGAGAAGCAGAAAGAACTGAAAATTTAAATTCTGGCTACCATCTTTTTCTTGTGATAATATGAAAGACTAAAGTTAAATATAGAATCTGAAAATAAATAAGGAAATAAGGTTGAATATAATACCATAATGCAATTGTATTAATGAAATAAGCAGTTAATATATTTATCCAAAGGTTCACCAATCCCACTGAAATATACTGCTATATTAACAACAATACTATTCAAGCTTTCATAGAATACGGTATAGAAAGAAAAATCTGTAGAACTAGCATGTAGAATTTGTAGGAAAAAATCCAATTTAATTTTTATATAGTTTATATTTCAAGAAGACTATATAAAATTTAAATAGCTTTAAAAAACCCAAACCAATAAAACCCAGTTATGTTACACCCTTCCCTGAGTGCATATGTCACCATCTTTAAATACTGTATAGAAAATAACTGGGAAGATAAATGTGTGATAAGAATTTGTTTCTGGACTTACAGCTGTGAAAAAAATAAGCCATCTCTGAATCGAAATTACTGGGAAATGTAGGTGGCTCAAATTCATCTTTTGATCAGTTACCAGACTCAGGTGTCCTCATTTGCCTCCAGATGATGTGTTTCAGCCTCATAGAATTCCTTGATTGTAATGGGAAGCCTGTCCAGAAAAAGCTCCCATTTCACATTTGTATATTTCATGCTATTTCTATTGTTTTGGACCTTAATAATTTCTATATTATCTGACTTTTCTTCAGATTTCCAAATCTTGTCAATTCCAATTTTGTAAAACACCATCCTTTTAAGCCAAGATCATTTAATACTGGCTGCAATGCCAACCTCTGCAGAACTATTCTAGTAATCTTTCTGCATTGTAATAACTGCTCTTTAAACATAGATGGTGACACTTCTTCTCTTTCTATTTTATTTCTTTTTAACTTAATTTCTTAACTTCAAACTTTATAATCCTTATGTCTTCAACTAGTTCAAACTTAATTTATATAACACTTTAGCAACCATCTCACTGACACACAGTCAGTAAGATACTCCTTCAAGCAAAGATTCCACAACACGATGTTTGAATGGTATATTGACAAGATATTACACAGCTGACAAGATATTATACTGCTCTGTCACAGGCTCTCTGTAAACACATGTTGTCTCTTAGCACAATTTCTGCTTTCTCCTTTCCTCCTCATTTTCTCCTAAATTGATTCATGATTGTGTGGTCCATCTTTTGGCTGAGACTTAAAATTTTTTATTTGATCTCGATCATCTACATTTTATTTCCAAAATCTCATTCCCATTCACTACCCTTTAGATTCCATAATAATCATCATCTTTGTTAGTTAAATAGATGGACTGAAGCTCATTTCTCTCCAAGAGGCTTTTTACTTACCTTGCTGAAGATTGCTTGTTGATAAATTTAAGTCAGCATGGCTTCTGGAAATTCAGTGTAATCCCTGCACTTTCTAACACCTCTCCATGGAGTTTCTTATTTTCACTAGGACTTTATAATTTTGCCTATCAATTTTGATTTTGTATCCTTACTTTATTATATTGTTTTCCTCTGTTTTTTTTGGTACTTAAGTACTGAGTTTCTACAAATCACCCCAAACCAGCTGCATAAAACTCTGAAAACAAGAATAACGCAAAGAGCACAGAGATGTTTGTCAGATGGGCATCACGAAGATTGGCATTTCTGCTAAGATTTTGTGTCATGAAACTATATCCTGGCTTAATTATGGTCATTCAAATTACTCCCAAGAAATTAGCTTGTCGGGGGTTATAATGAAGTTTTCATATCTGAGGAGCTTCTAATAGGTTCTAGAAAAATACAGGATTTTGTGGTACAGAAAAGCAGTCAATCTGTTCTTGAAAGATAGCTGCCTTTAGTCCACGGGAACAAACACAAACAGAATTCAGTGCTGCCCACAATGAAGTAAATTCTGTTACCTTGGCCAAATACATTCAACAACGGTACCTCATTTTGGACTGTGGTTATTCTAGAATGCCAGAATATAAAAATTAGACATTCTAGCATATGATTCACACCATCTCAAGCCCGAAGTGCCTCTGGAGGTGTCTTCTTCCCCTTCCTACAGAGAAAGCAATCAGTTTATAGGATTTAAGATTTAAATGGCTCAAGGTTTGAGCCATGACTACAACTGTAGTGGTGGTTCAAGCCCAGAGAGTTACATATCCCCTGAGGAATTTTTGAGGCCCTAGAGAGTGAGGTCCCTCTAAGGCAGAGTTAGGTTTGGCCTTGGAAAGGGGGTTGAACTCCCCCGTCCCATCCTTCAGTTAACAATGGTATCTTGTGTCTCCCTCTCTCCTCCCTCACTCCTTCCTGATTAGGCCCTGACCCTCTGCCCCTTCCCTGTTCCTCCCCTGTGCCGTTACAAGATCAGTTGTAACCCTCAGAATAAAAGTCTGAAATTTGGGCTCTCCGGGGTCTTTTCGCCCCTTAACCCGAGCAGAGCTGGCCATGGAGTGATAGTGTCTGATTTGAGTTCCGGGCAAGGGAACACTCTCTGTCTCAGCAGCTCTCCAGCTTCTGGGACAGTAGCCACCATCCCAGGGAAGCCTGGCTCGCAGCAAGGGGAAAAGAAGTCCTTAGCTGAAGTTGACTTGACAAAAAGGAAAATTTCAGAACAAGCCGCCGAGCTGCCAGCATCCCTACTGGTCAACTGTCCGGCCCAGTCCACCGGCCACATACAACTTTGCTTTCAATATCAAAGTAATCATAGATATTCATGCTACTCTGTATTTTTCTAAAAATACAAACGATACCAATATACTATTTTCCTGTCCTGAAGGAACTTGTATATTTCACAGCCTGAATAATGGAACTGTCATACAAGCTAGAAAGCAATAATGGAAAGACTCAAAAATAATCATTGTAGTGCTTGAAACTTCTTATTATGTTAAATATATTGGAAAACAAGAGAGAGGGAGAAAGAGAGGGAGAGAAAGAGAGAGGAAGGGGAAAAAAGAAAGAAGCTGAGCAGCATCAAAAATAAAAGAATTTTATAAAATGAAGTCTTCATTTGAGCCACCCATTCCTCTAAACTATAGAAGTACAGAGGAATAGAGCACAATCTTGGGTGCACAGGTGACATTCCTCATTGATCTATAATACCAAAATATCTTAAGCAAAATCGTCTTGAAATAGTCAAATGAGGGTATAGTTCTATATATTACACAATTTTTTAAATGAAAAATCTTCAATTAAATATTTTAAAACTGAATATGGAATCAAAAATCAAAAGAATAGCTGAAGGAATTTTTTTTTATTAGAAACTATTATACAAATATCAAATAAAAAATAAAAGATAATTTAAACATTCACAGCTTCTTATTTGTTCCTATATATCAATTATTAACACTTTCCCTTATTTTTTTTGTTCCTGTTAAATAATTTATTTTTAGGGGTTTTTCCTTCATGTTGAAAACCAGAATTAAATAGGAAACATAAGAAGGAATAAAAAGTATATGACGTTAAAACAATTTTTTCAGTTAGAAATTTCTTTTAAAGCCAATATTTTATCTCTTTTAAAATTTTGAAATAAAAGCTTCCTCAAATTTTCTCCAAACTGTTATTATTATTTTTTTTCTTGATAAAACTTCTGTTAAACAAGAGTTTCTAAGTGATGACATTTTCTTCTAGATACACATCTTTTTACTGATGTGCATGAAAACAATTTCTTTAAAACCAATGTTTTATGAGTTGACCTCTTCACATATAAGCCTCCATGATATAGCAAGCTGAGAAATTTATGAGATTTAATTTTACTTACACCAAAAATTCAAGTGTCTGTTTGCAACACCTGCAGAGTTAACTACAGTTATCCAGCAGAAAAATACACTTAAATCTGACCAACCCAGTGGTCTGGGATTGCAAAAGGAGGCAAGTCTGTTGATTATTATGGCATTTTCTAAAAGGTGTCTAAATGGATATCTCCACTGTTCACCAGCTAAATCTCTCCATTGCATTCTGATCTTAGCACTTTCCTCATACAAAATTTTCTTAAAGGGGCTGAAAGAAAATCTAATGGTTTCTTGAAGGATCTGCACAGAATGTCAGTATAAGCAATCAAATCAATAACAAATGCACTCTTATTACATGGTGCAACGAAAAAAAAAACACAGTACCTTACCTGGCTTTGGTGAACCCTGTGGATTGTTTAATAAGATATGTAATAATTTTTGGATAAGAAAAAGTATTAAGAGTACATGTAGATTTGTACAAAACCAATAAAAAAAGCTCGGGAGACAATATTTAAGCTGATGGGAAGAAAATTGAAGACGAAGCCCTTCACAGAAGCATTTACTGGCATACTTTCAGAATCCCACATGGCTCCAAAAACAGAAGTAGAGTAAAAAAATTAATCTAAAATTGAACAAAAAGTGCAAGCAAAAAAAAAAAATCTGATTAAGAACAGTAGACGCTAGAAATTAGGAGAGTTGTTAGAGAAGGAACTAATTGCAGCTGAACTGTAAAGGAACCAGATGGCTGGCACTTCAAACAAGGCTTCAAATATGTTATAAAAGAGTTCTTAATCAGAAGAATGGAGGAAAACTGACAGCTGGGATAAAATACGTACTAGGTACGTAACGTTGAACTGTGACATCAAGATACAGAGGTAGACGAGGACTTCTAATGAATGAAAAGATAGAGGAGAACAATAGTCAAATGGAAAATGAAAAAAAAAAAAACAGATGAAAACAATTAAATTATTGCGATAAATAAAAACACTTCCAAAAGTGCTTCCATGTAACTATTGAATGCCATGCTCCATGGATATGAGGCCATTTGATCCTTCAAAATCCATATGAGACTTACTTGAAAGCATTGTTACATTTCTGTATATGACAAGGGTGTTAAATCAGGAGATGAATAAACATAGAAAGTAATGATGGATAGTTTTATGAACAGTAGCCTTACTGTGATACAGGTTTTGTAGAGAAGTCTGCATATTCTCACTGAAAAGTAATGCTCTATTTACTGACATATTATGCTGCAGTTTTTTGTTTGCACAGATCTGTGTGCTTTGATAAATTTAGCATAGACCTGAGTAAATAGTTCTGTTGCAAGGCAAAGTTAGGGCAAAGAAGCTGTGTTAAGAAGGAAATTACAGTTCAAGGTAACAGAATTGGAATTTTGCAGCCCCTTTCAGTCTTATCACTGTATTTTTATCATAGTCATTCATTATTTGCACTTTAAAATGCCTCCCTATCTTTCATCACAATCAAGATAAAAGTTTTCACAGAGGCTATAATACACTTTTTCCTACTCTCCTGCATGACTTGTTAGTAGCTAACAGAAAGACCATAAAACATGTATTTAAAACTAATTATTTCAGTTATAGTCCTGACTTACTGGGAAGCAACATTCTTGGTTTTGATCTGGGTTGTCATAGTCCCAGACTTGCATACCAATGGGAAACATAGAAAATCAGATACCTGTTAAAGGAAATGTTGAATATGACAGGGAAATATTTTATGGAAGGAGGTAAAAACCATGCGATTATTTAAAAAGGCAAGAGGAACTGGAGACGGTCAGGAAACAGAAATAATAAGCTGACAAGGGAAAACTAGACCTGGCAAAACAGTATTTAAAGGATTATAGAAGGATAGCCAGTTTTGTATTCACTGCAAATATACACCCCATTAACAGGCAGAAAATAAAGGAAACCACTTCTGTCTGAAATTAGCTTATAGTACTTCTATCAGCAAAAGCCTTCAGTCCTCACAAAATTTCTTTTCACTATTTGCACAGCCTGGACTTTGGCCCAGTGTACCTATGAGAAGATTCAAACAGTAAACATATGTCAAGTAAACTAGATGAGGATAGTAATTACTTCTAATGATTTTGCTCCACTGAAGCAACAAGAGACAAGAAGAGAAGTTTCAAATAAAAACTTTATCATACAGGAAAAACTGGGGTCTGTATATGTGTTTGGGAATTTACAGATACAGGATTGGTTTAGGATTCTCTTTAAGAGATCAAATTAATTGTTCATTGCTTGGGAGTTTTCCAACCTTCAGCTGTTTACAACAGTGCAGTGGCAGTCCACAGATCAAGCTGAATGACTCACTGAGAGAAAAAAGCAAAGCACAGGGAAAAAGGAAGCAGAGGTGTCCCACCAATGTCCCACTACCAGAACAGCACTCGCTGCAGTTATCACCAGTTCCAGAGCAGGAAGGAGAAAGAGGTGCCTCCATTTCCTCTACAAATTATGACCAACAAGGATGGATCTTGGCAAACAAGTTAGGATGGGTCTTTGGCAGCAAAATGTTTAGATCCTCTTCAAAGCTTTCATCTGCCTGCTCCTAAAGATGAAGATTAACAGACACAGACAAGAGTTTAGAAGGCCAAAACATAGCATTAAGGAACTGCTAAGTAATTTTAAGTCAAAAATTAGCTAATATTACTTTTAAGACCTAAAGTTTTGAAAAGTCATTTAAAGAAATGAACACGTTAAAGAATTTAAATTGGACTGTACAATTTGTTTAATGAAGTATATTAAGATTGGCTTGGTTTTTTTAAAGATGAAATTTGAAAAGTATTTTTCCAAAGTAATAGCTAACCTGTCTTATAAAGAAATATATAAATTTCTATTCAATCAGATTACTAACTAAGTTATTATTTGTTCTATATATGATATAACTTAACAGGTTTTCTACTGTGAATGGTTTTTTATTATATGCTTGTTTTAGAAGGAATTTAGAATTAGCATATTTATCAGGCTATTTTTTGGTTTTATTTTTTAAATGTGTCAGTCAGTTAAATACAGAGCAGTGTAATGTACTGGAGAGAAGCTAGGAAACCTACCCACAAACCTAGCATATTACCATATTCTGCCAGATTTGTATTTTTCTGTATTCTCTCTTGAAACAAAAAACTGTTTCAAAAAATGCATAGGACAGCTTGTTTCTGGCACTTCCTTTTAATCCATAGGGCTGAACAGCTTTGCTGAGACTTCATGCAAATTAAATACTTCGCCTTTGGTACTGATTCTTCAACTGCTTGCTGACTGACTCTCAAGACAAAAGCAGTGTTATGCTGAGCAAAATTTGTGACCTTAAACTCTATGGTACCGTTTCAAATATAGTTTGTGTTATCCACATAGATTTCAGACCCACAGGGCTCAAAAGCAGTTGAATGCTCCATACTATGCTGCTGCTTCCCACAATTTCCAAAACTTCCAGAGAGCAGATGAGCTCTTTAGGCAACAAAGAGCTCTCATAGATAATATGAGATTTCTGTTTATAAGATTTCTGAGCAACAGATTGCTTTCCAGACTGATATTTCTTGTGCCTACAGAACACATTGCTTATTTTATGAACTGGCAAGGAGAACAAATTATGATGATTCTTGTAGCAAATTACTTGCTCTGTATTGCTCTCCACAGGTCACTGCCTCCGAGGATTTCCAGGACTGAGACCAAAAGAAAATAGCCTGTCTCAAATAGGAATCATTCAACATGCTCAAAAAGGACGCATTTCTTTTCAGGCCAGAAAGTCTGTGACCAGCAACTTGTTTCTCTTTTAACAGTAAACCATTGAAATTCTTCTGGGTTTTTTTTTTCTTCCTTTTTTTTTTTTCAGTTGTTTTGTGTTGCTGTGGTACCTGTTTTGTTTTAGATGTCACAGTTTTGCATAATGATTGTTTCACCTATTCTAAGAAATGCTTATGATCATTGCTGATAAAGAAGCCTGTTTCCTTTGTGCTTTCTCTTTTATAATTGTTGACAACATCTTTTCATGTCCAGAGCATTTATGACAGTTCTTCCCGGGTGTATTACCTGGTGTTTATAGAATCATAGAATAGTTTGGCTTGGGAGGAACCTTCAAATGTCTTCTAGCCCAGCCCTCAAACACCAGAAGCATTCTCCTCAGCTGTGACACTTGGACTGACAAAAGACAATGCATTTTGTCCTGGTTTAGTGCAAATATTTAGGAGGAAACCTCTGGAGGGTCTCCTCTAGGAAGAGCCGATTCCAATCGCCCCTCCCCCTACCGGTCCGGGAAGAATTTCCTTAGAGAAAAGTGGAAAAAACTATTTATTTAACACATAGAATATTTACAAGTATAGGGAAAAATTGGATAATATGAAAACAATGAAACCTCTCCTTCCTCTGAAGAGATGGTAGATTCAGAGTCCGTCTGAGTCCGGTTCAGTTCTCCAGTGGGGGGACGATTGCCGGGCCCGGCTGTAGCAGTCGGCGAGGGTGGGGGAGGGGCCCCCCGGGGTTTCCCTGGTGTCCTGGGCCCACGCGATGCCAGCTAGTCCCAAGAAGGGGGGAAAAAAAAAAAAGAAAAAGAGATAACGCTGTCTGCTGGAATGCAGCCTCTCCGCTCTCTTGACCTTGGTTCGTAGTGTCCTGCGGGATGGGGGGCGATGATCCCGGGGAGCTGCGAGTTCCGGCCGCGCTGGACCCACGCGCTCCCTCCTCTGCTCTTCTCTTCCTGCTTCCTGCTGCCGCTCCGCCTCTTCCTCCACCTTCACTTTCACTGTCTTCCTTAGACCAACTTAAAGCTGCAGAACTTAATGTCCAGCATAAGCCAGGGGACGATTGGGGATACAAACAGGCCATATGGCTAACCCAGGACACATTTCCACTGTATCCATCAACATTTTCAGAACTGCTGCTATGTTTGAACACTCTTTGCTCCTGTAAACAATCCACAGCCTGCAAACTAAGGTAGGACAATGCACAGCCAGCACCAAAGCACAAATGCACATACAGTACAGCTACCCTGGTTATTCCCTTGATATGTCAGCCTAGAGGAACCACTCACACAGGAATTTCCATGGCACTAGGGAGACCACTATTACAAGACCACACAAATGGCATTTATTTTAATGGTACCTACTGTTAACTCCAGCTACAGTCCCACCTTTTTTTTTCCTTTTTAATGTATTTGCTTGAATGCCAAGTGTTTTCTTAATGTTATTGAGGAGTTGACAGATTATACCTGTCACTAATTAGTACTAACAGGAACAGTAAGCTATTTTACTGATACTTTCCATCCTGATGTGAAATTATTCTCTCTAGTTGCCGTGCCTCTACTCCAAAAAGACTGTTAAATAGCTCACTATCGGATGGTTTTTTTTGATATGTGTCAGATTTCATAAGTTAGAGCCACTATTTGATTTTCACTTCTGACTAGAGATTTGATACCCTGCTTTACTAAAGGCTTTTAAATCCCTATTTGATACCAGTCACATTTCTCTTCCTTTTGTATCAAGCATGTTGTCTCAAGCTTATTTTGAGAATATTCCTCTATCTATTATTAATGAAAGAATATTGATTTCATATTTTAACAGTGTATGGAGTGTGGTGGTCTCTATGAGGAGCAGGTGGAGCTACCTGAGACTCTCTCAAAATCTCAAAACTCCTCTTCCCTTAATATTGGGAATTATATTTCCTTATTAAAAATGACGAAGTAGAAAAATGGTCCTGTTTTGCTAAAAAACCTCACATAAGCAGATTTTACCAGCTGTAACAACAAACAGTTTAGGTGCAAAATAGTAGATAGGATCTGCACCATAATGAATGCTTCAGTTAGTGTCACTATCCACCTAAGTAGCTAGAAAAGGCTGCTTTATTTTCTCTGCCACTGTTCTCTTCACAAAATGGATACGAATTGACAGTATCTCCCTTCTGCCTCAACAAATAGTTTTCTCACTGTGTACTGTGAAGGGCTTTATAAGAAATACAAAAGTAAAAACAGCAAAAAATCTAATATTAAGGCTTTTGTTATTACCCATTATTAAGAGATTTATACAAATTTGAACAACAAAATTTCAGAAAGCTCTGTGCAATGTAGATTATTTTCATTTCAGCATAAATCCTGTTTAAAAAAGATACTTCACAAAAAATGATCATTTGTTCTAAATTAATGGAATTTTTATTAGCCCTTAATAACTTTGGTAATCTAGTCAGTGAAAAACAAAGCAAGCTAGCAAAACTGTTACTGGTGTTTAATTATATTACTGATCGAAGGCCTATGTGACTGGTGACTGTTCTTCTCAATTTACCTCCTAAGTATCCCAGCAGTGGGGGATTCATCTCTCTACTATCATGCCTTGCCAAAACAGAATTTGTCCAAGGGTATGCTTTCAAAAAGACAGTAGCATTGTATTACTTTTCAGAAATATATAAATATATAAATATATAAATATATAAATATATTGATATATTGATATATCGATATATTAATATATAAATAAAAGAAGTGGTGCCAACAAATCACCAGGGGAAAAAATAAACACAATCAACAAACCAAGCTATTCTTTACCTGCAGGTTTGTTCTAGCCTTGGATGAAACTAAAAAACAGTAAAAACAAAATCTAAGGCAAAATTAACATTTAGCTATGCATTTGTAATACAAAATACAAAACAAACTTGGGAGGAAGTCTTTCCTAATGCAACAAAAAAAAAACAAATAGGCAGTTTAGGAGCAAACACAGCTGAAGGCAGTTCTAATACCAGTGAATGTTGAATGGCTGCTGCATAAAGCACACTGAAATTTTGCTTCCCACTTACCTGTTTTTGAAAGGTACAAACTGCAGGCTATGTTATATCAACAAAAATCATTTAAGAAGAGAAAGGGAAAGTAAAATTTGAAGAGAGTCTCCAAGAACATATTACCAAAGAGTGTGTTCAACTAAGTATCTAACGCCGTACTCTTGAGAATTCCCTCATTCCATGAGAAAGAATTGCATTTCAGTCATTAAAGAAGTCATCAAAATGTCTAGTTGTGACACTTATACAGCTGTTGGCACTAATTTAAGATGCAGAAGAGTTTTAACTATTAGGTGATTATCATAACACTACAGTAAGTAGGCACAACTGCAAGTGCCATACCATGTGTATGAATAATTTCAAAATGTGGTTCTTTGTATGAGCAAGTAAGAATGCAGATAACATATTCCATCCCTATTTCCAACCCATACTTGAACAACTCTTAAAAAAATACATATTACCTTGCCTGTGCTGTGGTATATTGACAAAAGCTTTTAAAAATGCAGATAGAAAATTTAGTTGTTAGCATGCCAAATCAGCATCAAAACAAAATCTCATCTCACTATTTTTGCAACCTTTTTGAGACAGGTAAGTGAGCAAATGGCAGAGCACTCACCATGCCATAATAATGACAAGTAGGAAAGGAAAAATTTGACTGTCACCAACATTTAATGTCATATGAAGAAGTGGTATTTACTCCTTTAAGGAATGTAAACATAATTCCATTAGAGAGAGTTTTCAGCCCTTTGTGGAGAAAGTAAATATTATTTTATGCTTTTCAGCTAGCACTCTAGTGGTATAACAGTGTAGGATGGGATCTTTTCTAAACAAGTTCAGACATACCTTTTACTACACCTAGAAATTTGGAATAATTTATCCTGATAGAAGCATTTAAATTTCCAGTATAGCCACTAATGGTAGGTGCCTCTGGAGGTTTCCAGAGGGAGATCTGGTCTACCTAATTTAGATAGTCAGACATAGGATTATGTTCTGCTATGGCAAGATTTCCTAAAATTAGGAAGACTTTATTTTACCTGTAAATACAACCTCCAAGTAATGTCTATTATTTCCAAAAGCAGTATCTTTTTGAGATTGTCTTCTAAAAGATGAAACACACTGAAAAGATCAAGGTCCAGTTGCCTGTAATCACAGTCCCAAAATACCATACTTACTTCATGGTTTTACATCATTCAGGAATGATGAATTAATTGTGGTTTTAAATTATTAAGGAAGAAAGGAAAATAATTCCCATTACTATTTATGCCATATACAACTGACTTTACTTACCTTGGTTACCTATTGGAGTGATAGCTGCAGATTGCAATGCATAAAATGTTCTGCACTGAACCCATAATTTGCCTGCCATAAAGATAAATGAGTGAAGAAGAGCTCATCATTTAAAACTCTTCAAAACACCAGTCTGTACAAATAAGAAGTTTTACAGAAGAAGGTGACTTTGTCAAGCCATATTCAGCCCTGACTGGTTCAGCAGAGTTCATATCAGTTCCTCTATTTCTAGTTTGTTGTTGTGAATACGAACCTGTGGAGCCCAGGGTACAGATTACAGCCATAGAGGTCCAACAGAATAAAAAAATTCTATTGATTTTTTTTGGTAAATCCACTATTTACAGAAAAAGGAGGATTACTGTGAGCCTCTCACAAAGGAGAACTGCCCAGAAACCATAGCCTGCTGAAAAGAGATACTAGCACTTATGCAGTCAGGGTTTGATTTCAGGGTTTAAAGTTTTTAACAGGAGAAATCCTGAAAAACAGAGTTTAGGCATTGTATATTCACATATTTTAAAGTAAATTATTTGCTTGGCATTTTAATGCCTTTGTATATCCACCTGGAAAAAATAGAGGAGACACTAAGAAAGCTGTTCTTTCCTATTTACAGGGCAGAATGGGCTTGGTCTTTTTCCTAAAGTGTAAGTAAACATTAAATATGAGCAGAAAGGGATCTCCAATGTAGCTGCTCTTTTGCTATTTAATAATACTTTGTAATTTTTATGGTTTCTATGCACTGTCTGGTTCTCAGAGAGCTCACTGCACCCTCCCTTAAATGGGCACTCTCTTTACACCTCAAAATAGTCACTTCCTTTATGCTGGGAATCTTGAAAGTAAGAAGGGAAATTCAGTGCAATTGGTGTTAAAAGTGGTCATCTGCTTTGAAGGCAATGAGAAAACAAGGTTTCAGAAAACAGTGAAGCTTCCTGACAGATTTTTTTATGTTCTGGGTTTGCTAGAAAGAATGACTTTTCTTATTTGAAAGAATAATTATTCAGGAGACACTTTTCAATTTGTCTAAAATTACTTATTCTAAATGCAAAACTGGTCACCTTCTAGATATTAGTCCTTCTGTAGTTTACAAATACTTTTAAAAAATTGTCAAACCTTACAAGAATAAAATGATGCTTGCACGTATATGTGTGCGTATATACATATATATGTTTGTATATGTTAAATATTTCCCTTTAGAAAATTATATATTATTTAGTTTTTATATAAAAAAGTGTTTGAGAATAATTTTGAAAGCAACTTGTGTATTGAAACTGACAAGCTTTTGGAAAGGGCACAGAAACCTGACACAAGGGTGAAATCCTCCAGAGCTGACATCCACTGCAGGTATCCCAGTGGAAGACTAAAAAACTACTGTTCTTCAAATCCTGATGTGTACATTTACACAGGGCCAAATAAACAGCCCTCTATGGTCTGTGGAGTAGTTGTACATATAAGCAAAACTTAACTGAAATGCAGGTATCTGATTAAAGAACTGAATTCCATCCCTGCTGCAAGCAACAGGTATAGGTTGTCACTGATTGAATTGCATTTCAGTGCATTCCAGCGTTCTTATTGTGAAAAAGCAAAACTATGCATGTTGATATTTACTCAAATGGTAGACTGTTCAGCCCTGAAGTCCTTGGTACCACCGCAGGTTGTTTCAGGAAAACAAAATCAGGCTGTACTTACCACAGATACACAGAGCTCTGACTGTGGTTGAGACAGAAGGACAATATCTTATTATGACATGATGAGACAGAAGGAAGTGTTACTTTGATATCCTGAATCTTGAAATGTTTAAAAGTTGATGTGAAAAGTCAAGTTGAATTACCACTCTCGTTTCCTCTCTCCTCTAATGGCTGTATACAAAACATAACTAAGTAATGAAAATACATTTGTTTAGCAAGGTTACAGCAATATATGTTTTATATTAAACATATAAATATATGTTTTATATTGTTGCTTCCATAAATAACAACCTGAATATCTGTTTCACCTTAAAGATGAATTAAAGTTTATAGTTTTATAAATTTCAGGAACGATTAGTTTTGAAAAACCTGACTAATTAGTTTTGTTCCTACTAAGTTAGCTATTTGAAATTTTGTAGTTCAACAATACAGTTTGGATAGTGTCCTAGATTTAAGTATGACTCTATCTCTGAGGCAACATTACAAATCCTTAAGCTCCCCTTTTTTTCTATCCATGAAAAGCTTAATATGTGATTCATCTTTTTTCATATCACACAGGACAAAAAGGTGATCTTTTTTATTTGAATTTTTAATTTACACTCCTTATCCTCCTTTCCCAAGCAGTAAATAGTAGAGAAAAAAGCTTTTGCTGCAGCTTCTTTGGTCTTTTTTTTTTTTTAATTTTTTTTTTTTTTCTGGGGTAAAGCAGTTATATGTCAGATCTCTAAGAAATTTGATGCTCTCTTTATCCCTTGGCCCTATTTTCATACTCAGAACTACAAGGAAAGAAGCTATCCCATAGAAAGAAAATATATTTGGATGTTAGCAAGCATTTCAGTATGTAAATTATATATCCTTTCCCCCAAGATCCACTCAAGTCTTTAGGGACAGGAGCAAGTAAGCTTTAAAAATTGAATACTTTATAATGGAAATATTATATTCCACTTTTTAGGTATTCATTCAAGGAGAAAACAACACAACTCCAAGTCTCTAGAGGAAACCAACACAATAATCTCTGAGCAGTTTTAATATCAAAGGGGGAAAGCATTCCTGATAGATGAAAGATCTTGGAACTTGCAAAGTAATATTTGCAAAGTTTATCTTTGTATAGCATTATGTAGTTATTAATTAAGTCATGGCATCTCTTGTAGAGAAAATTGCATTGATTTTCCCACCATTGTAGACACTATTTTAATAAAGAAGGGAGACAAAAGTATTGTGATGGAGGGGTAAAAAAGATATCTATTTCAGGAAGGAAAGAATAATGATCACCTCTGAACTTCAATCCTATTGCCACTTTTCCCAGAAAACAACTCTACGGATGGAAAAGAAATTTTCAGGGCTTTTTTTCTTTTTTCTATTTCATCCCTCCCTTTTTTTTTTTTTTTGTTGTCAGAGAAGAGTTATTGTTCACAAATAGAGATATAAGAACCAAGACGGTTTACCTTGAAGATATCAGTAATAGTTCAACTCCAGAAATATGTGGGAAACTGTATTTAAAAGCTGTCAAGAAGACATAAAAACACAATTAAAGCAAGTCCTTAGATGAATCTAAATGCACTAGGCAAGGAGAAGGCATTTAATATCTCTAATTCTCCTGCTTGGGGAATGGGGTAGAAAAGGCAAGTGGAGACAATAAAAGGGAGAAGCATTATAGTCTCCCTAAGTATCCTCTCCTTTTACCAGTGCAGAGGAGTGGATACTAGGTTAGACGGATCACAAAAAAGAAATGCCTGTAGAACCTTTCTGGTAACTGAGTCTTCAGATTAGAGTGAAAACTCAAATTTTCAAACTGAAATACAGAGCATTCAGCCAATATCTGTTGCCTTCAACAGAATTATCTTTTTATCCTCTAGCTCTGGCTATCTGTGCATATAAATGTGCCCCGTAACCAGAGATATCTGTAATCCTGTAAAGCTAATACAATATTATGATTGTACAGAACTGTATTGGAATTGACTTCCTTGTAAGCCTTAAGTTTAGTAACTCACTGATATTTACATCAGGTAATGACCACAAATTCCTTTAGCAGGCTTGATGACATGATTGTCATTCAGACTTCCTAGTTTTTCTATGTGGCATTTAAACAAAAAACCTCACAAAAATATAAGTTAAGAAAGAACCCAAATTTAGTAAAGAGAGAAATTATGTTTTAGTGTTATTTAAACATATGCACCCAGAAAATATCCTTAAATCATATTGTTTGTCTTTCTGTATGCTCACTGCAATGCTGAGCTGTGGTACTTGCAGGTACAGAGGGCTCAGCTGCCAGAGCCTCACTTCCTACACTTATCTGCCATATGCAAACCTTTAACTAAATGGTTTTTAATAACTGAAGTGAGACAGAGACCAACTTGTGTTTTGCTGTGGACGTGTGCTCAGCAGAAACTTGAACTAACAATTAACCCTTATGGTGTAATAAATTAATATTTTGTTTACTAGAGAGGTAGTTAGAACTATACTGTATCCATAGGAAAAAGCATCTTACCTGAATAACAGGTTTCAGCTTGTCAATAATTGACTTATTACAGGGTCTTCTTCCTTCACTTTTACTTCTGGATTTGCAGACTAAGCTTTGATTCCACTGTCAACTACACGGTGCAAATAGCTAGTTTAATACAGAAACACACATAAAAATGGTTTAGTAACTTATTCTACTCTCAGAGTCATCTTCTAGTTTGTATTGTCTCTCATGGCACCAGCATTCCTCTTTTATGAAATGCATTAATTTTGTGCATATTAATTAATTTTTTCATAAAAAAGAAATACAACAAAATATAATTACTACATTACACAAAGTTCTGTTATTTATTAGTGCTTTACGTTTACTGAAAACTGTAACAATGAAAGTTACATTTTGTAGCATGAAATATTCAGCCCTGTGCATAGCCATGTGTGCAAGAAGCCATGTGTGTGTGTGTGCAAGAAGACTGTGCTTCATTTTGGTTTTTTTACATACAACTACATGATGATTGCCTAAATGTGACATTTCAGGTTTTTTAAAACAAACTCCAGATTCCATATTCGCTGTACGTTCAGAAATAAACCTGATGTTTTCTAGTGTTTTTGTGAGTGCACACAGAGACAGAATATTTATTGAAAGATAGCAGCCACATTTTGCATAAATTATTTAGCATTACATAAATTATATAAGTAAGACTAGACCAAAATGTACCTGATATACAGATACATAAAAAGAAGAAATAAAAAACAAATCCAAGCTGATTCAAAAGAACTTCTGGAGTAAGTAGAACATGGTTTCTAATGCATCAATTCAAAATTCAAAATTCAAATTATAGTAAATAAACCAACCACAAAGCAGGATTCTGTAGCTTATTAAGAAAAAATCTTCATTCAACTTACCATAATGCTCAAGTTATGCAAGAAAAACTGAATATCTACCTTCTCATCACAGACATTGTACATTATGCAAATACTCTCCATATGTTATATTTTTTTTTCTACATATCCTGTAAGATGATAGTTCTATGTGTCTCTGACTCAAAAGTATTTTGCCAGCTGGTATGCTGTAAGAAAAAGAAAGGAAATAACCTTATCAGAGTAAAGAAATGTATGATTCCTGCCTATTAGATCCACATATAAGCATAGACAACACAACATATTCAAATTTGCCAAGTTTATTTTATGAAAAACATTACAGGTCCTCTTAACTCTGCAGAAAAGCTTTCATATAAGCTAAACAATGAATGCAGTTCAGCAAAACAAGGTTGCCACATAACAACAATATTTTGTCCTTGATCTTTACTTAAATATCATCCTAAATGAGATTTAGGATATTCTTAAGGAAGGGTACACACTGAATAAATGAATTACTCATATTCTTGAAAAGGTGTTATTTTTGATTTACCAGACACAATTTTGGGCTGTCTTGTAGCAATGGAGGTGTTTGTCTGCTTGAAGTGATGGGGCAAAGCTTTTCAAGGGTGTGTACAAAATCTTCAGTCTGCCTGTTAGTCTTGGGCCATTGTTTAATGCAGCACTTTGGACTGAGTCAACAAATCTTCTGGTAATTCTAAGTGTGAAAAAATTAAAAATAAACATAAAAAAACTCAAAAAAATTTCTTCAGCAGTCATTTGTAAAAAATAAAACATATAAAGAAACAAATAATTCCAGCTGAAAAATGCTGCAATAACCAGAAAAAACAACCGGTTTAAATCAACATACTAGTTTAATGCAATACCAAAATTTCTCTTCACATCATAACACTGTAAAAAAACTTGAAGGCTATGTCTATCCTTTCTATCCAGTGATCTTGTTCTGTTTCACAGCATACAAAATCTCTGTTCTCACCTTTTGTCACTCAGAATTCTTCAATTAACACCTTTTTTTCAAATGCTGCATACCCAACTATTGCACATTTGCCTGTGAACTGCATAATCGTGAAAAAGAATACCCTTTCTCTGTTTTTTTTAATTTGATGATACTCATTTCTGTAACTATGCAGGAAGAAATAAATCATACAGAAGCTGAAACTCCCCTAGACTGGAATTTTATTAGTTTAGCTCACCTGGGAATTATTTGGCAATGACTATTATTTCTTTTTTAGCTGCTTCTACAATGAAATCAGAAGTCTTGCACAGCTGGTATTTGCTGTAGGACTTACTCCCTTCTTTCACATGAGAGTAAGTAGCTGGGAAAGCAATGCTGTCTTGTGGACCTGATATTAGGAGTTCCAATCCTGTTCTCCAACCTCTTCAGAGTCAACATTCTATAAATTCTTCTTCAGCTTTTTTCAGTTGTGAGTGGGGAAGGGCAAGAATGTGAAACAGAGGTGACGTGCACTGAAACAGGGACAAATAGCACACCAGTGCTTGATAACACCACATCTTTAAGCACCGAACAAATATTTGGATCATTCGGTACTGGTAGTAATAATCTTGATATTGCTTTTCCTTATTTCCTCTGAGTTGTTTAGTGCCTTTCCTCCTTCTTTCTCACTACTGATCTTTCTCTCACCACCAGCTGGCATGATCCTTTCTTGGGCTTACAGAATGAATGTTATTTTCACTGCTTTCTGCCACTTGCAGGCCTCCTTTTCCTCCATAATGTTTCCAAACAAAACAGTACACCTTTCTACCTAAAACCTTCACAAACACACTGACTGCCCCCAAACTCTTCAAACCCTTTTCTGTTAAAAGTGACACATTTTATCCCATTCTCCTGACATTTTTGCCTGTTACAGGCTCCAGAAGATCCAAAATAACATGTTCCTTGACATAAGATTATGTCAATAGAGAAAATACCAATTCTTATATACCAACCCTTTGGACCCAGCATTGATATAATCACTGCATGTTCCAAAATTTTCTGGTTTATCAGGTTTATTTGATATTTACCACATTCCCATCTTGACTTTTAAAGGAGTTGATATTTTTCTCAAAAAATCTCTATACTTTTGAAGTGATGTGTGATCATTCAAGCTTTGTAAAGTTTTTACTCCTTCAAGAGTTTTTAATTTTGTATTCCAAGACTTCAGTCTTGAAATTGATCCTTCAGGTTCCGGATTTGAGTTCTTTCCCAGGAGCATACAGGGAACAACCATCATATTATGGAAAATGAAGAGCAGAATTTAAAAAATTAAGGTACATTTAAATTGAACTCCATTAGGAAGAATATTTTGGCCAAAATGTATTTGGTTTCCTTGGCCAAAGCAAAGCCCAGGGGAGGCTGGAGGAGTGGCTTCTGGGAAGCTTTCCCCATGTCTGACAGAGTCAATGCCAGCCACCTCCAAGACAGACCCACTGCTGGCTGAGCCAAAGCCCATCAATGATGGTGGTAGCACTCCTTTGACAACAGATTTAAAATGAAGAAAAATCTTCTGTGCAAGAGTTGGTTGAGACTAATCAAGAATATGAGAAACAGCCCTGTAGACCCATGGTGAGAGGAGTCTGTGCTGGAGCAGGTTTGCTGGCAAGTGTCCCTTGGAAGGACCCAATCTGGAGCAGCCTGCTCCTCATGTACTGCACCCTGTGGAAAATACCCATGCTGGAGCAGTTTATGAAGAACTGCAGCCTGTAAGAAGAAGTCACATTAGAGAAGTTCAGGGACAACTGACTCCCATGGGATGGACCTCATTCTGGAGCAGGGGAAGAGTGTGAGGAGGAAGGAGTGGTAGAGACGGAGTGTAATGAAATCCCAAATGTGAGTACACTCAAAGTATTGAAGTAAATTTATATCAATGTTTGCATTTTTCTTGTTATTGGAGATCCTAACCCATATTAAATTTGCTTCCACTGCAAGGTGATCCAGCTTTGACCAATTGACATTAAAAACTCTCATTTAACTTTGAGTTTGTTGTAATTATTTGCTCTGAAAAGTCATAAAGCAGATTGAAAACCTTTTTTCTTTTTTCAGGTGTATAATAAGGCATTGACAAAACCTTATGAAATATCTCTTTATTGATTCTTTTCATAAAGTAAGATTATGAAAGTCAACACATTTTTATTCAATCTACTCTTTGTCTTCTTGAAATGGTATCTTTTGCATACAAAAATTACAAATTACTTACAAGTTGTTTCGTACTCTATGTTGTCTAATTGTGTTTAATTAACAAATGTCTATAAATCTAACATCTTCAAATACTCTAATGTAAATGAAATGATCTTTTGAAGCTAAAGAGGCCATTGGGAATCTGAGTACACAAAACTTTATCCCTGTAGATTCACATTTACATGTAAAATATGTTTCCCTTTATTTGGGAGTGGGGAGGAATATAGCAATCTCCAACTCTTGGTTTGAGAGACTTCATTCATTTTAAAGTTTTAATAAAGCATTAATCACTTTCTGTTTCTCTGACTCCTAATGTACAAGTAATGGGAAAAATATTTTAAGGATCCCCACAGAGGTAGTCTGACACAAGCAAGTGTTGCTCAGATTTGATTCTTGGGGAAAAAAAATGACAAATTTCTTGCTAGAGAAATAATAGACCCACCATCTGTGCTCATTTCTGTACAAGCATGGTAATGTATCACATCACTTTAATAGACAGACTTGGTCCCCAAGTACTATTCATTTTCATCAGCATTAGGGAAAAACACCCCAAGAACCAATATATTTGTATTTTATAAACATGTTTTAAAGTGATGAATAACAAGGTGCCCATTTTCTGAGCTCAATATATGAATATTTATATAAATTACCTATTACCTTCTATTGTATTTATGAATACAACTGGTGGGGTTTACTTTTGATTCTCTCAAGATCTCTGATAAAAGAGAAAATCATGCTTTATTTGCTATCACAAACTTCTTGGTACATGCAGTTGAAAAACCTATTAGAGGTAATAAAGACATCAATTCCTGTATGATTCAGCCATTTTGTATGTGGTGCTTCAGGAAGATCTGTACGTTTATATTATCCCTCCAGCACAAAATAATCTGTCAACAACTGATTATGATTTTCCTTTTTGAGCTACTTTTGGGCACTTTGACTATGTTTTAAGTAGGAGATTAAAGTAACAAAGGTGTACTATGACAGAAAAACTGTTGTCCAGAACATCCCTAAGTGCACTGGCAGTCAAGCCTCTCCCAAGAGACCTGGTTATGTTATACACTTTAGCAAGTTTAGCTGTCACCCCATCCTGATGCATGTCCTTCAACTGCCTCCACCACCACCTGTCACTGCCTCTTCTGGTCACCAGTGGTATTCCCCAGGATCACTCCTGTTGAACATCTTTATCAATAGTTTGGAGAAGCGGCTCAAATACAGCCTCAGTCAGTTCACAGATGACACCAAGTTATGTGGGAGTGTTGATCTGCTGGAGGGTAGGAAGGCTCTGCAGAGAGATCCAGAAAGATTCAAACAATGGGCTGAGAACAATGGCATGAGGTTCAGCCAGGCCAAGTGCTGAGCCCTGTACTTGGTTCACCGCAACCTCATGCAGTACCATAGGCTCAAGGAAGAGTGGCTTGAGAGCTGCTCAGCAGAAAGGAACTGGGGATGCTGGTTGATGCACAGTTAAACATGAGTCAGCACGTGCCCAGGTGGCCAAGCAGGCCAATGGCTTCCTGGCCTGTATCAGTAATAGTGGGGCCAGCAGAACCAGGACAGTGATTATCCTCCTGTACTCTGCATTGGTGAGGCTTCACCTCAAATCCTTTGTTCAGTTTTGGGCAATCACATCAAAAAGGACATTGAGGTGCTGGAACATGTCCTGTAAAGGGCAACAAGGCTTATGAAGGGTCTAGAAAATATGTCTTATGAGGAGTTGCTGGGGAAACAGGACTTCTCCAAGCTTGGAGGAGACTTTGAGGGAACTTCATTGGTTTCTACAACTACCTGAAAGGAGGCTGCAGTGAGAGTTTTTTCTGGCATGTGTCAAGTGAAAGAACAAGAGGAAATGGCCCTAAGCTGTGACAAGAGGTTCAGATTAGATATTTTTTTAAAAAAATCACTGAAAGCGTGAATAGGCATTGGAATAAGTTGCCCAGGGAGGTGGTGGAGTCATCACCTCTGGAAGTGCTTGAGAGGATCTGGATGTGTCACTGGGGGAAAATGCTGCTAATTTGATGGTTAGACTAGATGATCTTGAAGGTCTCTTCCAATGTTGATGATGATTCTGTGTGATTCTTGGACTTTTCAGTGCTTGGGTCAATTACACTGTTAAGACCTACTCAGGAATTTCTACATTAAATTGTCAAGTTAAAGGATTAGAAAATTGAGACAACTTCTCTGCTTGTGAAGGGTTTACCTGGGGTACATTGCCTTACCCCTGAAATGCTGGTTGTATGTCAGTAGTCACAATACTGTAGGGAGGTTCAGTGGGGTAGTAGCTGCTGCAGCTGTAGAGAGACACTGCCTCAAAAGCTCGTTGTGTTAATCTCTTTGTGGCACAAGGATTCTCATCTGCATTTGTGATAGCTCATCTCAATTGGACCTCACCACATTACAGTAGTCTCTGTGATAGTAAACAGAAAATAACCACAAACTCCTCATCTGGTAACAATGGAGAAGTCTCTCACCATCCACCTTATTCTCTGCATTTGAAACCAATTTGGTGTAAATGATGCAACACTGGTTTTCATCTGACTGTATGGAGTAAGCAGTGAAGTGCTAGGGAACTAGTTTTAAAGTAAGTGCTCACTTCCACTGGGTTCTTTGGGAAGATCCAGAAGATGATAATATTATGCTCAAGAGACCAGACAACTTTTAAAATAGTATATTTCTTTACTGTATTTACCTCCCTGTTTTCATCTCCTTTAACTGCCATCGGTACAGTAACTAAGCTGCAACTTCTACAGAATGTTCTTTCCTTCATGAAATGGATTTTCTTTTTTGTATCCTGTAGTTTTTAAAAGTAAGCCTTCATGTACTTGCCTTGTTATGGGATTTGTTTTGTTCAGCTTCTCACCTTAATTGAATTCTAAATTACTTCAGAACGAAGGTTGTTGGCACTTACAAGTTACAAGCAAGCACCTGTATTTATATAGTCTCACTGCTTTTAAGAATGGTAAAATAGCACAGTGTGCCCACTACATTTTGTTTTATTTCAGACATGGGATATGATTTTTAACAACTCCTTCTCAGCTTGCTTCCTTTATGATTGCTGATAATTACTGGTTTACACCTGCTATTGCTTTCATCTTCATCACAGCTGGGCGTTTCAAAATTCTGGATGATGTTAATTGAGAAATTAACAATTACGTGAATACTAGTAAAAAATAAACATATGTAGCAACAAATAAGTAAGAGTGTTCAATGGTGTAAATTTTAATTAGCAAAGATGAATGAGTTAAAGAATCACTACAATAATTAAAACCACCTGGAAGTTAGGCAGATGCGCTGCCTATTTTTTAGTCTTAAGTAGTTTTTTAAGAGTAGATATTGCAAAATTAGTTTCAGAAAGCTGTAAAAATCATCTTACACCTAGCTATCAGAGACAGTACTTTCAGTAATTCTAGGACAAATCCCATTTGCCCTAGATGTTTTCAATACATTTAAATATATAAAAAAATTCAGTAAAATAAGATAAAATACAAAATAAAATGCATTTGAATTTTTAAGTGAGAATTTATTTTTAGACCTGCAATTTAGTATATGTTTAAAAAAATCTGATTGCATATACGCTTATTGAACATGAAGTATGGAAAAAAATCCTGAGTTAAAGTTGTACTATTTATGCCTCAGAAAAAAAAAAAAGTTCCTATAATTATTTAGGCTAAAACATGTCTTATAAAATCCATGTGTTTAATTTTTTATCATTGACCAGGCCTGCCTTGTTAAAGGAAAAAAAGAATAGCAGATCAGCCTTAAGACTTTTCTGTTTGAAGACTAAGTGACATTTCTTTGAAATACTCTTTTTAAAACAGATATTTCATTTTAATATAGTTATTTGAAACCAGATTCATGTGAATAAAACAAATAACACTGAAGTATGTAATAAAGTATTAAAGAGTCTTTTGGAGTATTTCTTTCAATGAATTTCGGAGTGTGGCCCAGTCCTGTTTTTTATTTTGTACAGTACAAAATCTTTTATCATCAATAATTTCCATTATGTTCTAATCCTACAAAAAATTTTTGAGCTCTTCTAAAGCTCTTAAACCCACAACATTCCATCGCAGTCTTTATTTCAACACGGAGATTTTTGAGAGGATTCTATATGTGATTGGAAGCCAGTTGGTCATAGTGTTAACGTTGGTTGTGTCTTCTAAAGTTCTGTGTCTTATAAGTTCTTAATAAGCCATAAGAATTGCTAACGACATCCCAAAGGCTTTGTTAGGCAGACAGGTCTCTCTCTAAAGACTTACAAAAGCATCAACTTGACTTCAGTTTCTGTGCATGGAACATGCATTTAGAAGGATTGTTTTACCATACATCCAAAATCTTCTACAGGATGTGTGTCTGCTAAGTTAGACCATCATTTTTGCAAATAATGTAACTTTTATTAAAAGCTAAATTTTCTTCAGAAGAAAAAATATTGTAACCTACACACTGAAAATTCATTTTTAAAGCTTTTTTCTAGTTCAGTAATTAAATTCAGTTTCCATTTAAAAATTGATTAGTAGCACACTGAGACAGTTTTGAAATACATCTAATTTGCCTGGATCTACATTAACTTGTTAAGGCGATCTGTTTCAAGGTAAGGTTATATACATTGTTTTTTAAATACCATCTTTTCCTGCTGATTTTCCTTATTCCTTTTATTGGAGATACTTTGAATGAATTAGTCCACACTAGTTGAAAGAATTCTGGAACAATTTTGCCTCAATATATATTTCCCTGAAACTGCTATTACTTCTTATTGAAAAAAAAAAAAAAAATTCTTTCTCATGTTTTCAATGTCAAAGAATTATGTTTTGTGTTACTTTAAAATCTAATTTTTGTACTGTTTCAAAAATCCAGAACTTTGGAAGAATTTTCACTCAAAAGATGCCATGGAAATTGGTCTTCTTGTCAATTAATGGTAATCACTTTAATAGCTATCTGTCTGTACCTATTCCCACAGTATGTTCCTATTTTCTGGACAGAGATGCTATTCTTATATGCGATAAAAAATAGATGCCCCAAAAAGTGTGACAAAACATGTCTGTAATGCACCTTAACAAATAAATGTGTTGTAGTAATTGCAAGGTCTGTCAAAGAGAAAAGAGGAGCTTTGAGACAGATATTTCATTTAAACTAGGCACCTTGAGTAAGTCACATGTTTAAAATTGAGAAAATAAATTCTTATTACATTAGAAAATAACTAAACAGCAGACATATGCAAGTGCACTAAATCTAGATAAATGAGGACAACAGTATCTCCTTCTACTTGTCTTATTCTGGAAATCTTCTAACAACTGTAATTCTACTGTACCTTCATTTAATGGAGCAAGGAAATGAGAGATATTAATTATCATAAACAAGCACATAAATGTTTATAGCAAATAGCTGGCAAAACAAAAGGAATTACCTTGGAAAAACAATTCAAGCAACTTGGAAATACAAAACTGTCAAGCCTAATTAGTGCAAAATTGAGAAGGCTGCTTCCCCTGTAGCATACTAAAATATTCCGCTTGGAAATTACAAAAGGTTTATATAACTCTGGCATTATATAGGACACCAAACACCAAACCTTGAAGATAGAAGTATGACCTGTCATATTTTGTCCAGCATAATGCTTCAGTGCAGAGACCAAAGGGTCCTCTAGGGACCTGGAATGCACCTGATAATTGTGGGACTGATACCTGACACAGTCAATTCTTACCCCACACCCCCATAAGAAGTACACCATTGCAAATGATGTCAAAAGTGCGCTTTCATAAGCTGTCCTTTGTCATTGAGTGATTTGGGTTATTTCTGAGTTATTTATTGAAAATTAGCACAAAATGAGAGTAAAGTTCTAGTGAAGGACTATCAAGCAGATAATTAACTTGAGTATGATTATTGATTAAAACAAGAAGGTCATTCAGCAAGGTCATATGAAGGAATCAATCTAAGTTGCACAGTAGTGCAATGCTAAGAGTGAAGCGCTATTTCAGCAAATTCACTGACATGAGCTACTGAATAGATTTTTTTTCTGTGTATTTTAAAGATTAAAACACTTGTGGTAAAAAAAACTGCTTTATACTGTTCTTCTCTGAGTACACTCAGAGTTAGCAAAATATTGGTGGATTATTAATAAATCAGTGTAAGTGCACAATGCATCTCCATGGCTTTGAACTCGTATCTTCCTAATTTATCTAAATGTGGATGAATGATGATGACGATGATGATGATGATGCTGCAAACTATGACTTGATGACATATATACAACAGATGACATTTTTTACCTTAAATGTTTTTAAACCTATGTCTTTAATAGTAATTGGGAGGGGGAGATGGGGGGATGGGAGGAGGTTGGTTGTTTGTTTTTTTGCTGTTTAGATTTTGTTGGTTTGGTCGTTTTTCCCCCCCAGATAAAACACTTCAATGTAATCTGTTCCCATTTTCAATACTACCAAGTCTTGCAGAATATAACTTTTTCCTGAGGAGATATTGGATGTGATTGCCTCTTTATTTAAACCAGTTTTACACTCACTCAAGCATACTTACTTCATATACATCTGTGTAAGAAGAAAATCAGCCCTCTGGATTACCCCACAGTTTGGATTGGAGAAAGATTTTCTCAGCAAGTAGAAGTTTGTTCAGCAGTTAACCCATAGCTTTCTTTCATTTCACAGCTTTATTACAGCACCTTTACTGGAAGCATTTGCATTCCCTGATTTGCAAACTACTGGCATTGCCTGTTCTCAGAGTGCCATGAATAGCTCATATGAAGATCAAATACAGAGTTATGTATCAGAAGTTCAACAACATACTGTATTTTATTAAATAATAGAAACAATAATAACACTATAATACCAGTTATGCGTTAGTGTTACTTAATCTTCATGGGAAATTAAGCATTTTGTACCGTGTCATATTTTAGCAATTAGAGTAAAGTAACTTCCCGTTTTGCACTCATGCTTAACTAACCTTATACTAAAGACAAGTACAGTTGCCTTAACCTTTTATGCTTTTCACCCTCCATGAGAGCTATGATGAATATTTTTTAAAGTATTTCAGGACAAGCCACAAAAAATATGTACTTTAAATGAAGTTGTACTCAAATATAGTGGCATATGCATTAAGAGCTTCAGTTTCAGAAGTAATTAGTAGCAGAATAATGAACTGAACTTCTGTTTCAAGTAAGAAATTTCTGGAGGAGTCTGAAGAATATTCTGTGAAGTCACTATGCAGTTATCTGAACTGGCCTATTAAGACTTGTGTCCTTAATTTCCAATTCTGTTAGACAAAATCATATCAGTACCACAAAAGCATGTTTTAGATGTCAATTTTTAATATCTAACAGACTAGGAATTATGTAAACACTATACACAAAGCATATCATGGTACAGGGGACATAAGCAGGGACAAAAGGCTCTTTCAGTGCTGTCCACAACATTTCAGTCCAATAGTTCTTGCATTCATGTGTGATGTGGAGCCATCTTTTAATTTTTCTTTGAAAAGGTGAACTCATTTTTATTCTTTGTGGGTATAATCAATAAATATACAAGCTAAGAAAGCCGACACAGCTAATGTTTAAGTGTTTCAAGATAGGGATTATATTGGAGGTTTAAGAGGTTTAATAAACTTTTAGGTTCCCCTTTCTTCCCAACCACTCCTTCATGTGCCTTATTACAAATTTCACTTATCACATTCAGCTATTGCTTTCTTTTAGATATAAATACGTTTATTTTCTCTTCACTGGGAAAAGGCTCATAGGATGATAGCAGCAAAAAATATTTATACTGAATTATAGGAAGATTGTATTTCCAGGTCCTAATAAAAACATTTGCTTCAGTTTTGTTTTCACATGAATCACTGAAATTGTTCTTTTTTGGCTCCAGTGTGACAAAATTACAATGAAAATGTGGCAGTGATTCCCATTCAATCCAATAAAATAAGCCTTTAGACAAATATCACACATTTTTCCTCTGATAATGCCACCCCAAAAGAAGGAATATTACAAAATTAATAGCGACTATGCTCCACTTATTTATTTTTAGCTATTTATAAGATATATATTGCCGAAGCATCTATTGCCTACAGATTATGGAAAAAGAAAGGAAAAAGAAGGCCCTCCTGTGGGAAATAAAGCACTAGTGTAGGACAAAATGATGACTTGTCCCCTCCATTGGACATGTGTCCTAGATAACCAGTCTGGACACAATACTGAACTTTTAAATAACTAAATTCAAATTAAGTTTCATAATCCTTGGGGTATTCATTGCTGAAGTGGCAATCTTCCGGAAGCAAGTCTGTTATTTTGTCTGCTTTTCAGTTGTCCATTCTAAAGTCATCAGAATTCTTACTTACTTGCATCATGGGAGACTCTATGAAAAGACAAGAGCTAAATATTATGACATGTCCAGCTATTTCAGTAATGGAAACTGTTTACGTCAGCACCAATAAAATGTCGAAGAACTTGGCACGTTTTTCTGGAACACACGGTTCAGTGCATTCTAGGAAACAGGACAGATAATGTCAAGCTTTATCTTCCCTTTTGTTTCTAAAGAAGTTTCTAAAGTATTTAATTTACTGAAATATTCAGCAGAACCAGACAAACTGAAAGACAAAACTTATAAGAAATTTATATAGATTGTAATGGAATAATGGAAGCAGTGAAAATAAGGGTTCTACTTTCTTCCTTTGGGATCATGAGGAGAGGAATTCTACCACCTATTATAAGTTTGGAAGTTCTGTGTGACTGCTTAGTATGCAGTCTGAAGAGAGAATCAGTCTAGATAAGGCTATTCTCAGAGATCTGATTTTTAACTTTGCTTGTGATATTGCCTTGGTTACAGAAATTAATGCCAAGTAGGCAACAAGGGGTTCAAGGATAATGTAAGTCAAACAGGCTATCGTCTATGCAGGAAATGCTGTCAAAGGAAGACAAGAAAGTGCAATTGAAGTGTTGCCAAAAAAACATTCTTCAGGAAAACAGCACCCTACAGCAAACATTCCATGTCTGGAAATATTAAATGAACCTTGTGTTGCAAAGTTATATGAAATTTCTCCTTATGTTTTTATATGCATGTATATGTAAAGATTACTCATTTCTGCTATGATCTACATAATAATCCAAACTCAAGTATCCCTGTTCTGTATCATGAAATTATCAGAATATTTATGGGAAAAATGGCTGATTTTTAAAAGCATTGTAAGAGTGAGGAATTTCACTGAGAGATGAAAACATGATTCAGTATCATGGGACTTGGGAAAGTAGGGTTTTATTTGTGTCTCTACGTATTCCTGATTTAACAGTGAAGAAGCAACTGACAGCTAGGTCTTCCACACTTCAAGAGTGTTACAGTGACATTTTAGTGATGAGTTTTAGGTCATTGGCTGATGTCAGGAAAACCACAGACTAATTTCTTTTGCAAAATCTCTGTAGAGAGAGCAGTTCTAAAAAAGGATTCACAATAACAAGCACAGTCATAGAAATTAATGTTTCTTGAGCTAAACATCATTTCATGTTTATCAATATACACAAATTTCAAGTCACCTTGAAAATATTTCTCTTCAGTGGGTTGTTTTATATTATTTCTATAGATTCTGTGGACTTTAGTTCATTGTCAGCTGATAGGATTAAACAATGATTCAAGTGATTGATGTGCCTCAGATTTATTTCATGCTGTAATACAAGAAAGAGCTGGCAACAGGAAAGTCTTCTCTCTGTTGACAGTGTTAGCCACATCAGTAGGTCATTCACCTACAGACTAATTTGATCAGAGAGAAAAAGGACTGTGATTTATTGCAAATAGTTGAGGAGGAAATGACGATAAAAGTTCCCATACCTTTCAATAAAAGTACATAGCCTTTCTTTTAAAGTTCCTGGATAAAATGATGAAATATGCATGACAGAAGGAACTGAGACACCTAATTCCGAGGAAATCATCCTAATCACTGGTCTAGAGGCCAATGGTGATTCCTGAAACATTTTTTTTCAACTCGCAAATATCAAATTATTCCATATAACCTAAAAAATAGTATAAGTGGGGCAAACTAAGAACTGTGTTTGTGACGCCTGCAATGGTCTTTATCATTGTGGATTTTGAGATGAGCAGCAGCCCTGAACTCTCAGTCATTAGAAATCAATCTACTGATACCCTGGTAGTACGTTTCTAACTGCTGAATTAAAGGAAACAGAAAACTATGCCTGTTTTTTGTTGTTTTGTTTTAGTTTGGGGCTTTTTTTTTTTTAATGCATCCTAATCCATTACACATGCTCTGATAACACTTAACAGATTGTTTATTGCATATAAAACAGCCAAACCCTTCAAACTGTGAAGCCCAAAGAGCTTGCTGCTTGAGCTGGGATTCGGCTGTTCCACACTCTTATCCCTGAAATAGGCTTTTAAAAGCCAGGAATGAAACAAAAGTTGGCAAGCAGTTTAAAGAGGAAGTGCCTCATAAAGTCAAGCAAAAATAGATGGAGAGGCATGAATAGCCACACAAGCTTCTGATGAACAGAGGGCTGTGCTTTTTTTTTTTTTTTAAAGTATCAGTTCTACTGACAATTATCTCGCCTCTCTGGGTGCTAGAACTATTGTATAAGTGGCCCTTAGTATCAATATATTCAGGTCAGTTCTTCAGACTGTGGGGTTTTCTCCCCTGATTTTATATTTTCCTTAGGAGACTGTAGTCTGTCAGTAAAATAACTGCTGAAACAACAGTACTCTTACCATTGAAAAATATTCATTTATAAATGAAATATTTTTTTTTCGTTCTCCTTGAACACCCCCCCCTATAGCATAAGGCCTGATTTGACTAATTGTACAAAAGATGCTTCACTATGAAGGAGACGAAAGCCTAAAACATGAGTTATTAGGGAAAGTTTTTCACAAGTCCTGTGAAACACTAAAAGGCATTCTGGAAAAGTTGTGGCCTTTCTGTTTGGGATTTGATGCTGGTAATCCCATGCAGCCATGAGTCTGCTGTAAATCCTCTGCCACAGCTTGGAAACAGCAATTTCATCTGAACTTTTGAGCCCTACACACAATAAGGCAAAATTCTAATATGCCCAGTATTGTGAGTAATATAGTAACATGGTCTATTAGTTATACTATTTTGGCCACTTTGTACTTAATTTTGAGTGAGCATTAGGATATATCTTTCATTATGATATATCTTTTCAACCAATGTAAAAGGTCGAACCAGTGAAAGTCAATTCAGTAAAAAAACTTGGGTCAAGTTATTCAGGACACATCCCTCATTATTCAGATCATTGATCTTACTACTTTATTTTCAGAATAGGACTGAGTCACCAAATAGCATTGAATAATTTTTTTCAGCTTGCAGCATTCACAGAGAGCAGTGTTCATGCAATCTATATTCTCTGACTAAATCAAGACCCAATCTTTTGCTCTTCATTCAAAGGAATTTTCAATTTAGGGTCCTGAACTTCCAATGAGTCTATTCAAAGAGGGCTCTGTCCAGGCAGACAGTGAAAATGCAGATGTCAACTGCAAATAAAATTATTTTTGTAATATCACTGTTTTGGACACCTTAGAAAAATATTGAAATAAAAAGGTGCCATGTTTGGGGTTTTTTATGTGTTGGAGTGCTTTTTAAATACAGCAGCAATTTTATAAACCTAAAGACAGAACCAGGACTATCTAAACAGCTTCTGATATTACCAAATAAGTGTATTGCTCACCAAGACAGGTATGTGTATGTCTTGCCCTGGGACCCCAACTTTCTTTTTTCTTAGATGAATTTTGGCAAGTGTCATCCAAGTTTATGAATTCAAAATCATTGCTCAGAGTAACAGTTTCAGAGTCCTTTTCACATGCTGCTGTAGATCTGCCAGCTCTACTCTGTTTCCAGAAGCTTTACCAACCCTTAATGGACGCAAGTAGGGTGGTTGCTGTCAGTGACTTTCTATGCTTTAACTCCCTTTGGCAAAGCTTAAAAAAAATCTTAAAAAAACTATTTTGGACAAAGATATTGAAGAGAAGTCAGAATAAAGTAAAGAAATGAACTCAGATGTCTGAGTTCTCAGACAGCTGCAACAATGATTCCACTATTTATCTGAAATTTCACTCGTTTATAAAAAAAAAAAAGAAAAATTAATTAAAACTACTGGTTAGTGCACCATAGGAATGAAGCTTAATTTTTTTGTCTCTGGAGGAAAGCAGTTTAGTAATTTTAAAACTCATATGAGATGACAGAAATCTGAATACCAACAGAAGCTTTTTTGTCTCCAGAGAAAAAGAGATATTAATTACATTAACTATTTACCAAATATTCAGGTAAAAACTAGATCCTTACTAAAATTTAGATTTATGGCCAAGATTTTATTCCCAGGCATGGCTACACTAAATTTTTTCTCTAGGTTTTTACTTTAATTTTGTAAATGTAAACAAAATCTATTACCAAGTAAGGGAGGTGTCTTATCTTTCTTTCTTCTATCTTCTTTGAGGAACTATATATTTTCCTTTTTTTTTTTAATCTGGATGTAAAATACTCAAACTCTGGGAAAATAAAAAAAATTGTCAAGATTGTCTGCAATATTTAATATATTTTATATAACTATTTTTATATAATTTCTAAATATCTTTTCCCTAAGTTAAGTTCTATACTGAATTTCAGGAATATATAATATATTTTATAACATGTATATATTTTTATATATATATATATATAATTTATATATATAATTAACTCTAGTTTAGGAAGGAGTTGCCAGTTTACTCCTAAGGATAACATAAGCTTAATTAATTTAATATTTTTTTTCTTTCTAGTTTGTGCCTTGTTTTGATTAACTATGAATCATAGACTGTGATCAATTAATAGCACCAGGAGAAATATTTCACTAAATCATCAAAATAACTCAGCTCATATGCCTTTCATTATATTTTCTCTCCCCTATCCAACTGAGGAGGGTAGTTATAAAGAAGCTTTGGTGGGCATCTGGAGTAGAGACAGGAACAGCTTACCACAGATCTGTGTAAAATAAAATCAAGAAGGCGTGGAAGAATTTTGATATGTTCTCAGTTTATAAAGCTAACACTTAGAGATTTACCCTGCAAACAGAATGGGCCATAAACTTGGCTACACACTGGGCTAGGGGTTGATTTTCTAAACAGCTGAACTCCTTCTGAAAAGCTTTTAGTTCATTTCACTTGAGTATTTCCTTTTGCTTTAATTAGAAGATCGAAAATGTCCAGAAGGACTCCTTCTCTCCCTCAGTTATATATGTGCTGTCTGAGATGCTGTCAGGTACCACAGCTGGCCAGCAGCTGCTGCTTCAGACCTGTGCAAATCTCCCTCAATGCGTCTACCTGCTCCAAACAGGTCACTCTAGACACTCTGGGTATTGCAAAAAAGCATATTACAAGCATCGTACCTCATTAAACAAAATTCAGTATTATAAATCCCTGAACTGCATTGGGAAAAGCTAACATGCTTAGCCATAGTTGTAAACTAACATCAATATTAATAAATGCAGGAGTTTATAACATCTACATTGAATTAGGTTTCTTTCTTATTATTTTAATAATGATTGCACTCAAAGAACAATTAGACATAAATCAGATATAAATTTAGCCCTTGGATTTCTTTCTTTGTTTTTCTTGTTGGGTTTTTTCGTTTTGTTTTGTTTTTATGTATTTGTGTAACCTTCATATGAAAACTTCTCAAACTTCTGGGTTTGGAGAAATTCTTCTGCCCATGCTCCAAGTTGGATAGGTGTCAGCCAATCCTGATCCGGATGTGAGCTCAAGCTACTTCAGTAATGCTAATGAGAGTGCAGCACCGTGCTAACAATGATCCACAGCTTTCAGATTGAAGCTGGCTGGCATTTAGCCTGCACTGAGCACACATAAAGTGAGTGTAGGTTTGTCTGCAAAACACCAGGAAGATTTACTGAGACTTGCAGTAAGTCAGATTCTCAGTGCTTCATGAAATGATCACACTTTGCACAGCCAGGTGTTGAATGGCAAAAATCTAAGAAAGCATCTGTGGCTAATGTTTGAATAAGTATGTCATATATCATTGGCATATTAAGACTGCCAACTACAAAAAATGCAAGATGGAAAAATCAAGTCCCAGTGACATCTAGGAAACTAGAAAATGCCTACTTGATAATATGATTACACATGCAGGGATTTTTGTACCCAGAGAGACTATGTTAACTGGGGATGAGGTACAAGGATAAAAATGCTGACTCTTTGGAAAGTGTGGACCTGATATCTGGACTATTTCTCACGTAGCCACTTTGGAAACCACTTATGTTAAAATAATCATGCACTTGTACCAGACAACAATTTAAATACATTTGCAAAGCTACCTGTGTAACTAATGTGAATGCAATTCCATAGTTTCATACTTATATGATTTACAAATGTTTGGAAAATGAAAATTTTGCAGGAGATAAAATGTGAGGTAGGTAGTTATGAGAAATTATATTTATACTGTCATGATAACCCATTTTGTCAAGCCACATCACTTGAGAAAACAAAATTTTATATATATAAACATAAATAACAGAACTTGAGAGGATTTTGCCTGTTCCTGTGTACTTTTTCTTTTTATGAAAGACAGTAACTTCAAACAAAATAATGTTTACTTATGGCTTCATATTTCTGCAATGAGAAATGCGTGACATTTTGCAATAATTTTAGTGGCTGATAAAAAGATGAATGCAGCAACAGTTTATAGTTCTATTTAATCTAATCAGAATCAGTTAAGAACTTCATCAATATTAATTCTAATGATGCTGCCACTTCCAATATAGACAAAAAAGTTGTTTTCCTGTTGTTAGGCAGTAATATACATTTGAATGGAGGAAATAAACAGCACAGGAATTTTTTTCTTACATAAGCAGGAAGTAAAAAATTCAAAATGCATATTTTTCACATAACACATTTTGAAATGTAGTATGAAAGAACAGAATAACGAATAAAAAATCTCTTTCTGTATTAGCAACATCCAGTTGACTAGAGTTCTTTTCGTTTGGAGCAAAATTATTTAAGTTCACACCAATCAGCTTCTTTATATTTAGTAAGCAAAGAAAAAGTTCCAGCAGATTTTGACTATTGTTTAAGTGAATAATCCAGGAAAAGTACCAAATAAAATATGCATCTATTTCAATGCAGAGAGAGAAGAAAATTCTCACACACTTCTTACAGTGTAGCGTTAGAAGTGCAAAGCATCTTGTGATGTAATTCTATGATATTTTCATCATCTAGCCTCCACACCAATTGTTCAGCACCCACACATACAGTGAACATGTCTATACCTGGGAAAAGCGTATATATACATTCACAAATAGACATATACATCTAACAAACTAAAAATATGGCAGTTGACTAAATCCCCAAAGTGGGATTTTACACACCATTTCTTGGGATACCCTGCTTAATGTATTGATATCTTTTTCCTGGTGTTAGGAAAATGAAGCTAGACACAGTTAAGAGGGTTGGGGTCTTTACCTCAGTATTTTAAACAGGATCCTGTTCAGTGCATCCACTTCACGCAGGTGAAGTGTGGCAAAATGCACCCACCCCCCGCCCATCATACACACCAGTTATAGACTTTTACACATTAGCATATCTAACAAGGGGGCCCAATAATGGGGTTGGGGTGGGCTAACCCCTAGTTTACAGAATCCTCCTGTCAGGAGACCTTGGGTTCCTGAGATAGTAGGAATGTTTGGTCTCCCTGGCTCTGCAGATCTGGGGTGTTCAGTCTCAGGCCTGCAGAACACTTACAAAACACTAAGCACTAAACTAAGTAAAAGGTTGCAAGTATGCATGCTGCTAATACTTGTGGATACAGAGAACTGTGTAAAAGGTATATAAAAGAAAAGACAAAAATCATTCTGGCATCATACTGTCAGCAGAAAAAAAGTGTGCAATAAAGAGGTCACAGCGATTGTAATGTAGAGGGAAAAAAGACTTTTCATCCACTTTAAAAAAATGGCTTCAGGAGCTATTAGACAGCTCTCCAGTGGTCATTATCTGGGGATACAAAGATTGGCCTGGTTTAATTCTGCCTAAGTAATTGCCTAAAAGTGCCAATAGCTTGCTCAGTTGCTGAGTCCCTCTGTAAGCAAAGGAGAGACAGTGGCAACTTTGAAGGGAAAATTATCCCTGAAAGTCTAACCGAGCTTTTCCAGAGCCTTAATCTCTCCACTTGTGTCAACCAACAGACCACCACAGTGGAAGACTCAAAGGAAGCAGGCAGGAAAGATGAGCTCAGGGAAGGAGGTAAGGAGTGGTCACGAGTCAGCTGTAGAGAAAACTGAACTCAGCATGGCAGGGACAGGAGGGTGATGAGCGCTGCAGATATCCATTGTACCAGTGAGTGTGCAGGCTGTAAACAGCCTTCCCTGTGATAATTAGGAGAGCAATGCTTCCTGAGCTAGCCACACCATCATACAATGAATCAACCCAACAAAAATTATAAAAGCTGTACAGTTAATGAAAGGAGCTTTAAACAGAGAAATGGGCATGAGCTCACTTTTCCCCACATGCTCCTTCACAGCAACTGGGGACATCTGGTAACATAACATATCAATGAGGATTCAGGATCAGCAATGGGAATCATGTTTGCGTTGAGGTTCAGCTTTATATTTCAATCACTATTTTACGTTTTGTTGTGACTTTAGAATATTGCAGTATTACTTTCTTATGTCAAAATCACATGTAATGCCAACTGTCTTAACATAAGTAAATTTGATGTTAAACATTAAGCTCTGCTTGTATGAAATATCTAAAAAACCCTGGTCAGACAATACTAGACTCTGACACCACTGAACATGTGTCCTCCTGAACACCTCCTCTGTTCAGGAGGACACAGGGTCCTTGTTTAGGAGACAGGAAAATCTTTTAATTAAGATGTGATGTATAAAGGACAAATAAGATGTTCAGGATTCAGGTCACTGGATTTCAAGTAGCATGGTGCTTAATAGGATTTCAGGGACTACATGTAGATGGGTTTAATCAATATAGGACTGTAATTTAGGAAAGAATACGGCATAATTCCATTTTGAGCGGCATTTTTCCAAATGGATGTCTCCCTATGTACTGGGTACACTGGCATTGTTGGAGAGCTTAAGACGTTCTGTTGGCAACTATCTGTCAGTAGCAGGGGGGAAAAAAGTAAGGAAAAAAGTCTATTTCACTTCTGGGCCTTATTCTTTACCAAGTAATAGGCATTGTCCAGAGAGTTCTGTGAGGAAATTATGGTCAATGTACACCCTCTAGAATATGTAACTGTATTAATCACATTAAAGAAAATACAAGTGTTCCGTATGGTATGATAAAAAAGAGAGACAGCACTATCAGTGTAGGAGTTGCACTTCAGCAATCGCTTCTGGCTGTCAAAATAACTGATTATAATAGGAAGATTCAACAATGAAGAGAAAGTGCAACCATATATTATGCGGGGGAAAAATTCATGACAGTATTGTGTAATTTACAGACCAGTGAATTGATTGGCCCAGGTTCCTGAATTTTTAATTTTATCTACTGTCAGTACAATCACTGTAGTTCATGCCAACACCATATGTTACCTCACATATAGCCACTCCACTTCTGTGCACTTTCAGAAAATGAAGATCTAGGAGAACTCTACTTGCCTGGCTGAGTCACTTGTAAGGTTTAAAAAACTTGGCTCTGTGTATTCTTATTCCTAAAGATTGCACTTGGTTTGTGAACAGGTGGGAAAACAGATATATAAACAAAACATTCTTGATTAAATAAACCTTTGGGAAAAAAGGAAAAAAAGGTTCAAAGATGGAGAAGTGCATGTAAAAACTTTTCTAGGCAGATTGGTATTTCTAAATTAAAATAATCATAAAAGTCACTTGAAATGAGAATAATTTAGGTAAAATGCTAATGAGAGTAGAGAATAGAAGAGAATTTAATATTTTAAATTTTAATTTTAGAACAAAATCTAACAAAAAATTTAAGCGCAATGGAAGCAAAGCTGGTATGTATAAGAACTCAAAAGACAAAGACATGAAAATGAGAACAGCTGTCATTTCTGCTAGAAAATAGTATCAAAAGACTTGAAAAATCATGGCATAATTGAAATTTTTAAATATCTCTTATGCAAAATCTACAGAAAAAATCTGTATCTGTAGCATTACTTCAAGTCTACAGTTAAGGACAATTTAAAAACTTATATATATATATATGCTGCCTTACACATCTTATAGCAAGTAATATTCAGACTTAAAATCACTGTCACAAAGTGTTTCAGCCAATCATTTAAAGTACCTTAAAGAATTCAATGCAAACGGGTCTTTGTTCTCCTACATACAGCATAAAACAAAAATAAATCCAGACTGAACTTTGCTTAAAGAAGTTATACTAAACTACAGCAGTAAATGGGCATAGTAGTGCTTTATTCCTAAACTAGAAATAGTATTTTTTTCAATGCTCACCAATGGAACAGTTACTTAAGAGAATTAATTAACAGGGCAAGTGGCAGTTACCACCTTTCTTAAAGATAAAACTGGCTATCATTATAATGTTATGTGGGGATCTCATCCAGAAAGTGTTTGATAGGTGTGTTGAGAACATGCCCACAGATAGGGCCTGTAGGGGATTTAGTGAGAAGAAAACCTAATTTAATGATCAGTGTTTGGATTTGACATGAGATAATCACCTAGCTTCTCAGCTTGCCTAAGATATAAGAAATTGCCTAAGATAATTCTGCCTATGCACAGAGGCAGAACTTTAGTTTCCCTGTTAAATTTTTTGATGACTGTTGGTGTTGAGGTAGGCATTTTGATGATCACAATTTCTTACGTGTGCACATAAATTCTGTGGACCAGAGCCAAATTTATTAACCAACTTGTGATGCAGAAAATCTCTAGCAGAGGCAGGAAATTACTTGATTCCTGGAAGCAAAGGCAGTTAATGATTATAGATATGATCTGGAATTAAGAGAAATGGCTAGTTTAATTCCCTGTTCTGTCATAAACTTTCTGTGACCTTCACCAAGTCCTGCTGGATAAATCTGTTTATATATATATAGCTATCTCCAGATTTTTTTCTACATGAGTCAATGTGAACCTCTGAAGCAGCACAGTTGCATACACACAGATCTGTGAAGCATGGCACTCTGGAAGTTAATTCACTCAATTTCTCTTCCAGTAATTCCTTATCAGCCAGATTTCAGGGCCGAAAATATCTAAAATAATTAAGTTTTAGTGCTATGAGATCTTTCTCAATTAAAAAAAAAAAAAAAGCCACTCCATTGCCCTCTTTTCTGCTTCTTTACTCCTCAGCATGAACCAAATATTTATTTGAAGACACTTCCATCACTCTGATAAAGACACAATTCAGATGGCATTTCTGGTTAAATTCTACTCCTTACAGAGTAAGGAGTAGAATACTGTTAGTCAGTGTTGTGTATTTAGCAAACAGAGAAGGAAGTTTCAGTGAATCATTTCTACAGAACATTAAGTTATTCATTCCGGAGATAACCACTGTTCCCTTTTCTTTGGTATTATTGATTGAGGTTTGAGCTGTGAAACTGAAATTTGCTATTCAAACACCTTTAATAAAAAATGAAATAATATGACTAGAATTTTGTTTTGTCACTTTTTTGGTTCGAAGTAATGAAAACATTATATTAAATTCCAAAGAATGAAAAATTAAACATTTCAAAAAGGGTTGAATAGGTTCAATGTGATGTTACATATTTCCACAAGTCAGAAACTACAGCAAAAATGTCCTAACTAATGGTCTCAAAATCAAAAAGAGGGTTACTGTTGCATTTCTATTCCTATTGCAGCACTTGCTTTTGGTTCAGGCTCAGCAAGAGTTAGATGACAAAGAAACTGCCTAAATAAACCTGTCACTCTTTTAAGCTGTATTTTCAGAAAAAAATAAACATCTTGATAGTGAAATTGGAGGACTTAAAGAAGGCCATTCATGTTACCCAGGAGAATACAAATCAATAAAGTTCATGGCTCAGAGGTTCTCATTGATTGGAACATACTGGTAGCACAGTAATTTCAAAAACCAATGCAGGGTTTGCCAACCACACCACATTTTTTGATTGTAGACAATAAAGCTCTATGACCTAGAAACAGCTCTCTACGGTACAGGCCTCTGAATGACTTAATGTGCTTGACTCCAACATGGATCAGCTAAACACTGACCACTTGAAATGTATTTCAGAAAATTATAATACTCATATAACTTAAAATGTTTAATATAAAGAAATCAATAAAGTACAGTTAGATTAAGTGCACAGACATTTTAAAGCATAAAAGAAAACTAATATTTCAAGGAAAATTCCATCTTATGAAAACGTGCTTAAATGCCATGCAATGCCCTTTAAAAATGCACCAAACTAAACTCTTATATTCACTCATCAGATGGTGAAGATATTATTGGCTGTCATGGTCAATTCATGCATGCTACTATGCCAGTAATTAACTTCAAGTCAGCAAAGGAGGAAAAAAAAAAACCCACTCCTCTTGTTCAGAGACATATCTCAGTTAAATTCTCAAGCAAAAATAGTTTTCTCTATCAGTTGTTGCTGTGAAAAAAAAAATTCAGATTATGTCTGAGCTGTGCAGTAGCTTATTCTGACTCATGGGACACACTGTGAATGCCATGTTTGCAGTTCCAAACCACAGAAACAAACATGAAATAAATTTCAACATAGTGCATTAACTCCTGCAGAGCCTAGTAGTATTCTTGAATATTACATTGAAGTATAGACACATAATATAGATATATATAATTATAATAATATAACTATCTAAAATTAGGATTGTTTGGTAAAGAAGAATTGGATCTGAGGCAGATTATTTGTTTGATAAAGGCTGTATGGTGCTCAGGCACTCACTCAATGCCAGAGTCAGAAAAAGCTGAACAACTGAAGAGCAATGACCCCACAATTTTTCTTCTTTTTATATGTTTTTAGTTGCTAATAAATAAAACAGATTTTACATGGATGGAATGCTTTCCTGAGCCATCGGGAGCTGCTATTCATTTTGTCCTTAATAATTTCTGAATTTCACAGTGAAATCTACATATTCCTTCCCATTCCTTCATCACTTTTGCCATGCCTACAGCCTGTATCCACAGGAACTGCTGTTCTGCAGCTTATGAAGAATGATTCCTTGCTTCTCTAGAGAGAAGACTTCTTCAGGGTCCAGGAACAGACTTGACAGGGACTGTTTCCCTTTTTTTCCTTTCGTTTGGTTTTGTTTTTTTTTAAAAATAAATCTTCCACACTGCTCCAAATAATTCATGCTCCACCTCTGTCCCTAAGGTGAGTGATAGAAATCGCTAGTGTTCAAGCATGGATCTACTGCTGAGTTAATCTGGTTAATTTCTCACCTGCTGCCCATGTATTCCTTGTTACAGGCATTGGCTGCTAAGAAAGGTGGCTACTCCCATGCCTTTCTATCTTAATTTGATTATTTTTGTCTTTATTACTTTCGGATAAATACTTCAGGATAGAAAAAACTCACATTTAATATGTTTGTGTATTTCTGCTTTCCAGTCTCGCTTTTAAAATTTATTATGTTTGTTATAAATAAATTACATTTACATGTTATCTAAAGGACCATTAAATCCTATCCTCAGTGGTATGCCAGAAAATCATTTGGGTTTAGGTCATGTGAACAAATATTCTGCCAGCCTTTTCCAGTGAACTAAGCTGACTGCTTGCTACAGATTTTTTATTTCAAACACCTGATATGCTTTCTCTAACATATGTGGGGTCCTGTCCTTTTTCCTTATAGAGTCCAAACAGTCTTCCTATCTTTCTTCTTCTCATCTCTTTTCTCCTCCTCCTCCTCGTAGTCTCCCCCTTAGCACCTTACATACTCCAGAAGTGGGAAGCTGTATGACACAACCAAATCTGTAAGCATAGCTGATTTTTTCTTAGGAGTGCTCAAGGACCAGCAGAGTTTGAGAAGCTCATATATCTTTGTTGTTCTGGAATGCCCCTGAGGCTTTGGGTAGACATCTGGATGAAGTTTAAATTGGGTGAAATTTAGAACAGAATGGACATGATCTTTCATAAAGAAATAAAGGCAAAGGCAATAAGAAAGATAGCCTATACAATGTCAATTCTCTATTATCTATGATTATCATCATAAGAGTTGTTAAAATCCCCAAGTAGGAAGAGATTTTTGGCACTACAGATTTTTGCAGTATCCTGGACACTGCAGATAAGCTGAGTCCATGGGCTGAGCAGTAAAATTCTGACTTCAACTTCAGACACAGAATCCTTAGAGGTTATAACAACACTGAGACCAAGCTCATATAAAACCAGATTATGCTAAGACAGTTCTTTTTAAAGCAGATTCTTCTGTGAGGATGACAAACCCAAGCAGAAGTGAACATCACTACAGACACTTAGACACATCCTCACAGCTCTCCCAGGTAGCAGTGTCCCCAAAAGCAAATGCCGAGAACACCTGTCTTCATTATATTTCAGTATATTCCACCAAGGCAGAGAGGTCTTACTATAGTCTCCACACTCTAATGCATTATAGGCTTAAATAAAAATGAAGTAAAACAGAGGTTAGCCTTGGAAAAGTACCTTCACTGAGTGCAAAATCAATTCTACTACTCTGCAAATCACTTATTTTTGCTTTTTAGCCAAAGGAACAGCACATCCTACAAGCAAGGAAAACTCGTTTTCCAGACTTAATATGCAAAAAATGGAAATAGAGATTCCTCATATCCCAAAATTAATCATGAGTTGTTGAGATTTCTTTGCCCCAGATAATTATGACTTCTAATTACAGTAAGGTTCCATTTACATTAATTTCAACCTTACCAAACCAAGAACAGTTAAGATATGTTGCAAAAAGATATGACTAAGAACAGACACTCAAGAGGATCATTATAAAAATACGGTTTTGTATCACCTGTCAGTTCAAAACATTTCTACATATGGTCATGGCTTAATGCTTCCCATTGTTCTTCCCATGCTCATGTTCTCCTTTCAAGTCTCCTCTGCAATTAGTAGTATGTTGGACCCAGCAAGCATGGTGTAAATCACCCCCAAACTGGTGTTTTAATGATCCCTCCTGCTGTTGTTCCTCCTCTTACAGCTGCTTCTCCTTCTGTTATTTTGCCACTTTACAGAATAAGGGCAATAATCTGAATTTTGCAGACTCATCAGCTGACAAACATTTTTGAAAAAGAGTGCCAGCCTTTAAGAATTCTAGTTTCCATAATGCTTGTTTGACAATTTCCATAACAATTTCCAATCTGGTAGCCAGTTTAGTACTGAATACTGCATGGAGGCTAATTTGGCATTATTTTTTGCCACTCTAAAGTCATACAAGTTGCCAAGGAGAATGTGGCAACATTATCTGTAGTTAAATTTCAGATAGGAAACATGGTAGAAGGAACTTTTAGGAATGGTACAGAAATTCAGAAGACTTAATTTTAAAATCTTGACCTTTTCTTGTCCAATTACCACAGTGCCATCCAGCATAATTAAAAAAGTGAATGTTATCCTCTTCACTATGCAAAAGCAATATCTACTGAATAATCCTCCAGACCCACATTCAAATTTGGAAGATACATTTGGGAAAGAAAGTTGTCCCAGTGTGCCATCTTTTCCTCATAAAGGAACTGCTTCAACCGAACAGTCATCAGGTATTCTTGGCTATTATTTCAACTAATAGAGCTGTTTAAGGAGTAGACAATTGGGCATATCATGGATTCATCTGCTTTTCATTTCCAGTGCTTGGAAGATTAATGGAATTAATCCAACTGGCAATAAAATTTTTAAGAACTGAAAATCTTTTTGAGATATTGCCAAAAGTAAAGGTAGTATCTATATCTAAAAACGTCTTATTTGCAAATCAACTCTACATCATTTCTTTACCCTAATGACACTTACCACATGCTTTCCCGGTTAGATACTCAAAAGAAACCACGTGTGCTCCACTGGTTATGCAGCTTTTTGAATTTTGTTTCATCTTTTATTCTGCATTTAGTGATCCAGCAGAAATCTGAAAGGCCATGTCTTTTACAGACAAGACCCCCTGAATTCTACCAGGTCAATAATGCAATTTGAAGGAATTTTTCTGGATATACCTAAATGGAAATTAATTATCTTTAAATAAATTATTTTAAATTACAAAAAAAAAAGTGTTTAAAAGAGAAAACAATGAAAGAAAAAGGAACAGGATAAGGCCTATCATAAAATTATGTGTATTTTCCATTAAGAATAGGCAATTTAAGAACACTTTTTAAAACTGGTTTTTCTCAACTATTTTGACCCTAGTTAACAGTATTTTACTTAATGAAATTCCTTCTTTTTTTATAAAATATAACAGGATATCTCTCAATGGGAATACATTTTCATTTCTTACTTTCAATGCCTTTACATTCCTTTCAATACATTGAAGAGATTCTCTTTTATCTTTCAACACAAAAGTTTGTTATCACATCCAATTAGTCAAAACTAAATTGAATTCTCTGTACACTGGTCAAATCTTTTTGACATCTGGGTATTGAAAAAAAGAAACATAATTCATTACATTATATAAAGAAGGACACAGACTCATAGCTTCACATTCATATTCTCTTCATATGCCTTTTAGAAAATCACAATAGATTTCTGCTTCTGCCATGTCAAATTGCAAGGTGACACATAATTAGCCAGGTAGGAAAAGAAACCGAAAAGAGAATATTTATATCCTGCAGGGTCAAATTGTATTTTGAATTGTTCCTTAGCAAGAACTTGGAGTTTGCAATCTTCTCTTTAGCACACTTACAATTTCCCCCAGTTCTATTCATTTGAAATGCCTGCAGAGACCTTTTTCAGTCTTACACAACAATTGAAACTTTCCATCTTTCATCAGAAAACTTTGATGGTGCAGTGACGACAACGAGATGCCGAATTGTAAAGGCTTCTTCTGTCCTTTGACCTATTCATTAAATGAGACATCACAAGCATCCTTTGGAACTCCTGAATTTCTGACCATGTGGGAAATAAATATGGTCATAGGGCACAACAGTTGCTTCCTGCCTAGAAGATCCATTTTTACCCACTCTCTCAGGTTTTCTTTACATTCCTATTGTTATTCCTGAACTTGTTTTTTTTCTCTATTATATTCTTAAGCCTACATTCTCCTACTGACCTTTGCTTTGCAATCCTGTGGCATTTTTCTGCTCACAAAAAAAGCACATTTTTTTTCAGGAATTTTCAGTCATAGTTGTATTATCATAATTTTTATATGGATGAAAATACCTTCTGTCTAAAATATAACCCTTATTATCCTTGCAAAGAACAGTCAAAACTGAATAAACACGTGTATATAGATTAATTAAATGTCTTATCAAATAGAATCCCACTCACAAGCTTCCTTATTTAGGGCCATCTGAAAGATAATAAGCATACTACTGTGTACTAAAAAAAGTAGAATAAATGACAGGAAATCTCAAACCAAGTAATCTAATACATATCTATGAAATTTTTAAACAGATCAACAAAGGATTCTATAGACTATTATGCTAATATTATGCTCTCATTTTCCAACTGATTAATTAAATTGCCCATAAGTATAAATATTTCAGAGCCTTGAGTAATAACTTATGCAGAGGTCATGCTGTTTACCTTGATATGCCACAGTTTAACCTCTCCCATTTCACCTCCCATTTGTACATCCTTCTCCATAAAGCACCGTAGGTATCTGGTGGCCGCTTATATATGATGAAATGTAAGTATGTTGTTCATTAGTTCAGGGTTAAATACTAAGGCTGACTTAAGCTCATCATTAGCAATGTTCTTTAGGTCTAGTGCTGCTTGGCTGCTTACAGAGAGAAAAGAAGCCTGGGACTGTCCTGCAAGTTTCAGGCTCTGTTGCACACAATCAGGAGAAGAAATCTCCTCCCCAGGCACTCTGATTTCTTTTTGAAGGCTGACAGAGGCACTTAACTTTCCAGGAAAATAAAAAATGTGAGCACTGGCTTCTAATTTAGGCAGCATCTACCACATTGCTTAGAGTATCACATCTGTATTTCAGAGGTAGAATCCAAAAGTTTTGGGCAACGTTAATGAATCAAATTCCATGTCATGTAAAGCAAGCTATAGTGCATACATTGAAGTTTCTACTTTATTTCCAAAGTCCTCTCTGTAAATAGAACACATTTCTCTTTGCGTACTGTACTTACTGTTGCAGAGCCCCCTCTTCACTTCTTCTGTTGCAAAGCAGGGTTATATGTGGATTGCATTCAACTTATGACATGATTTATTGAATTCTACACCCTAATCTGTGATTTTTAAAAAACCAACGTGTTTTCCAACCCTCCACTAAGAATCCATTTTTATTATCGGAAGTATAGCAACAACCTGTCAAAGAATATCTTAATTCATCTATATTTTTAAGAAATTCCATCCGTATTTTATTTCAGACTACCTTAATGGATAATTCTATATGCATAACCACATTCCACAAACATAGCATTCCTCCTACATTGAAAAATTGAAATATTTTTCAGTTCTTTTACTGGCAGATGAGTTCCTTGTTTCTCATTTTTTTCTTTGTAAAGTACCCAGGGTAAAAATAAAGTGTGTGCATTCTAGTCAAATGAAGCTTGATGTCTGCACCTACCTTAAATACCTGCAGTTGTTTAACCAACAGTTGTTGTTGCCTTTGTCTTCAGATGTTTGAAAATATTCCCACAAGACCAAAAACTGAAATAAAAAAGTGCTCACAAAAAGGCAGAAGAAAGGTTTTCTTCTGAGAACCAGAAAGAAGACAAAATATGGAATGAACTTTTAATTAAAGTAATAAAATAATCTTATCTAGATTCTGACAAAAATATTTGTGGAATGAATCTTCAGTTTTTATTTTAGATGCATAGACAGATTGATAAATAAACAATTATAAAGGAAATACTTAAAATATCATGAATTTTCTTGGCATTTTGGGGAAAAATATTGGTGCTCCTGAGTATTTCTAACTACTTCACAAGACTACTTCACAATTCTTTAAAACCACAGGCTATTAAAATACGGGTTTCAAATAATGGGAGGTCACAGGAGATCTTACACTGTGTTCATTATTTTCCCTCTGTAATAATAATTAGGATAACATTTTTACCAGTTGGCAGTGTACACCCTTGAAAAAAAATTATATTATTATCTCCCATATGTGGTTAAGGCCAAGACAAACAAATGGTATCAGCCTTGGTGTTTCTCTGAAGGAGAAAAACTTCTATTTGATCAAATCTTTTAGATTATATCCTCAAAAAATGTCTGGGTTTTTTAGGTATAGAATTTGGTGTAACAGAACATATCATTTTTGTCCACCAACATAAATTTTGAATGATGTTTTTACTTGTTCATCCGAGAAACTAATGATTTGTAAAATGTGATACAGAGCACTTTGAATATGCAATTTGAAATCTTCTTAGTCGCATTAAATGAGTTGACAAAACTACAGTCTCCTAGGAAAGCCGTTTAAAATTGTTATCAGTACAGCATATTCTCACTTATTTAAAACTCTGATAAATGTTAAAAAACATTTCAGTCTATTCTAAATTAAAGTATTTACTCCATTATGGCATGTGGACCACCACTATTAACATGAGTTCTGTGACTCTTTCTACTTCATGGGCCAAGAGACACACTCCCTCTCTTCGACTGGCGTAATAAATAAATACATATTTTAGCAAATGTTGTCCTACACTGGAAGGGCCTCACAAAGAAGTCCTTCTTTCAACGATCTATACATTCTTATCATGGAAAATAGAAACAAAACGTTTTCATCTCTAGGACATAAACTTGGGAAAAGCTGTGCTTCAAATTAGTTTAATCTTTGCAAGAACAAAGGATGCCTTGTCTCACATTCAAATGAAACAAAACCAACCAAACAAACAAAAAATAAAAGTAACTCCTGACTGATTTCAATAACCACTTGCTAGACTACGAATTAAGGTCTAACTCCATCATTACATATTAAAATGCAGTACCGTACTACTCAACTTGGCCTTCTCAGTTCCTAAATAAGGTTTTCAGAGTGCTATACAGCATATGGTGATGTTCCTAAAAGATAAAGACTGTCTTAAAATACTCTTTCCACAACAATGTTAGAAATACTCATTATGTAACAATATTAAAAATCATAAATTAAGAGGGAAAGGGAAAGTGAAAAGGTTTAGTTATCAGTGCAAGACAGTATTTAAATGTTATACTTTAAATATCTTAAGTATGTGAAAGTAGAACAGTCATTGAACAACTAACAGTTTTTGTACACTTAGTTCCTTATTTAAAAATAATTATTTTTAAGATTCTTAAATTAAGCAAAAAAAAGCAAAGCTTTTATTTCCCTATGACAAGATTTCATAGTGAGTCTGTTTCTCATTTATACTGAAGGCCATCTACATCTTACTAGCAGGGTTAAGGGGACTTTCAATGAGTGCAAATGTAATTTACATTCAACCAAAATTGAAGAGCTGCTCTGTCCCTGTTCTGCAGTTACATTCTAATGCATAATTTACGTACAACAGAAACATTAATGACAGCTAAAATAATTAATTTTTGGAATCCTATATAAACTTCATACTAAACATCATTCTTAAAGATGTTGCTAGGTGGCCTTTAATTTATATGACGTACAGAAACCTTTTCCACTGGCAAATGTGCAGTTTGATCTGCCAATTAAATTAAAAAGCTGTTCATGCCAGGGAAGATGTTCAAAGGATGAGTTCAGTTCTAATAGGAATACATAAAGCTTCTTTTCTGTTCAAAATATAACAAGCTAACTTTTCACGAGTACCTAGCGTTAACACAGATTTTATTACACTTGATGCTGCCCTTCAGCAAATATCATACAAGAAAAAAATACCAAACAACTTGGTAACAGATCAAACTAACTACATCTAGTTCTCTCCAATGCACTTGAGAAACTTTTTTGGATTATTGCTACCTCATTCTGTTTTATTAAATAATTTGAGCTTCACATCTGAGAACTGAGAGAAAAGTTTAATTTATTTTTGGAAGATGATGCTGAGTATTACGATTAAATGCATGTACTACAGAGGTTATATGAAAAAATACAAACATGAATAAATAAAAAATGTGAATTGTGAAGTCAGTTTTGGCTGCTGACTGGAGTTTGGTCTCCTAATCACAAAGCCCATCCGTGTTTTTGTGGATATTCCTCATTCTCTAGGGCCCTGATCATTGAACGAAGATGGCAAAAGATAGAATGTAAAATTTGGTAAAAAACAAAATTAGAAGACACACAAAACCAAGATTGGCACACAGTCCTAACTTTTAGTTTGGAAAATGCCCAGGAATGCCTAAAAGAAGTTACTTGAAGACCTTTGAAAATTTATACAGCAGTAGACTCAGTAGGTTCTCAATGGAAAATTTGCTAATCTAATCCCTTTAGATACTTTTACATTTTGCTGCGGCTTTCGATTGGCTCAATTTTCAAAACTGTGGAAAAGCATGAAAGAGCTGAAACATGTGCCATAAGATTGATCCAGATCTTTTTTGTCACTTCTGTCCCAAATGCTTTTTTTAATGGCAACTCGAAGCAGAGGGAAAATCCATTATATAGTACGGATATTGCTGTGCAAACATGAACATGTGAAATTTTTTCCTTTTTACTAAATCATTGTGACACCATCTGCTCAGCATTATTTTCATACTGCTTGACCTATTTCCATATATCAAAGCAAAACCAGTCAGAAAACAGAAAGAAAATGTGACTTGATAGTAACAGATGAAAAATTAGGATTTGTCCTGCCATTGCCATGATAAAATTTTAACCCATCCCAAAGCCTTATTGAAACAACTGCTTTAACACAAAATTATTTTCTCTATTCCTAGACAGTTTATACATTGCTAATGACAAAGACTCAAATAGTCAGGGTATTCACTTTCCACTCATAGTTTTAAAGAGCCATACATACTCACATCAACAAGACAGGAAAATGCTGGAGAAAGAGCTAAAGAAAACACTCAAAATACAAAGAAGTCAACACAAATATGGATTTTAAAGCATAAGCAATGAAGACACCAACATTTAATGTCGTTTCCCCTTGACTTCCTCACAACCAGTAAGAGAGTGGGCAACAGCAGAACTGCTGCTGTTCTAAACAGTGCATGAGATGCATGTACCCTCAATCCTTATTCAAATCCTCCCTGTTTTCACTCTGAGACTGCATATCAATCTAACAGTCAAGCTCTCTCAGAGCCCCACAGGTATTACAGGAGCATGTGCCCACATTACAGTATATCCAGGGCCTTGGCTACTCAGTTCACTCAAGCAATTGACTGCAGTGTTGTGCTTACCTGAGTAACATGCCCAGGTTTCCTTTCTGAGGGAGTTGGTGCATTGGTATCTCTCACAGGACTTAATCAGGATGCAGCACAGATATTGCCACCAATAAGGTACTGATGACGGAAAAAGACCAACTTTAGACATCTTAACAGAACTTTTCCTTTTTTTTTAAGCAACTTGCCAATTATGCTTTATTTAAATACTTTGGTATTCTGCTGGAATCAGCATATTCAGTTTTGCCATAAAATTGAACACCAGCACTAATGATTATAAGTATCATTTGAGATGTGATGGAGTAACTGGACCTGACATAAAGGTGGGAGACGGATAAAGAGTGACCAAGCCAAAGAATGGTCTAAGAAAATGATCTCTGCAGGATGAGCGACTGGGCAAAATTAGACAAGCCAGTTCAGTGACCCCAGGTAGTATAGCTATGTTATTAATCGTAGTGGGTCACTAGCAATCTGGAAGTACATTTGAGAGAATCTGGCAGTACTTGGGGCATTTTCTGTGATGTTGTTAACCCACACTTCCAGTTTACACCAAATGGGAACCAAGTCCAGTTACAGCAAATTCTTTTAACTTGACTATGCAAATTCTTTCTTCACGGCAGTGCTAATTTGGGCTGAGATAGTTTTCTTCATCATGGCTGTGCTTTGTACAGGACTGTGTTTTGGATTTGTGCTGAAGAAAGGGCTGTAGAGATATTTTCATTATTGCTGAGTGGGGCTTACACAGAAACTGTCTTTTGTACTGCCGTGCTGGCAAGGAAGTTGGGTGTGCATGAGAAGCTGGGAGGAAACTCAGTTGGGACAGGTGACACAAACTGGCCACAGGGACATTCCAGACCCTGTGACATCATGCTCAGTATATAAAACAGGACGAAGGAGAAAGAAGTGGAGGACATTTGAAGTGATGCTGTTTGTCTTTCCAAGTCACCTGCTCTCCTGGGAAGGCTGAACAACCTCCTGCCAGTGGGAAGTACTGAATCAATTCCTTGTTTTTGCTTAGCCTGACTGTGCAGCTTTCCCATGAAACTGTCTGTACTTCTATCCATGAGTTCTCCAGCTTTTACTTGTCCTGTTCTCTCCTCGATCCTGCTGGTGAGGGTGTGAGTGAGTGGCTGTGTGGGGCTTAGATGGTGGCTGGGGTTAAATCAAGTCATTAACTAACCTAGCTTGTTGTGTTGAGTGTATTCCATACTCCTTACTAGCAAGGAAAATAAAATCCATGACCTTGGCTACTTTCCTGTGAAAACATCCCTTTATCTAAGGATAGAGATATGAAGTATGTGATTTGAATAAAGCTGTTAAAAATAAAGCTGAGAAAGTGCTTCATAGAAAATGTGGATGCATTGATAAATCCCCTATGAGCTTCACAGGCTGGCAGGTGTGACTGAAGGCCTGCTTTCTCTGGCATAGTGACATTCTTAAAATTCTGAGTGTATTGAAAAAAATCAGCTCTTGGACAACAGTATTTTGGTAGCTGCAAGTAGGTTAAGGTTGTAACAAAATGTAAAAGCAGAATGGAAAAGAAATAGATACACATTTTGCAATTTTTTCCTTCTAATATTCTGAAACCTGTGACTGGAATACTCTGATGGTTTCCATTGTGCTGGAGTGTGCATAAAGATCATATGGGGATTTTTTTCTTTAAGATTGCAGCAATCTCTGTCCCCAAATTGCTTATTACAAATTTATATAACACAGCTGTTGTTCTGTATAAGCCATTGGGCATTTGTTGACACTACACTGAGCAGGTGTATTTACAGTACTCAAGAGAAAGTGGTGTAGTATTTGTTTTTGAAAATTCTAAAACATCTGCAAGGTACAATGAAAAAAAACAAAATAAACTCTGCACAGCAAATGCTGAATTTAGAATTAATTTACCTTCTACCGTACCCCTGATAAATTATAGTCATTTATGTTAACTGCCAGATGAGGGAAAAGGAATAAAGCTGCCCTGATTATTCAGACATTTCAGAATAGTAAAAACTATATGAATGTATAAATAGGAAAATCTGGAACTAAACTATGTTGTTCAGTCCTGTATAGAAAAAGGAATGGACACGACGTAGGTCACTTTGAGCAGGTAAACCTAGTAAAGGCTATGGCTCTACTTTTTGAGTGAACTGTTTTAAAAATCACCACCTGAACAAGCAAAAAACATCACTACTTAACCTTCACCTACTAAGAATGACTGAAGCCACATAAATTAAGTTCATGTTTAGACCTAAGTGAAATTACAACATTGAGTATTTATTATTGAAAAGTGATAATGAAGGCGATATCTGCAAAGGAAATTAATTTAAAAAAAAAGAAGAAGAAGAAGAAGAAGAAGAAGAAGAAGAAGAAAGCAGAGGAAAAAAAGCTTTAGGTACAGGAGACAGCAAAACCCAAAACTATCAAGGTTTCTTATCACTGAAATGTGCATCAGTAATATTGTGCTTTTGCATGCTTTGATATGCCCAAGGATACATTCCTGGAAATAACTTGAATGGGGAAATTATAAAAAATAGCTTTTCAAGAGAGTGAAGAGATTATACAGCCAAACTACTTGCAGCACAAAGCTTATTAAACATGCAGGGGTGATTATGTGACTTTGCTTTTGATAGCAGAGCACAGCTGAGGTTCAACAGGCGTCTTCTAGGTCTATGTACTTATATCTGGCTGCTTAGGGTTTGCTTAAGTTGCCTAAATGTAAGAGTTTAGCACAATAACAGATATATGCTCTTAGAATTCATCCTAAATATGGCAATGGATTTACTGAATGTCTTTAAAAGATTCAGTAAAAGTACATCCTCCTTTATGCAGCTGAAAGCATCCAGGGATCCCAGTCATCTTGGCTGTCATAGAACCATAGAAATATTTAGGTTGGAAGGGTCCTTAAAGATCATCTAGTTCCAACACCCTGCCATTTGCAGGGTCACCTTCCACTGCACCAGGTTGCTCAAAGCCCCATCCAGACTGGCCTTGAACACTTCCATGACAATATTGTGGACCCTGCTCTGAAAGTATTACAGGATTGCGTATGGCTCTCCAAATAATATAATTAATATAAAAAGACTCATTATTTATTCCAACATTTTGCAGTTTCTGTCCTCTGCTTAAGAAAAATTACTCTGTCTATCTCATAGTTTCCATACTGTGAGATTTATTTAAGATAACCTGCACATCTTTGTATATTTTTTTAAGTCACAATTTTATAAGTTCTATGCTCTTAAGAGGTTAAGTGTCATGTTTCAGCCTACTATCAAGCTTGAAAGTCTTTTTGTTGTTGCACTGCCGGTCAAAAGTGCAGATCCTGACAGGTCACTAGTTCCCACTTGACGGTAAAATATACTCTGTGCTGCAGAGATTTCTCAGCTGCTGCTGAAAAAGACTGATGCCTGGAACCTGCTTAAGGGCAGGCAATATAGGCTCTACCTCAGCATAATCTCTACTGTTAAAAGCTTCATTTAAAAATATTAATCACTAATATTTTTCTTGTTGCAAAAGATATTTAGTTTTGGGAGGGTAGAAGGAGAATAAACAGCTTCTCTTCTCTCCTTAGAGAGAAGAAAGTCCACCTTCTTTTGTAAATCAGACTCCAGGAAAAATTTTCTATTATAACTCAACAGGAGAAAAATCAATAAATGTTGAACTTGATTATCTCTCTGAGTGCCTGCTAGACAACGGTTATGAAAAATGCTGACTCCAACAATATGGAGGGAGTCTATGCTTATCTGTAACAAAAGAAAGAATGCATTTCTTTTCCTGTTGCCTTGTATCCTATTTCAGAAGATTTCTATCCTAGATGTTGGAGCACTTGCTCAGCTGTCCAGTTTGATTACTTGGTAACAGAAGTCAGGAAGGAAAGATTTATCGTCATAGTGAATTATTTTTGCCTTGCATATAGTACACTGATGCCATCTACAGACGTGTAAAACCATTACTAAATGCATCCAATTCAATCTATGAAGGTTCTCTCCTGAATGTTAATTAGTATGTTTATTTCACTGACTAAGACTCGAATACTAATAGTTTAACCACTGGAGATCAGTTCCTCTGTGTTCGAGATCAAATAAAAGGTTCTCACCAGTTTGGGAGAATCTGAATTAGGCCCTGAAACAGGTTGGTTTTTTTCTTATAATACCATCATCGCACCGCACACTTGCACATACACACCCTCTCCACACACACCACCCCCTCCTCTGCAAACCAAGTTATTTCCTTGAATTTCGCTGCATAAGATAAACTGTTCCCTTGTGCCCAGATGATATAGTTTGTTTGATTTGGACATACTGACCAAAGCCTTATGAGAGGTAAACTGTTCTGCTACAGTTTGTCTTGAGAAATGCCAGGAAAATACTAGAGGTGTATTTCATACCCTCAGACACAGCCCTGCATTGATTTTACATTCACCGATCATCCAAACCTTTGGGAGGTTCCTCTTCTACTCACCTTTCTTGATTTAGGATTAAACAAGTGCAGTCCAATCTGATTTGGATTTTGGTTTATGGCCTTTTTTATTTCCCCTTTCTTTTAGCTTTCATTACATGCCCTAGGGAATTTCACTATCTCAGCTGTCACTAAAATTTTGTTCAATATATACTCTGTACTGCAAAGACTGAAACTCTTTATTTCTGCAAATATCATCCTAAATCCAGATCTAGTCACTAGTTCACTTCCAACAGCTATGCTTTATTTGCATTTCTAGTGGAATTTGCACTGAAAATGTACTACCTCTTGTACAAGGTCTGATGAGAGAAGGAGATTCTAACTGAGATTATCAGAAACCTGAAAGCATGAATGTAACTGCAGTGCTCTCCCTACTCTGAGATTGTACATTCTTAAATAAATTCATGTAAATAACAGTCTTTATTATGCATGATATGTTTTCAAAGATTTTGAAGTTCTTTATACTCACAGCCTTTTTTTTTTTTCTGAATGGGTAGACACAGGAGAAAGGAAAGCAGCCTTGAGAACAGGCAGGACAGGGACAGGAAATGCAAATTGTGCATGACCCTCCTGGGGTCATGACCAGTCATGGCTCTGTGGGTGAGGGAGAACAAAGTGTGCTGTGCAACCTGCTTCAGCAAAGACTCTGAAATGGCCTGGCATAGCATTCCTGTAGCCAAGATGATGAGATATAGCTTGGGTAAATGGACTGTAAAGTAGTTGTAAAATTGTCTGGATCGCTAATTTTGGTGAGTTGTGATCAGCAGAACAATGTTTAATTGAAAACCACTTCAATGGAGTCAAAGTTGGGGGTGATACTGTTTAATGGCCTTATTAATGACCTTAACATTTCATCAAGTTGATGCCAAATTGTGGAAGAGCAATCCATTGACTGGAATTGGGCTGCAATTCGGAGGCACCCCTGACTTGGAGAAATGGGACAGCAGGATTCCCTGGAAGTTCAAGGAAGGTAAATGCAAAGTCCTGCTCCTGCACTTCTAGCTAGGCAACTCTGCAGGACATCTGGTTTCTTGGTATGTTCTATGAGCAGACAGACATTACTGTGAGAACCTGTAGTATAAAAACACATCTATTAGGCAAGACTCCTGATTGCTACATCAAATGTTAATACCAGGAGGTTAAAAACTAGAAGAATAAAAAATTTAAATGCTAATCACCTGGACTACCCTAATTTCATTAAATACTTCGTCCCATTCTGGGCTGGGTTTAACAGCAAAGGATATAGCTAACTCCTTCTCAAAGCAGAAATCCACACGCACAAACTTTGATAAAATGTCAGTTTTGTAGCTTACAAAGAAAGGAAAACTCTAGATAAAGACCCTATTTTTAGACATTTTGCATTGCAGATACGTGAAAATAATTTTTTAAAAAAATCCCTTTAAATGAAGGGAATAATAAGAACAGTCAGGAACTGAGCCAACAATTTGACTAGAAGATCTCCACTAAAATTTTAGAAACATCTGAAGCCTGGATGAAATTTCCATGATGTCAGATACCTCAAACGTGAGTCAGATCCTGTTTGACATCACTACCTGGTGCAACCCTAGGAAGTATAAAAGCTCAGTAATTGTTTGCTTAGATGCATTAACTATGTATTGAAACACATGTATGTGTGCTATTGGGAAGAATGGTATTAACCAAAATGAAGTTAATATGAAACACAAGAGAAGCAAACCATCAGCACTGAAGAGGGCAACTAAAAAAAAAAAAAAAAAAGGGAGGAAGCAAAAGGAACAAAGGAGAGAAAGAAGGAAACAGGAATAAAAATATTAAAACTGAAAATATTCTTGGATTTAAGATGTATGAAGCTGAGAACTAATCTGAAAATAAAAGAAAAACCTGAATACATTAGCTGAGGACAAGAAAATTAGACAAGGGGATCACAAAGAAAGAGAAAGAAAAACTGATTAGACAGGAGAGAAAAAAATCATTATGAGAAGTCATTTTGTGGAAAAAAAATCTGTACTGTGCCAAACATCCCCACCAAATTGGAAAGATGAATTCCAGTCATCAGAATGCTGGAGTATAGCTGGAGGATGATGAAGTGAGGATTAATACCACCAGATAGAAATATACACCAAGAAAGATTTAATTTTTTTAATCTCAGCAACAATCTAAGATGGAAGGAACAAATATACTTCTACAAACTATAACAGGATATTGCAGTTGTCTCTTTAGAAAAACAGAGTTACTTAAATAGAAGGAAAAGATAAAATGAATTATGAAAAAAACAAATGTATGTAAATCAAGGTGCTATTAATCATCACTAAATCACAGTTAATAATAGTATTCCAAACATGAAAAACAGGAATAAGGACTAATCAACTTTAAATAGAACTTACTAAGGTTATGAAAGGACTAATATAGCACAGTTTCTGCTGACAAAAAAGAGTACATGATCAAAGTCACCTGCTCAAATCCTAGGCTTCTAACATTGGCCTCCCAAAGTGGCTCAGAAGCCAAAGCCTGCGTTTACATTGTTTCTCCAAAAAGGCAGAAGTGATACCTTGATCTGGTGGAGGAGTTAGGATCTCACTTACAGCAAGAACAAGACCAAAATGGTGACATTGTGACACTGGGTCTGTCTGAGGTGTTCACCTGCTAGCCAGGGAAATCACTTTGGTTCATTTTAGTGATCTTCAAGATCTGTACTTTAAACATAAATTGCACTTTGAACCTCTGTTTAAGTTCCATTGCAATAAAAATGCAAAAGTATATTTGCCTGTAGTCTTTTGGATGAAGATATATGTCAATACTACCAGGAAAATTCTTGCTGCCTCAGTGTTATGAACAGATAATTCTCAAGCAGACATTCCACTGCAACTGCTATCAAAACAGCTGAAAAGATGGGTTCAAAACTTTAGAAGTGAAAAGGAATTCATTATGCTAAACATATTGCATCAGTTTATTATCATGCAATTGTATTCCCTGTATCACTAATAAAAAGACAAAAAAGATTTTGAGTTTTCTAATACTGACTCCACAGATGCTGTTACCACATGGTCTTGCCACATCTCAATTTAGAACCTAATTCAGAATGCACCTGTTTAGATGTATTCAATTTAGTATACACTGTAATCATTTGCTTTAATGAAAAAATGAGCAAACGAAACCCTAAACTTTCCAGCAAAGAGAGTGTGAGTTTGAGAGATGGAAAATTGAAGGAAAGATAATTACTTTGAAATGGTGAGTGTCCAACACTCAGAAAGCCTGAATATTTCAATTCATTCTCTGGTATATGTGATCTATCTGTATTATATTAAATTGACATTTGTGTGCTGTGAACATTTCCTAACATCAAGATAAACAGGTGTGAAGCAGCCCTTGCCTGTGCTAGTGAGATCTCCCAGCCTTCAAAACAGGGTGATTGCAGCATATTGCTTATTGGGAACAGTGCCTAGAACCTTCAAACTCCCAAATTATGCCTGGGAATTGCTTGGGGAAGTGCCAGTTGATATAAATCAAAACTTTTCCAGGGACTGTTCTAATAACCGAACAGGAGAGATGATAATTTTCCATAGCCCTGATACATTCCTGAGCATTAGTTATTTTATATGCACATACAAAAAATAAATACATACATATACACATATTAAAACATATCAAAATGATTGCTCATTTGACCAGAAGTTCTGTTTGGCGAGGCACTCCTATTTTCACAGAAACCCTAATGAAATACTTCAAAAATTATTTTGCTTTACCTGTCTTCTCCGGTCAGATCCCAATGGAAAGCAGGACTTCTGGAAATGGATACTAGCTCAGCCCATTCTATTGGAAAACTTCTATTTATAGAAGTGTAGTTTCTGGATGGGGAACTGACTGGTATCGCAGATAACAATAATTTAAACTTATTTGTTTCTGAATTTTAATGAGCAATCACCGTGAATAAATAAAAAAGAAAACTATCGGCAGTAGAGGTACATTTGCTTCTATAAGAATATATAGCTATAAATTATTCAGACTCTGCTCAGCGCATATAATTTTATTTTAGATCTATAAATTCAGTAATGTCTTGCAACTCACTTTGCAGACTGTTCTTATCCTCAGTTTGAGCAGCACTGTTATGATGAGCAATTGGTGCAAAAGAATTCCTGTATACGTAAAAGAAATGTCTGCCAAGGCAGCTTCACACATGTGAACCCATTCCCTTTGAAATGATCCCTTTATTTCTGGATCTAACACACTCCGTAATATTTCATAAAAGCTTCATAGTCCATCTTCTCAAGCCTACACTGGGTGGAATTTCTGTTGGGTAAAAAAAAAGGGATGCAGTGGGAAATTTTTTAAGTCGGTCCATTGCTAATGAGTACCATCCGGCTGGAAGGGAAGCAAAAAGCTGCTGGCTTGATCCAGTTTGGTTTGTACCTGCTTTTTCTTGTGTTTTGAAAGGGGAGATACGCAAACTGTGGACTGGCAATTTTTGGGAAAAGACCTTCTAAAATTAAACCATAACAAGCTTTAAAAAATACGGAAAAAAAAAAAGTAAACTTACTGGTAGTACCCTTAATAAGAGCAATTTCCCTGAGTTCCCACTATACATGCCATATGCAAGGCAATTATTATCAATACCATTATTTCTTACAACATACAGATGGAGGCATTAAGGCTACATACATCATTCCCTCAGCTTTGCAAGAATGGACACAGCCCTCCTCCAAAAAGTGGTTGTACTTCCCCTGAATGCTCTATATGCCACCACTATAATGCTACCACTTAGGGAAACCACATGTCTACACTCAGATGACTGAAATCCTGACAGGAATTTGGTTGTAGCAGGGTTTGTTTTTTGGTTTTGTTTTTTTTTTTTGTTTTTGTTTTTATTTTTTGCAGCCAGAAGCCTGACTATTCACCCAGGTTCCTGTCAGTCCAATGTGTCCTGGACTCCACATCACCCAGTTTTATACTGGTTCAGTATGTATGCAAACATATATACTGGACAGTGAGCTGCAGTCATGTCACTGAATCACAGAGAGGTTGTGTTTAGAGGGAAAGTCTGGAGATCATCTAGTGCAATCCCTCTGCTAGAGCAGGGTAACCTAGAGCAGGTTGCACAGGATAACATTCAGGCAGGTTTTGATTAACTCCAGGGAAGGAAACTCCAGAACCTTGCTGGGCAGCTGTTTCCAGTGTTCTGCCACCCTCAAAGTAAAGAAGTTTTTCTCCACATTCAGGTGAAACTTTCTGTGTTTCAGTTTATACTCATTGCCCCTTGTCCTATTGCTGGCTGCCACTGAAAAGAGTCTGGCCCCATACTCTCGCCCAGCCTTAAGTTACTTAAGATTGACAAGATTCCTTCTCAGCCATCTCCAGGTGAAACAGTCCTTGCATGCAACACAGATATAGATGTCTATAACAATACTGGTGTTCCTAATTCATCCATTTCAAGAAGGCATTAAATATATATCTGATTCAATGCTCCATATAGGGACCATCACCATTATTAGGAATCACTCCTTCCCTTTTCTCCTTCCTTTCACCTTTGGTTCTAATCTGCTAAAAAGACAGCCAAATCCAGAGGGTTTTGGGGTGGGTTTTTTTCTTGGCTAACTCCATGCCAGCAATAGGCTGAGTCCCTGCTCTACCAGAAACCACTGTAACAAATCAGACAATGAAAATATATTTTTAAAATAAGGATGCTGATACCTTTGCTCCATTCTGGAGTTTCACTCCCCATAATCTGGAGTCTCTGTACTGGCAGTACAAGGTACTGCTATTGCATCATGAGACTACATCGGCAGAAATCTTGGCAGCCAGACAAAAGGTAAAGACAAATTCAAAGGTACAAGTCTCTTCTTGGAGCTGCATGAAGTGACAGAGCTGTCAGTGGAATCATAACAGAAGCACCTAAGTAAAAAGAAAAACCACCAATAACAGCAACAAAAAAAGAAGGTCTTTTTTTTTCCTGGAGATAACTAGAAGTCAAGGTTAAAAATACAATATATGTATTTTAAAAGGAAAAAGTCTTTCCAAATACACAGGAGGTTGCTTCTATTAAAGGAGCTAGGAGAAGAGGGAAAGTGATTTTATTTTTCCTCCTAAGGACAGAAGAAATATCTCTAACATTAAACATTTAATAACCAGTCAGGACCAAAGAGTAAACTTACAAACATGGATGGCATTCTGTGTTCCTGCAGTGTAAATGCCTCTGGAACTTCAAATATTTAGCTGTTTCATAGTCTGGTCTTTAAAAAGAGAGCTATATTTTCAGCCTGCAGACCCAAATGGAATGCCATACTTGAATTCAAACTGTGTTGTGCATTTAAATTCCCTTGTACTGCTCAGAAAAAAATACACTAAAATTATATTAATTTCCATGTACCTGTGGATTGCTTTGACATGACTATTTTTAAATTATTGAGATTTTAAAATTTTTAATATATTAACCTAACAATCAAGACAAATATGCTTAAGAAACAGAAGCCGTATTTTGTATAGAAAAGGCTTTACCCAAACATGAGTTAAGCTTTCTGATACTAATATTATGCATGAAAAAAAAAAGAAAAATCACAAAGAATATCAAATCCAATGCTTTCAGTTCTACATATGTATGTACATTTTATACAATATTTACAAAGTTGCAGATACAGGAAGGAATCCAAGAGAGGAAAATTCAGTCTTGCATGACATTCTTTGATTTGCTCTGGAATGTTGCATCAAGCACACATCTTTTAGTAACTTCACCTATAGTCACATGGGCAAGGCAAGTGTTAGAGAAGAAGAGGCCAGAGGATCACTCCAAAGCCCTTTAGGACATCTCCCCTCCTGATATGTTGCTTAAGCAAGCAGCAGAAACCTTCCTGCAGCAGTCTTTCTACAGCACTTGTCAATGCAGCAAGAGCTCCCCCCTTTGTTTTCACAAATTTTAACCACTTTGCTCCCTTCTGATACTTGAAAAAGAAGACAGGAAAAAAAAAAAAAAAGGAAAAACATAGCTACTGGGCCCTATGAGAGAGGAAAAAACTCCAAGCAATTAAAAAAAAAAAAAAAAGAAAAAAACCCCACCCCCAAAAAACAAAGCCAAACTCCTAGCTCTTTATTTTGCCAGAAAATATACAAGCTGAGTACTTTGGGATCTTTACAAAATCATCCACTTCAAGCCAAACTGGACTTGTTTAGACAACAGGCTATTGTGAAGCAGTCAGATGAGGAGAGGTGACTTTTCAAGGCAAATACTTCAGAAAGCCTGTCTGATAAGTTAGAATTGTTTATTCACTTCCAGATCAAATCCCAGAACCTTCTGAAAACAAACACCTGGCATTTCTTTAAAAACAGGAATTTCTCCAAGCTTTTACCACTGCAGTCAATAATCTGGACATTGAGTCAGGGCCTCTCAGGTTAACTGGATTCTTTATTAAAATTTTATTGAAGTTGTTTATTTTATTAAAAGTTTATTGAAAGTTTATTGAAAGCTGTTTAAAGGCCTTAAGTATGCCCTATGAAAATCAGTAATGCACATACATTGAAAAGCAGTAAAGACAACAAGAAAGAGCAAAAAAATCTGCAAGACCATCTAAGGCAAATTTACTAATGCCTCTTAAAAAATATGACCAAATGATTGAGTAAGAACAGTAACTGCAATTTCAGTAACTATAGCAATTAAGGCACAGGCTGTTAATTCTCTTTCTCTGGGCATAGACTGATGGTAATAAAGAAGATTTCTTAAGGTACTCCATTATTGCTTGCTCATGGTAATGCGCCTTAGTTTCAAGCTATAGCTGCATGAATCAGGAGGAAAGTTGAAATATATCTTATTTTCCCAGAGAATGTTTTATCTCAGTCTTGAAAAAGGTAGAAGGCCTTCCTCTAAGCATATTATTTTTAAGGGGGGAAAAAATTAATAATAAAATTAAATGCATTTGCACACAGTGCAGATTAACTAGTGCTTTGTCTCTATGTGTCTGCTGTTTCAGTGGACCTGGTAGGGTGCGTCAGAGTTTCTGACTCATTTAGCTGTAGCTCCACGATGTGGCCGATGTGAGAATATACTGAAAGAGAGAGAACTATCCAGCAATTTTCCAGTTGCTATGTGCATTCATTCTAAGTTAAGTATCAACAGCTTTGTTCATAGCCTCGTCTCCCAGCAGAAAAGATTACAGGTTAATGCAATCTACTAATGGGCTTGATTTAATTTTTTTCCAAATATTAATTTCAGGAAGCTTAACACCTTTTTTAAATCCTGTAAAATGATGGCTTCCATAGAAAACATAATAATGAAAAAAAAAAGTAAATACAATTAATATAGTATTGACAAAGACGAAAGATACAGCTGCCTAGTAGAACAGCTTTTCATTTTTTAAGTGAATTCATGGTCTGATAAGACAGAAACACTGTATATCTGAAACACTGTAGCCATAATTTCTTCTTCCGCTGGAACAATCTACTAAGTGAGATAAATACATTACTTTGAATTACATGTCATCGATCATTAAATTCACTTACAAACAATTATTTCCTTATGCTGAGTTATTTCTTTGATACTCTTAAAGGTAAAACCATTCAGGTTATTTGCTGTAGTGTCTATGCATGAGCACAAGTCTGTTTAATTTAAAGCTGGACCACAGATCTAGATTCTAACATTCCCTGAGGGTGACTGGAGACAATATAGATCTATTTTTCATTCAATACAAGTACTTATTGAAACGAACTATTAGAATAAATACATTAAAAGTTCATTCAGTGTTAACTGCAAAAGTGATGACTATTCTGAGGGTTTAAGAATACAATCAATTCTGTGCTACCACTGCCAAACTGATTCATTCTAACAAGAAAGATTTTAAACTGGGAAATTACAATACAGTTAAGGTTGCCTGTATGCATTATTTTATTCCTAGCTAAACCTTTCAGGCATTCATAAATTGACCATAAAGATTTGCTCTGCCCTGGGGCTACTGTGATACATATATTAAGCTGACAATCTGTGCCTTATTCAGCTTGCTATGTCTAGATAAGAAATATCACACATTATCCTGAGTCTGCTTGCAAAGTCTGACAAGGGTGTATGAAGTTAAGAATCCAATGACAAATTTTATCCTGTCTTTTCTCATATCAGTTGGCAATGTGCTGTACAATATTCATCACCCAGTTTTGATTATCCTCATGATAACTAACACCGTAAGGATAATTTATCAGAATACTTTAGAACCATGATTTAATTTATATTCATTATGCCCCAAATGGCAGTTAGGTAAGTAATGTTACTCTTATATGGGAAATCAGAGAAAGGAAGGCAAAGTGACTTGCAAAAGGCTGTACAATGATCTAATGCATACTCATAAGACCATGACTTTTCTAACCATATATCCTCTCTTCTGGGTTAAAGTTCTTGCCACCTTTATAGGTCAGCCTGGTCTAGTGGGAGGTGTCCCTGTCCATGGCAGTGAGGGTTATCTAGATTACCTTTAGTCTCCCTTCCCATCCATACAATCCTATGATTCTGTGATTTTATGATAGAAGTCTTTGATACAAAGTGTAATATTTTTACAACACATAAATGCAAGTGCACTGGTGTTGAGAAGATACCTTTTTATTCACATTTAGTTCTGTGATTAAAATTAATTAAAGATTGGTCCTGGCATAGAGCTTCAAATGTCCCTTCTAAAGTCATGTCAGAAACATCAAATATACACTTCTTCCAGTCATCAAGCATCTAACTGTATATGAGAGAGATGGTGAGAAAGAAATAACGTTGGTTTTCTAAGTGGGAAAGTTTTGAGTATTTTGGTTTTAGCTGTTATTACCATACCTGAAAGCTGTTAGCAGGAGCATTGTAACAAATTGTCATCTCTCCTTCTGCTCTTTCTATGGTTACATTGTATTGAACACCCAGAAAAACATCCAAGATCTTAAAAATATTAACTCATTATATGTGTCCAGTTTTTTTATTTTCATTTCAAAAATTCCAAAGAAAATTTCAGTCTTCACAAGTATATGCTGTACAAAATAGACATTTCACTTCAGTTTATATGATGCCACAAAGACTTCCTTGGAGTTAAGCCTCCTTAAGAACTGTTTATCCTCTGCATTGCAGCATGGTCTTTGCTATCTGTGGTCTGACTCCCTCACTATCCTGATTTAAAGTGTGTAGTGGTCTCTCACACCTGTCTCATTTCAAAGAATTTGCTTGGACACTTTATATTTAGAAAGTTTTCTAAGAAAGAATTAACTATTTTTTTTTGAAAGAGAAGAGTGAGAAAGAAGGAAAAATAATTCCAAAAAGAAACATATTAGACATTTCTTCAGAAGAAGAAAGTCCTGAAAATTATACACCAGGTTTTCTTTGGCTTTTTGGTTTTTTTTTTTGTTTTGTTTTGTTTTTTTTTATGCAATACTTGCCAGTATGATGTGTAGCCAAGGGAACACACAGCTTCGTTGAGTTTCAAATTATTATTATCTGTATATCTGTGGATTTATTATCTACCATTGGCTGCTGAAGTAATTGAAAAGTGTCTAAAGTTCCACTGTTAATTGCAGCCATATCCTTCTTAATATGCTCTCTGCTTGCATGTTTTTGAGAACATCTTTTAGTGGCAAAGAGTATATAATTTCCTTTTATCTTCAATTGTCACTTCGTGCTTTCAAAGGCTGTGAATACACCCTGAATTATAGTTTGAATAATGAAACATTTGTTTTTGTCTGAAAGCATAAAATAATATCAGTTCAGGCTTTGTTTCTATGTTTCAGAGACAAAGAACTAAAATCCAAGTAACTTTAACTGTATTATACTAACATATAGTAATAGCATGCATATATATTATTGTAGGATAAAAACAGCTTCAGAGAAAGGAATCACCTTTAAAACATCTAGAAGCTGTGCCCAAGAACCGTATCAATTAAAATAAAGAGAAAAGAGAAGGGAAAAAGTAAATCCACATGGCTGAGTATTCTCATTAAACTCAAAGTCTGTCACTGAATATTTATCTTTATTCTTCTGCGTGGAAGGAAGGCTGAAGAAAGACTGAGCAAAACCACTTATTTCTGTCAATGAGGCTTAGTAATCAACTCTACCACCAGAAGTCCTCTTACTGCCAGCTGTCATTCAGATGACAGGTTATTTCAATATATCAGCAGAGGGCCAGCTGGCAGGGGGATAGAAATGACAGCCTTGCTTGAGTAGTAGAAAAATATTTTCAGCAGAATTAGCAAGGCTGAGATGCCTGTATATGCCTGAGGATACAACTAAGGCCAAAGTAGGGATGCATTTCAGCAAATAGGAAGATTTATTCTCTGTCTTCTAGTGAATGTAGAGAAGTATTTTTTTCCAAATAGCATAAAGTATGTCACTCAGAGGTAAATTAATGTTTGATCTATTTGACAGGTTTCCTTTTCTGCTTTATGTTTATTTCCTGGTGTTACTCTCCTGTCTTATACATTTAACTCTTCAGAGTTTCAGCTCAACTCTGTTTTATTGCATGATGTACAGTGGTTTCCTTGGACTTTTTGCCACCTTTGTGATCTTCCTTTTCCTCGCTGATTTTTAATATCTTTAGGGTCTTATTTTCTTCATTTCTCCAGATTTTTCTCAATCTCTGTAATTTCTTCCCTGTTGTGCATTCATTTGGCTTCCTATACTCTTAGAGGTTTAACTTTAGCTGAATTTAACTGCTTAGGGATAAAACTTGTATTTCCAGAACTTCACCAATAAAAATTGGAAGGTCCTGTTTGTAGAGCTGCAGGGCAATCAAAAGAAACTTGCACTGACTTTACCAGGACCTGAAGGTATCAAAAGTTGTTGAAATTCAATCTGTCATTGTCAGGACAGACAAATGAAAACTTTACTTTTTTCTGCTACTCATTTAGTGAATTTCTTTTATTTATCTTCATGTTTCAAAGTCTCTTTCCAGTATTTTTTTCAATTCTGGGTTTTTTTCCATCAAATTGTTCAAAAACTACTGAATTCTCCATTTTCATAGGCAGAATGTTGATTTAAAGTGATGGATTGGAAATGAATTTGACTTGAAATGTGCTGGTATTCTGTATCCTACTTTCTGTTTTCAATTGCAATATATTAAATAACAATTTTCACCTTTAAAAATAATTTTGTAGACTTCAAGATGTAGGGCACAGGATACACATAGCTTCTATTTTCCCCAGTTCCCTCAAAGCAAAAACTTAATCAACTCTAAAATAAAACTTATATTTTCTATACCTTAAGTCACCTGAACTATTTATATATTACAGTAAGTACATAAAATTTCTGTAAACTGGACAAAGGAGGGACCTTATATAAGGGCAAATCATATCGCTATTTCTAATGCTGAGGATTACATTATCTAAAGAAGAAAGTAGGCCTAAATTAACCATACACATGCATGACTCCACCTGTTTCCTATGAAGTAGATATCATCCTATAATCACTGATCAACACATATTGGACTGAGAAGAAATAACATGATTTTTTGAGCAACATCTCATTTGGGTATCAATAACCATTTTGGTCCCACAACAATTTTTTAATATGTCATTTATAAATTTTCAGGCTGTCCCAAGGCACATTTTTCTAGTCCATTTATCTGTGCCTTGTGTAGGCACAGAACATTCCAAAGCAGTTTAACATTTTACAAAAAAATACCATGAAGTGTTCTAATGTTATTTTGGTATAGATTTATTATTTTAAGATGAGATTTAAATAACAAGAGGACATTTAAACCACAGTGCCACCTTTCTATTTTGAGACTGTTTAACAGACATGGAGTTTAACACACCTCTTTTTCTTTTTGCATAGGTTGTTTGCCTTGCTATTAGAATAGAGAAATCACTGCAAGAAAACAGGAAATAGTTTAGTTTTCAGGCATCCCTATAACAAAATTTCCACAATCTCATTGATGATACCTGCCTTCCTTTGCTAGGATGCTGACACTGAACAGTCACTGTTCATACTTGCCACACTTCTAATGCCATGCTGCCAGATTTTAGAGGCTAGCAAAACATAGCAAAATGCAACTTTTCTAAGAAAACTAGTGAGCTCCTTCCCTGAGTAAAGGGAGAACCTAGAAATCCCAGTGATCATGAAAGGTCAGATGTGTCACATTTTTATCCACAAAATAATCTTTGAGAATGGCCTGACTCTACATTCTTTAACTACTTCAAGCCAGCTTGCATCCCTAAGAGTGCTGCTGCTATTTTTAAAAGTGCAACTAAGCAAACTGCAGACACAACTCTTCCCTGTATCTCATGACAGAAGAAGAGATGAAAAGTGTTACTTATCCTGTGGCCTAGCAGCATTCAGCATTGTTTTGTATTTGGATATCAGAGTGACAGGTGCCATATCAATGTACAGAATTGCTTGAAAACACATAAAAAAGGACAACTGATCAATGGGAAACCAGTCTTTAAAATGCATGACTGCACAATGTTACTAATAAAGGCGCCTTGGAGGCACCACTAGTGAAAACACGGATGGGTTCTGAGTACCCTCTCCTAATTCTCTTGTGAATTTAGTGCTTAATAAGCAGAAAGGAAAAAGGGCAATTCTTCTGAGACTGCTCACTGGAGAATTCCATAGTGTAGCTTACAGTGCAGTCATTAGCATGCTCTTTCAGACACAAAAGAAACATAAGAGGATACTATAGGAAAATGATCATAAAGAGCCACAAATCATTAAATTATTTTTTTTAACTTCTGGAATGCATCAATCCCTTTTCCGTCCTATCATACTTTCCCTAACATCATCAAAGACTGCTTCAAATCAGAAAAAACCCAGAAAGGATGGAATGTATTATCCAGGACTGGAATCAGAGCCAGTTTCACTGGGACAGCTGCACGTTCTGTGTTCAGCATTCCCATTTCCCACATCTCCCACAACTGTAGTATATTACAACAATTAATATTCACATGGTGGTACCCTTAAGGCTACAAATAAAAAATAATACAAGAAGAAAAAAGAAATCAAGCAAAAATTATTACTCTTATAATAAAACTCAATAACTTATGTTTGGGAAAAGACTTCCAGAAAAGACAGACACACAAAAATTGTGTGGAAAGAATTCGGTATTCTATACTTTTTGAAAAAACCTGTCTCTGCAAATCCACAGAACAGCTACATTAACCTATCTTAAATTACTGTATGGAATGTGTTTTTACTAAATATAGGTAAAATAGTCAGAACCACTATCAGTGTTCTTAAAATCTGACAATATATATTTTTAAAAGTTGATTGAATGGTAACATTCAGTGATTCATGAAGGTCTAGGGCAAAAGTCTGTCTATCAAACAGAGCAGATAGGCACTTTAAATGGTGAGATGACTGTCAGAAGGCTACTTTTGAAAGATGCAAACTGATAAGGAAATTAATAGGCCTGAAGTCAATAAGGAAAGAAACTCCCTCCTTTTTCAAGGTAATGCACAATTCTGCTTTCACTGACATGGCTAATAAAAAAGATTTCATGTACCAAGTGAATGCTTAAATATATACCAAGCCGTTTCTTCCTATTTTTTAGGAATCTTTGAACAGGAAGAAAGAAAACAGTCATTATGAAATATTATCTCATACAAATATTTAAGGAAAAGGGTAAATATTTGGTTGGCTGTGCATTGTAGTTATCACTGACTGTTTAGCTACGAAAATTGCTCAACAGCCTCTGCATTTCCTGTATTTCTTTTTTCTCTGATACACCCTGGGAAACACTGATAGACAGCTTATGTATGTTTAACTCCATGCGATGTTGACACAATGAATTAATTACTCAAGAGTTTTCTCTAGTTTTAAAAATATGGATGTGACCCCTTATTTCAGGTGCAGCAGGCTAGCTAAAACCATGTAAGGATTCCACTTTTAAGACAATTAAACTGGTTTAAAAAACTGCTACCATTATGCAACAGTCTTCAACACAGATAATGACTTTTTAGGCTTTATTCAAATTAATTTCCTTTCCCTTTCTTTCCCCATTGTATAGAGTTTGTCCATTTGTCCTTTTTGCAATTTGTCTTATGTTATCTTTAATCTTTTGTCCCCCTAACTGAGCAGTAGTGAAAAATCTTCATACTCAAAATTTTCCTGCCTTCTACAACATGATAGTCTCCAGTTGTGTTTTTTCTCTAAATCCCACTCTGTAATTTTGCCATACAACCTGTGTTCTGCTCCAGCTCAAAGAGTGGCTTTTCCTCAGCACACTTCCATCCAATGACTGCAGCTAAGCTTGACCACAGCTGACTCACAGACCAGATCATCAGACACTGGGCTGCTTTAACTGGCCTGGACTTTAATCAAAGCACCACACCCTGTTGAACAAATCACCCTGCTCCAAGGATTTTGGGAGCCAATCAGTGGTGTTGGACCATACATATATATCCAACCATTCTGGTTCTGCTTGGTCCATCTGATTTCTACTATTTTTTTTAAAAACAAATAGTGTCCCTTAAGTTACTCAGCACAGTTATGGAGAGTTAATTGAAGGTTCTTCATTAGATAAACTTATGTGATGCCATGTCCAGCTGTACTGACTCCAAAAGACTTCAGTGAGACAAGCCTGATTTACTGTAAGTTGATATAAAGACAGCTCTTGTCACTGCTGCACAACATCAATGGATGCACTGGGGTTTTATGGCATTGCCAGGGAGGAAGAAAACAGCTGATATGGGAATCTGGGAGGCACTTTTATTAACCTTTTTGTTCAGCTGATGGATTTAAACCACAGTTCATATAAAAATTTATGGAACCCACTATATGTCCTCACTCTGCATGTTTGACAGTTACAAGCTTAATCATAAATAATATGTAAATAATTTACATACAGGTATAAATGCATAAGTAGCTACTTTTATGCATAAATAATTAAATTTATACCCTTTGCTACTTCAGCTCTACACAGGCAAGTGTTTCACAGCATTTTATAGACATTCCCAATATTCATACACAGTTGAATAAAAGAACTTTGTAGAGCTTGATAATCTGCAGGTATTCGATTTTATTTTTTTCTTTTCTGCACTTTATTATTTGATATTATAATTAGTATTTTGGGAAAATGGTCAGGAAATATTAGTATGTATTGACATTTATTTTTATCTAGCTGAGGGAATAGATTCAATTGGCAAGATAAATGGGAGGAAGTTAAGGAAAATGAGTTTAAGAACTGAACCTTTTTGCTCAATATTTGCTTGTCTGGCTTTTGTAATTAGTGATTGATAATACCTTCTAGAATGAAGAAAAATGTATAGCTTAAAATTTAACTAATAATAGCAAAATAAAAAGAGTAAAGTAGTGCCCTATACCCCAAAAAGATCTTAAATAAATAAAAACTATGGACTAAACAAAGGAGTATGAAAATTTTAAAACCTGAAAATTTCAGACAAACAAATGCTTTAATAGGAATTTTTGGAGCACATTATCATCTCAGACAGATTTTTTTTGTGTGTGTAAAAGCCGTTGCCCACAGTTTGACAAATCACCAACTCCAAAATTAATATTCTCAAACATGTTATTTGGCATTATTTTCCATTGCCAGTAATTTTTCAGGTAATACTTTAGTACTCTGTAAATTTCACTCCCTTCAACTACATAGAAAATACTTCTAGAACCCCTTCTAAAGTTTAATTGAATCTGAGTTATTACATTTGGTATTTCTTTCCCAAGAAGACTGACATTTAAATTCCATATTTTTTGTGTTTATTTCATCTGCCCGCTTTTTAATATTTTTACCAACAGTAATTTGAAAACTCCAATTAATCACATGTATGTCATCTACTTACTAGTAAAGGTGCTGAGAAAAACTCATGTTGTTTTCTGTGACAAGAGCAAAAAGGACAGGATTTTAACAGAAAGAGACATTGAGCTTCCAAAGGAAAAAAATCCTAACTTATGGATTTATCTCTTTAATCACTTCCAAATCTCCTTCACAGCTTACAAAATATGGAGGATATGCTTGAAAAAAAAAAAATCTTGATTTTAATTATGTCAAGAGTGTCAATACAATGAAAAAGGAATTATTCCTCTTGTGAACCAAATTTGCTTTGTAACTAAACAGTTTGTGATAAGTTAATGGTATCAGAGTCCTGAAATGGGTATTTCACAGAATCACAGAATTTAATCCAAAGCAAAAAGAAAAATATTTCAAGTGTTCTAAAACTGCTTTGACAGATATCCAAATAGATATATTTTAGATAAAATCATCCAGGTTATGCCACACAAATATGATTTCATAATAGAAATGTAAACACTACTTTATTGTACCCAGTTTGCCTTCATCATATGTCTGATATTTGTACCAGAGATTGTCACGGGTGGTTAATACAAGTAGAGTAGAAGGAGTCAGAAACAGTGACAGAGCTCTGTGTCATTACACTTCATGCTATTTACATTTTTCCCAATATTAGGTTTATGTACTTAACAGAAATTCTTTTCCCTATCAAGTGTACTTGATCACATAATAACAGCGAGCTACCAAGTGCTCCACAAAATGCAGCCACAAAAACAGGATCTTCAAATGCAACAGCAGAAAGAACACCGGTAGGTGTGACTTAATATTTAGCTACACTGATGCCAAGGATTGGCACCTCCACACAGTGCAGGGTGGATATGCAAGGAACCTTCTGCATTGCACTCTTTTGAGCATGGGAGATATGCCCTGGAAGAGATTCTTCAGTTTAGCAGAGCCACACACAGGCTGAGGGAGGATGGCTGCTTCCACACGGACACACCGTTCAAAACCAGGAATGGACATGAGGTACAGACCTGCAATTTAAAAGTCAGGTAGATGGAGGCCCAAAAACACGACACAGACTCAACATTCTGCAAGCTGTGTAGCAATGTCTGAAGCTCAGCTCCAAGGTAGGACAACTTAAAGACCTCAGAGTAGCTATGAAAATATTACTGTTATTCTCAAGAGCCCTGCATAACGGGGGATAATGGAAGAGAGAGACTCTGGCAATTTCACAGATCTGCTTGGACAACTGTCATGGGAGATGGTTCTAGGGAAAGGACAGGTCCAGAAGAATGGTTCATCTCATCCATGCTTGAGAACAGTTCAGTGTCTTTTGCAGGAAATGGAGCAAAGGAGACAGGAGGCCTGCATGGATGAACAAGGGGCATCTGACTACCCTCAAACACAAAAGAAAGTTTGTAGGAGGTGGAAGTAGGGTCAAGGCACCAAGGACAAAAATAGAGATGGGGTGCAGGGATGGAGGAAAGTCAAAACCCACCTGGAGTTAAATTTAGAGAGAGTGACAAAGGATAAGAGGGAAAGTTTCTGCAGGGACATCATAAGCAGAAGCCGAAGGAAAATGTGGGACAAAATAGAGCCCTAAGAAATCAACCCTAGGTGACCCTGATCTGAGCAGAGAGCTAGACTGGATGTCCTCCAGAACTCCTGCAACCATTCTATGACTGTGTGATAACCCCAGCATGGACATATGCTATATAGATGTAAAATCCATGAGCCACGGCTAACTTCAAAGGACATTGAAGTTCCTGTTCATCAGGAATCCTTGACAGTGCAGGATTCCTGCTGGCTTTTTCTTTTCCAAAGGAAATGTGAAGAAGTAACTACAATTTTTATCCTAAATCAGATAAAGACTTTTCTGGCCTGTGCAAATGCCTATGTAATAATAACTAATTAACAAAATATAGCAATTTGCACCTTTACTGTTGTACATATCAGAGAACTTAGAGAAGACTTCTGCCTTTGCAGAGAGAGAATGCCATTACCTTCTAATGCCATTATGGAGTCACTTAATTAAATGTGGAGTAAATGGAGGGTTGCCAGAATAAATTAGATGGACCTAAGACATGTGAAGCCTCCACAAATCAGCAAGTTTTTTCTCAGACATAACTATCATCATTTATCTCCAACATAAAGCAGTGTTACTTCTTTCTGTATCTGTCTCACAGTAATCCTGTTCTGTTGTCTGTTTTTATAGCAACACTGCTCAGTATTATGGTGCCAATATCATAACAAAATGACACAACAGAACTAACTAATAACTAAACAGACCCCACACTCTGTGAGTGGGACACAGCCCAACACTGCTTTATGAACACAGTGTCACATAACTCTCAGCAGGTACTTGCACCTTCCATGCCCTGCTTGCCCTGGCTAGCCATGCTACTCTGGCTGACCCTTTTCTTTGTGCTGGTAAAGTTGAAAATACACAACTCTTTGGCATCCTGTGATACATGCTTGCCTCTTTCCCAACAGCACATCTCTGTTGGAAAACATCCAGACTGTGATGCAGCATAGTTTCTCCACCTTTCCTTGGAGAGCTGCTACCTAATCAGTTCGCCCAGTAAGCACACAACATTAATTTCTGTCTACCTACTGCTTATTGGAGTATAGTTTTCCCTATGAAATTTTTTTTTTCCAGATATTTTCTATGCTATGCCAAGATAAATTTTAAGTGTTATTCTGCACTCGATGAGCCATTAGGGATCGTATACAAATACCCAAAACCCCCAAACCATGAATGCTGTATCTTCCATTCTATTTCAGGGTACCATTAGTCTTCCACAGCTTAACATGCTCTTACTGTCAGCAGGTTAATAGTTGCATTACAGATTCAAATGAGAAAAAAAACTGTATAAAACCTATCCTAATTTTATATTAATAATAGGAAAAACTATTACAGAAGAAGTTATTATTTTATAGAAAAGATTTTTCCTTTTGACAGTAATCCCAGCTCATACAGTCTGATTGAGTGCCTGACCTTCTTTTTTTCCCTTGAATATGCCTTTTTATAGCTTGTTTCTAGATAGCTACAATCAAGAAGGGGAGGACAAGCTGCAGTTAATCACCTCCTTCTCTAGAGATCACAAATGGGTCAAGTGTAACTGTCCAATATCTGAATGAGTGGTCCTAAATAAAAAGAACTAATGGTTTTATGTTTCCATATGTTGATGTGAAAAATAGTTGAAAATTATTTTACAAATCAGCCATATCTATGAAATACAGCAGCATAGTTCTTTCTGTTTATCATAACACCCTTTACACCAAAATAAAACTTGTCATCCCTTGGTGAAAAGCACGTGTGAAATATTTGAGTGGCTATGCCACTTTTAAAGTCTCAGTTGGTCTTTGCAACAGCTTCAGCATAAATACATTTTTATCTAAACACACAAACACAAAAAGAAATACTACAGTTATTGATTGCAAAAGTAGTGCTGTCTGGTTACTATTAATTTAACAAATAACTCTGCCAAACAGAGAGCATATTCCTCAAAAACTTCATTATCTAACTCCCCTGCTTTGCAAGTACTTTTGTGTGTGTGGTTACACATATAAGTAGTTCCTTTGATTTCAGCAATACTTCTTTGACTGCATTTACCTTCCAGAATGCCTTTTTCTTGTCTGAGTTAAGCAGATGACAAAGTCAAGGGAAAGGAAGCCTGAAAGAAAGATGAATTGGAGGGATTTGGGCAAGGCTTCCTATGTTATTGTGGGAGAGAGGTGGCTGCGTCTCCAAAAGAGCTGCTTAGAGAAGAAGCTTAACTCAGGGCTTCCCAATCACCTTCTTGCAGAGTCCGTCCAGCTCTGGCTGTTGTTTAGGAGATTAGCCTATGAAAAAGCCCAAAGTCAGATGCCTGAAGGCCAGGTTAAAACCATGCTCCATTATTCCCCGTGTTTGCAGACCAGGAACTGAAGCACATAATCCACCATGTTGTGGCAGCATTAAAATGTATTTGTTTAGTCTCTAAATCCACTTCCCTGACTAGACTAGAAATGCAAAGTAGCAAACATGAAAGCTTCACCCCCAAGATATTTTAGACAGAAAAAGGTTCAGCTTTCTTTTCCTCCCATTGGCCAGGCGTGCAGAGATTCCAATTTGAGAAACATATCCCTTCAGCAAGAAAAATATTTCATTATCTGTATTTATGGTGATAGTATTAGTGTAGCAGTCAAGCCCTCAAAACACTTTCTGTAGCTAGGAAGTACTAAAAATCAAACTGCTATGATATAAAAAGTTACAATATTAGGCAATTTAATTACTGCGTGTTGTAGGTCTGACAAATTTGGTCTTTAATATGCTAAGTTGACACACACATTCACACATACATGGGATTTTTGTTGGTAAGTACCATGTTACGTGGTTTCATTTATATACTATATCACACACTGGTGATGCAATCTTTTTAGTCTGCTTGGAGAATACATTAATGCTTTCAGTTTACAGAATTTTCTTCTTCTTTGGGTAGGACTCAAAGTGTCAGCAAACATACACACAAAGAATATAGTTGCATAAGTCAGGCTCATTACATCTCTAAAAGAATCTATACTTGTCATTGTGCAAAAAATAAAGTCTTAGTAGTTGCCAATCTTATAATTACTTCTCATGACTTAAACAATTGTTGTAAACAATTGCGTATTTACAATTTTTAACCATTGTGTAATTTTAGCTAATTACCCATTTGTTTTGCTGAGGAAAATGGTATTAGGACAAAATCTTCCCTTACGTACAAAACATGTTTTTTTGCCCTCAAAATTCCCAAGAAAAATTAAAAAGACTTTTTTGAAAATTGTTCATGTCTTTGAAGACTAATAAAGACTGTGAAGACTTTTCTCCTATTCTCAAAATATTTTAAAATACTGACATCTCCCTTCAGAAGCTTAGGCAGGCTTTACAGTCTTTAAAATTAACATTTATTTTACCAGGTAGTTTGGACTGCACAGGTAAAAGAACAAAAAAAAAAAAAGGAGAAACTATTTCACCTGATTAATCCCATTTAAAATGTTACCTTATAAATAATGGGCTTCAGTTATCAGTTTTTAATTCAAAGAAACAAACAATAATGATGAATGATATTTGAAATTCCTTCACTGAGCAGTAAATATTCTTCAAAACTGAACATACCTGTCACTTTACCTAGTCATCCATCAATTGCTGATGAAACTGAAGTGTCCCTCACTATGTACAATTTATTCAGTATTCCAAGATTTCAGGCAACAGGATAAAACCATCCTGCAGTGTGAGGTTTTTTCCAGCTCTGAAGTAAACACTAGGGAGTTTAATCCACTGTCAGAGACATTTTCCCTTTCAAAAAGCAATGCAATCTCTAAGACTGCAGAAATGCAAAGCAGCTGTTTCAAAACAAGATGAAGCAAGTCTATTAGTTCACTGAATGACTGCACTCGGTAGTTTTCAGTAGTGGAAGAAAAATCTAACCTAGCAAGAGCATTTGGCCACCATTCTGTGATTCCTCTGCATTTCTTCCTTTTCTTTATCTGTCACGGAGTACAGTATCTCAGCATTCATTTGATTGGTCCCATTTGGTTTATTTATTAGTGTTGGACCAAATAACCCTTTGATACTGCTTAATGAAATGAGAGGACTAGCAAATACACTGTCCTCAGACCTCCCCTTTCAAGTTCATGTTTCCTCCAAGAGCTAGAAATTTGTGTCATTCTGCTGAGATGATACCTTTGTTCTAGATGATCACATTGGCAGGATTTTGAAATACATCTGCTCCTTAAGTATAATACAAAAATAACGTTGAAACCCTATAAATCAGTCAGCACCTGTAAGATTTTGAAAATTATATGACTTCATACCAATAACAACTTTGGTTGTAAAAACTGTAATTTTTTAACCAGCATAGCTATAAAAATTGCTGTTGTAGCTCCAGCTATTTCAGAATAAGTGCCTAACACACAAATGTTTTTCCCTTTATGTTTAAAGGATCCATTCTGCTGCAGGCAGCTTTACACCCATAATACTGAATCCACACTGAGTGAATAACTGTACCCAGGGAGCAGAACAAGCAAACCTTAATAACAGGCTCAGCAAGAGATCTCAGTCATTCTGATATCCTTTTGTGCAAGACAGGCTGAGAATGCATAAGGAGCAAAAGCCACAAGTAATTTGTAGCATTTCACAGTTACATTAACACCTCTAATTGTAACTGACAGGGCAATTAAGGCTGAAAAACATCCCAATACACTGCTCTGTACATGATGATTGTCCCTCTGAAACAACAGAGCATGTACTCTGTTTGGAGGAAAAGTGTTTCACTTTATTTTCCTCCATTGAAGTAGATGTCCCAGTTCATCATGCCTCATTAGAGGTTTATGTTGCTATAAACATGATTATTTCAAACAATCACAAGCCTTTATATCAAGCACATAATTTAACAATTCCCTTGTCAATACAAGTGTCAACAAGGTTTAAAAAAAAAAAAGAACGTTAATTGTTATATAATCCATTAAAATAATGAGTCTTAGAATAATGAACAGGGAATATGGGCTGAATACAAATATATCACACACCGACTCTCCTTTTTCTTTTTAATGAAATCCAGACAATTCATCTCATGTGCCTGGGTTTGCCAGGTTTTGTACACTTGTTTTCCTACCAGTCTCCCTTCCTCCCACACACATGCACAGCTCCCTGTGGTGAGCCATAACAAGCCAAGTTGTGTCCAATACTAGAAAGTAGCTAAATTATGTAAACACAAATTACAGATTTTTTTTTTCTGTCAGAACTTGCTGCTTAGGGGCCAATATCTAGACTACAGATATCTACGGGGAAGAGAAATTTTAATTAGATTTATTTTAATCCTAAGAGACTGAATGCCCATTAGTAGTCAGGGTTAGATGTAATTGTTAGATGCAATCTTCAGGCACACTTTAGTGTTTAGTTTCACCTAAAAGGAATCCTGTTTATTTGGCCCAAGACTGTTTCACAACATTAAATCACTAGAGATGACTGAGAGATTTATGTCAAAAGCACACTCCTGATACAAATTAAAATGCTACTGAAAATGCATCTGTATCTGCTCTTTCAAGTAGAAAGATAGCAACAAGTCCATAATTTAGTAGGAATGAATCCCTCTCCAGTTACTGCACATATAATCAGGTTTTAAAATGGGTGGGATGTTTTTTTTTCTACTCTGAGAACTCTCCCAAATCTTAGCTGCTGACTGTTTAATTTCTTTATTAATCATTTGGTATATACATCTGCATATCAAACATTAACAATATCTGGCCACAATTTACACAGCTTTGATTATAGGAACATAGAAGAAAAACAAAACAAAACAAAACAGCCCAAATATCGCAACCTTATGCTGTATTGCAATCTTAAAGAACATTTAAAAATAAAAATAGTCTGGAGGCTGAATAATGATGTAGCTAGTTCCAGAAATTAAATAAAATATAATAATAAAATTATTGATCTTAGAAAAATACTCAGATCTATACCCAAAGTGTGATAGAGGTCATTTCAGGGGTGAGCAGTGGATTTCAGAGTGTGCATTTGTTACCTTATCCAAATTACATTCAAGACAGACAGAGCAATGAAGAGGAAAAAATAAAAGGACATAACACAAACCAAAACTGTAATTGTAAATGTCATGGCAACATATGGGTCTTTATGGACTTAAAAAGAAAAGTGAATCCATTAAAATGACACCAAGATATTTAGAGAGCTGGGGAACTTGACATATAAAGAGTGGATGAATGAATTGTGTTTATTCAGCCTGGGAAAGACCAGGAGGAGAGGGGATCTCCCCACGCAATTTCTAAAAATACCTAAATCATATGTACAGAGAAGGAGGGTATAATCATTCCACAAGGGTGCATAGTGACAAAACAAGAGTAACATGCACAAGTTGCTCATGGGAAATGCTGTCTAGACATATGAAAAGAAAAAGCACCTTAACAGCTGAACATTGGAATAGGCTGCTGAAAAAATTAGTGAAATATCTGCCATTAAAAATGCTACTTAGCTTGGCAGTATCATGAATATCCTAATCTATGGCCTTGACTTGTTACAGAACTTGTCGCAGCAATTCCAGAGGTCCCTTCCTAATGCAAGCTTTTCTGTGTTTCTGAGCCCTGAATAACAATAGAAGTTTTACCCACGAGGTGAAGAAATACTATCCTTTTTTTCCCACTGGAATCCTGATCTGCATCAGCTCATGCACATTTTTACCTTAAATGATAAATACTAGCATGTTTTTTTGTTTTTCTTTATTCACACTGCAGACAATGAGAAAAATACAGAGACAGGGGTTTTATACCTGCCAAAGCTTCTGCTTTATCCACTACAACCTGGTTTCATCAGTAAGACTGATAAAAGGAGAATGCTAGTGTTAAGAGGATTTTAAAGAAGCAGAATCTCTCACAATAAGTTTTAACACCCTCCACGAGCATTTGCAGGCAAAACCAGCTCCACCCTCCTCTCCTTCCCACTCCTGATAAAGTCTTTGGGGGAAGAAACTAAAAAATTGAGATACTAGGTCATAGACTAGATAAGGAGGCTTCTTTTCAGCTGAAAATAAGAGGGACAATTTGAAGACACTGAGTTTCTGTTCCTTTCAATCTTTCTAAAGAAAGGAAACGCTCTTGGAGATTGTTTGCTTGGTATCTTGGCATTTGTCTCAGCAATAGCCAACTACAGACTTCCCAAAGAGAAAGGATTTACCAGATATCTTTCTCCATTTGTAACTGGTCTCAGAACATTGTTGGGGTTGTGGACCAGGGCAAAGTGATAGCTATTCAGGGATTGCTTCTGATATGGAATCTACTGGTCAACTGTCTTCCATCCATATCTTTCTTCCTCAGAGTCATCAGCGCCCATACCTTTTTTTTCTGTACTATAATTAAACTTTCTGTTCTGTCCTCCTTTTGTTAAATACTCAGAGTATTTCCTTATGATATACTACTTAAATACCAGTGGCTGCCAAAACTTGCCTATATTAGCTTTGTACAGCAATTGCAAACACTCAGATGAAATAAGTACAGAATGAGTCAGACAATTCAGTAGTATGAAGTGGAAAACAGGTTTGGAGTTTGGGTGGTTTGTTTTTCTTTCCTCAAAGTTGTGAGCTGCTTGTTTAAACATTGCTAAGGCCCAAAGGTGTTTGTGTTAGAAGAGATTTTAACAGCACATGGCATAACTTAAAGGAAGTCGAAAATAACGTAGGGTTTTTTTCCTAAAATACTTGGCACTGTTGTAAATCACATATCTGATCCACTACCATGTTGATCGGTTTTTGGAATAATGCAAATTGTTCTTCCATGTTATATGGCATTAGCACACTGGTCAAACTCAGCAAATATGTAGAGAGGCACACACCAGAGCAATTGAAAGTAACAAAAGCAATCAATGTTTCCCAAAAAGGACCACTTCCAAGTATTTGCTTGCAGAATAAAGTGCTACTGTTCAGGGGGTAAGAAGTGGTCATAGCACCAGCCTTCCAGAGTTCAAGAAGTGTTTGGACAACACTCTCAGCACATGGTGTGATTCTGGGGGCATCCTGCACATGGCCAGGAGTTGGACTCGATGATATCCTTGTGAGTCCCTTCCAAGTCAGGACAATCTATGATTCTATGATAAGGTTTGGTAAGGCTTCTCACATTTGAGATTGTGACCAGGAGAAGTTACAGTCTTGTCCACTGGGTGGCAACGTAGGATACAGCAACAGACAGAACAGCTCTCTCCGCAGGCCCACCAAAATAAGGGATTTTGCTCCTGTTGCTGTTTCACTTTGCAATGCTGTGAACACGTGGGGAGGAAGGGGGGAAGAAAAAGAAAAAAAAAAAGCAGCTTTAACACAGGTAATTGATTATGTGCTAATCAGACTTGATGTCGTTCAACAAGTATTAATATACCCCCCCCAATCCCATTTTTGTTTCTTTTTGATCATAATAATGTCAATAAATATAAACTGAAGTTACCATTATATGTGCTGGAAACTAATGCTGACTTCTCATAATTTGTTTTGCACATGCATCAGTTCTGCAATTTTTTTATAATGAATGCTTTTTAAAGTCCTTTGAATTAGTTGCAAGAAAATTTAAGACTCAAATAAGGTTAAAAAACTGCACAAAGACTATGTCTCTGATTTCTTCAAAATACAGAAATCAGAGTTTTGTCTGACAAAATGCCCTAGCACATGACCAAAGTATGTCTCTATCTCTTAATTTCCAGCAGACAGGTGAAGGTGATGGAGCATTATTCTCACATCCACACAAGTGCATAAGCTCATAATTATTTCAAACATACACGTAGATGAGAAAAATTAACTTAATACACTGCCTACTTATTAGGAGATGTTTTTCTAGGTCAGGAGGTGTTCTGTACCTAGAGAAAGATTTTGTTGTCTTTCTAGGAAATGATAATCTATTTTATTCAAGATCTATTTAATATTTATGGAAAAATTGGTGGGGGAGGCAGAGTAAATCCTAAATAGTTTAAACCTTTTGGGGATTAATGCAATTATTAGAGAAAACTGCTCATCTGAACGACAACTGTAGGATCTTTACATATGGCTTCTCCTCATGTATTCCAGCCCAATTTGTGTACACAGCTGAGACAAGAGCTTTTCTTGTCGAGAGCATCTGCTTGACTCATCTTGTGTGCTGCATCTACCACTGTGAACTGTTCCAACAGCACTGTGGAAGCATCTGCCACATAGGCTCTCTCCACAGAGGAATTCAGAGCCTAGAGGAATCTGAAAGGAAGTAGGGAACAACAAATCAATGAGCTTTAGCTAGAGTTCAGAACACTTGGGGGGTTTTCACCTTCTGATGACATCTAAGGGTGGAGCACAGTGGTGCACTTGTAACTACAGCTCCCCAAGGCACAGGGTAGAAGTGACCCATTTCTGTACTTTCCCTCTGGTAGCCATGAAATATGCTCTGAATTGTCTCTGTATGGTTGCGGTGGTTTTAAGTGGGGTAGTGCTAATTTTCTTCACAGTGGCTTGTATGGGGCTGTGTTTTAGATTTGTGCTACACAGGGTTGATAACACAAAGATGCGTTTGTTATTGCTGAGCAGAGCTCACACAGAGCCAAGGCCTGTTGTGCTTTTTGTGCTGCCATGATAGCAAGGAAGTTGGGGGTGCATGGGAAGTTGGGAGGAGACACAGACAGAACAGAGGACCCAAACTAACCAAAGGGATATTCCAGACCACAGGACATCATGCTCAGTATGTGAAGTGGGGGAAGAAGGAGGAAGAGGGGTGTTTGGAGTGATGAAGTTTTGTCATCTCAAGCCACTGTTACATGTCATGGGGCCCTGCTCTCCTGGAGGTGGCTGAACACCTGCCTGCCCATGGCAAGCAGTGAATTAATTCCTTTTGCTTTGCTTATGTGTGTGACTTTTGCTTTTACTAAACTTTATCTTGACCTGAGTTTTCTAGCTTTTACCCTTCTGTTTCTCTCCCCAGTCCTGCTGTTGGGGTGATGAGCAAGTGCCGGCATGGAACTCAGCTGCTGTCTGGGGTTAAACCATGACAATGTTCCTTAGGGTGTAAATGTTTTACCATCAAACTTACATGCTCCTGAGGACAAGATTCAGATGATCTAAGCTATACAACCATTCTGTGCTGCACACTCCCAAGTGATTACAGTGAGTGGAAACAGTCAGTCCACTAGCACTAAATTGGATGTGCCTTTCTCCATTGACTACACAGACTCAAGAAGTCCAAATCAGATGCCTGTGTTTGCATAGCTATAGATGTCAGTTGAATCTCACCCCAAAAAATGAAGTTGTACACTCAAATTGTTGTACACTTTCTTGTAGACTCAAATGTGACATTGTCAACATAAGAATACAAAAAAAATTAACTATATTGACTGAAACATGAGCTAAATTAATTTTCATTTTAAATTCCTCACAGGTGTCAAGGTGTCAAATAAACACTGTTTGATTCAACTATTTTTCACTATAAATACATTTCTTTACTAGGCAATTAAAATTACAGAGAGGTAGCAGAGCCTAGTTATCAGCTCTTGAACTGACTGGTAAAAAATTCTCATTTGAAAAACTAATTCTCTCTATATTAAAATTCTTATTTGAAATTAAATGCTTACTGTGAATCTCTCTCAATACAGTCTGTGCTGTCAAAAGGCTGAGGGGCAGTCTTTCAGAATGAGCTTTCATAGGGTTTGATCATAGCAAAATCTTTCCTGTGCTAGAAATATAAGTTGTCCAGGGCCAGTAATATTTATCTGGACATTCTTGTTCAAACCCCCCCATAACGGTTTATGCCACCTCTCCCCATTAGCTGCTGCCTAGAACCCCTGAACCATTCAGTGCTGCTCTTCTACCGTTCACAATTGCAATGTACTAACAGACCATGTTTAGTACTTTTCACTGGAAAATGAAGCATCAGAAACATTGTTAGGATTCTTTATTTGGTCATTATTTATTTTAAACATCTTCTGTACAAGCATTTTAGGAGGCATTGTTAATATACTTTTTCTTCCTTAGGTAGAATAGAGCAAGCTGTTTTGATGTTTGCACTTAATAATATTAGCTGTCTGCCATGCTACCTTTGTAGTTTCCAGGAATACTTAACTAAACAATGAAAAAATGCCTTTTCATTAGATATAACAAAAGACAGGCTTGCTACTTCATCTATAACTGTCCATTCAGATGTTTTAAAGAGATCAAGGAATGAAAATGTAACATTAAAATAAGGATTTGTGGGAACCTATTTTATACAAGAACATAAGCATCTCTCAAATATTGCCATTGTCATATTTGCAAAAAGGAAATGAACATACCATTTTTATAGCACCTTATAAGAACGGTTTTAAGAACTGTTAATAACAGTTTGTAATAACTGTTTATAAGAACTGAATCTCACCCAGAGAAGTTGTGGAGTCTCCCACACTGAAGACATTCAAGAACTGTCTGGACGCATTCTTGTGCCATGTTGCTCTGGGATGACCCTGCAGGGAGTTTAGACCAGAAGTCCCACTGTGGTCCCATCCAACCTGATCCATTCTGTGATTCTGTGGCTGGAGATTTAAAATCTGAAGTTTTAGACAGTATAACATAATCTAGAATGAAAATAGGCTAAGGAAACAGAGGGAAAAATTAAAGGAAAAGTTAATCTTCTTTCCATTAACACTCTAATTCTCTCCAAATCTGTTCCCAACTTTATCTCAGATTTAAACTGGAACTTTTAGAAATTATGAGAAACACAAGGTTTGGTGCCTTATTTGAGAATATTTTCCATCCTTGACCTATGGTACTGAGAAGGAATTAAACTGATGCTTTGTCTTGCATAACTATTTTACACAGCTTATCACAGTGAGCTTAATACATCACTTTGACCAGAAAATCAGTACTAGCAAAAACAGATCAACAGTGCTACATGACATTCCTTGCAATATATAGATCAACATGGGTACCAAGTTTCCAAGTGAAATATCTCAGACACTTAAGTATAGCTGTTCTGGATCAGTCTACCAGCTGTAATATTTAGTTTTTATGTTATTTTAGGTTTGCTGGGTTTTTTTTGTCTCAGCATAGATACTTTTTATTACCTTGATTTACTAGATAAACTTTGATAACATAAATTCTGCTTTTAGACTGGTGTGCTTTACAGACAAAGGTGAGAAACAAGTCCTTTTAGGAAGTTCTATCCAACTAGTTGGAAGACAAAACTAATTGCATCCTACAAGGGTCTATTTATCTCTTCATTGGAAAAGAAGCCAAGAGGACCATTCAGACACACATTTCTTCACACAAATGGAGTAGAAAAGTTGAAGAATAACAGAAGTTTCAACACAGCAAGCTCTTATTAATACAAGACATAAATGTGTTTAACATGACAGAGATTCACTCCTCAAACTCCTTAGGAGGAGAAGCTACATCTCATTACACAGCAGTACACTAGAGTGCAACCTCTCCATCCAAGGGATTTTCTCAATATGCATAAAGATTCCCAACAGTTTGAAGGAAGGTCTTGCTGATAGCAGAGCAGTCTTGTTTATCCTGAAAGAAAATAACAACTCATTATGAGATTGGACTGGTTTTTATGCTTCTTATTTCCTTTCTCTGTTTCATAGGTATAAAGTGTGTTTTTTGGGAAGAATCTGCCGAGTCTCCTGTTGCATAAATGTAACAATTTATTTCAGCTGCTTTGATCTGTTATCACAGTAACTTCTGATATCTTAGGTGGTAACTGAACATGAAAACCTTTCAGACTTGGATGTTACTATTCACACCAGTGGACCATTTACTAAGGCTGCAGCATGGCATACATGTATGTACCCATGTCCTTTTCACTGAGTTTTGATTCAGTCTTTTTCAAGAAAGAATTGTCACAGAAGCACTCATATCAGGTAGGCATTAACTGGGTTGCCTCATTAAATTTCTGTGTGGGACACTACACTTTAAAAATTAGAATTCCTTCTGAATTAAAGTAGCTTCACTTTAAGTTATTCAATGAACAGAGAAAAAAAAATGAGCTAACATCAATGATTTCTAAATTCAGTCTTCATTAATGCAGCTTAATTTTCCTGAAAGCCTACATTTGGACTTGTGCTAAAAAATGTTGACCCTAGAAATGCAGGGTTACAATGGAAACAGAATAAAATAGTAATTTTAATGAATATAAACCAATTTGTGCTTCCAATCACATAATTCTAAAGGAATACAAGTAGAAGCTGAGCTGCTAAAGATAAGAAACCGTAACTTTTACTAAGAAGTACATGCTCGTCAACTCATGGTTGTAAATGGTAGATTAGCTTTACTTCATCAGAGAGGATCTAATGATTCTTTTGACTACAAAAGCAGCAAGAAAAATTTTATACAACTGGAAAGAATAGTATTTATTTCTAGAAAAAATAATGAACTAACTCATTTTTTTGAATGCATTAATAAAACTATATGAATACCAATTTTTTATCATCTGCATTATATAAATGACAGTAACAAAATCAATCTGTACACATAAAAATCGACAGAATATTCATCAAAATAGGACTACATAAAGCAGATTTTTCTTAAATAATGAAAAACTTCCAGCAAACTTTCACTATTAGACTCATAGGAAAAATCAGTGGTTTTCACTTAAGACTCTCAACCAATTTCCAGACTTTTAAAGACACCCTGATTGAGTATCTACGTCATCTGTAAAAATGTAAAAAGCAAAACCCTCGACACAATTCAAGTGTCAACAGCACACTTTCACAGTCCATGCAGGATGCTCAATGAAAATCTGGCCTATAGCTGGCAAGAGAAAAGTCTTCAGCAGATGTTACATAATAATACAAAGATTAAAAGGAACATCTGTAAATACTGCAGTGCTGAACATCATTACACTGAAGTTTCCTCTCTGGACTGGTAAAGTTGCAGAGTTTATAGAAAACTGCTGTGGGCATTACAGTGAAAGAAGACCTCATAGACCATATTTCACAACTCAAAATATTGTTTAAATAATTCATTGAGAGCTGCTTTATCAAATTGACATGGCTAGAAGTGATAAATAACTTGGGTTTAGAAATAAAAAATGTTTCAGAGTATCAGTGTGTGAAAGAAGCCTTATTGTAAAATATTACTAAACTTATTATTTGAAAGAGAACCTGTATAGCTAAGTTAAAATAGCTATAGGCTTAGCTAAGTAAGAGCATATGCCTTTTATAAGAACTTAAACGGGGCACCAAATTTCGGTCTAGTATAATCTACTATGAGTCTTAATTATTTATTCTATGCAAGGTTTATTTTTGAACTATGTATCAAAGTCTCCCACATGAGTTTTCTTCAGTTCTAATATGAACCCTTATACAAAAAGGAGACAACAGATTTTTATTTTTATTGCCTCCATTCTTTCATGTCCTGAAGTGTCCTGAATTAACTTGGATCACCTTTAAGATTCATAAGATCACTAATACTAAATTGTGATGACTATTTTTCTGTGACTGTGTAAAATGAAAAACCAAAACCTTCCAAAATGAAGGCATGAGGATGCATTCATTCAAACTCAGAATATCCTTTGTTACTGTTCTTTCTCATGCCTACCTTTGAACAGTCTTCTGGGACATTCTAAATGCTACAGTTTATTTAACATAGTGCTAATCATGTTTTTAATTTTAAAAGTCAATACAATTTGTAAATTATTTCCAACCTAATAGAAATTAATTCCCGCCCTGTTAGAACACTTATTAGAGCATCTGCTGTGCAAGACAAACAAGTGCAACGATTCTAGGGCAAACACTACAGAAAATTATATATTTGCTCAAGCAAACAAAATGAAAAGTAGAATATTTATTTGGAGGTTATCAAATGCAACACATATTTTGCTGATTTTATGCAATTAAATCCATTCCATCCTGAAGCAGCACTTATCTAAGCATATACAGAGAACAGATACTACCAATATTAAAGCAGGAATGGCTTTTATTTTATAAGTCATGGCAAAATAGGGGAAAAAACCCACAATTATTGTAAATGAAGGGATCTTATGCCATTTCACGTCTTTTCTATGTTGACACAGAAATATGTATCATAAGCCTCTCTTAAACTGACTCAGTGCTTTGGTATCTGAAAACTTCTAGTACTCCTGTTGTGGAAAGCTAATGGTGTGAAGATTTTTGAGCTCATGGGAAGACTGAATGCTCATAGTTCTGGGTCAGGCATTTGCAAATTTGCCTATATTGAGAGAGTTCAAGCTTATTGTTGTTTTTTCTCTACGATCTGTTGCTGGTCCTTGTTGGCAGCAGCCAATTAGGCAAAGCAGTAAGAGCCGTAATGAGCTGTTCCTACATTTTAAGTTGCTCAGGTAAATCTTTTGCATAGGTGTCAAGTGGTGCCTTTGATGGCAGTTTACATTCTTCCTTATTTTAAAAAGTGATGATTACTTCAAATATAAGGGAAATCGAAATAAATTATTTAATTTTCCTTATATCACCATTTATCTTCTTTTGTTAGGTAAGATCAGGAACAGGTTTCTAGTAGTTTCAGAATATTTAAGAATCAAAACAGAAAATTTCCCCAGCCTAAGAGCTGTGCTAAAGCTAAGCATTTATTTGATGAGAGATGCTTATTATAATCACTTTTTAACAATTTACTCAGCAATTAAAATCAATCATGCTGTTTAATTTCTCTTAATTTGGATACTTCAAATATGCACCTTATATGAAACTCTTCCTTCAAAACTTGATTAGCTGTTTTTAATAATCTCCATTACATCTGAATCCTTCAACACACACAATTTTACTATTTTTTTTTTCACTCACATCTATTTTTACTTCAGTTAAATTGCTGGTCTCAAGATGTACAGTACATTTTATGCTCTCCTTAGTATATTTTTAATTTATCTCTCTTCATATTCTAGCCAGGCTCTCTGGATAACCAAAGCTGTATAAATGTCAGTTTAACCTCTTTATGTTTGTGACATGGAACAATTTCAGTCTATTTGTACAGCTCCCATTATTTTAGCTTTAAAGCTTAGATGCCACTGCAATTCCAAACTCATATGCTTTGGTAGTGCATAACTTATTAATTTCAATTCCTCTGTTTCCATTGAACCTAATGAACTCTGTAACACTAAATTCCAAGTACTTCATCATGACACTCAGCTCTGCCTTTGAAAGTGAAGTTTGAATTTCAATTTCATGCTAGACCACTGCAGTCACACAACTGGGTAAGACAGTGCAGGGGCTGAGGACTCTTCTGAGATGTCTTGTCCCTTGTGCTGCGGTGACACAGAACTCACGAGAGTGGCCTTGCTCCCACAAGTCCTGGCCACTACTGATCTTGTCAGGCATAAATGCAGGAGTGTGGGAATTCTGGTCTGAGGTTTTGATGGCCTGTACTGTGTGAAATTCTAGATCCAGAACAATTCCTAGAATTGCAGAATCAAGGGCCGAATTTCCATGCATTGTGAAGTAAAAAGAAAAAAGAAGGCTTAAACCAAAATAGGAGCAGCTGAAGCATATGAAATGTAAACTCTTAAGTAAGCTTTCATTTCAATAATACCCTTTTTTATTTTCTGACCTTTTCCCATCTCTCGGATAGCATTAGAGAAGGCAAAGGTTATAAGATTTAACTGATATACAGTATTATAGCTGTTAAAACCCTTGAATTGCTTCCTTTAGAAAGATCCACAAAAATAGAAAATGAAGAACAGCAAAGATTATTTTTTTTCCATTCCTATATTTTCTGTCTCCAGAGCTTTTTGCTACTTGCACCTTGAAACACAGATATAGCAAGCAGACTAAGCAATCTCTTCAGATCCTGATACACCAGCTTTACATAGTTCATGATATTGTTTTCTCATGTAAAGCCCAAACTTCCAGTCATCAGCAGCTATGGCACATGTTTTTGAAACAGAAGGCAAAAACAGATGGAAAGAATGAAGAATCTCAAACCAGAAAAAATCAATTTGTCTTAACTAATTTGAACAATACAGACTTTTGCCCCTCAGTGCCAGCAACACTGGTGAGATGCACTGATGAGTTCATCAATATTGTAGTCTATTATTATACTAGTGGGAAGGCAGAATGAGGGGAGAAAAAAAAAGAGTAAAGAGAGTGAGTGTACACAGTGAGTGTTCTTCAGTATTTAGAGAGAAAAGTAATGATGCCTGCTAAGGTCGTTACCGCTTTAAAATGTCACAGTACCCTGGGATCATGACAATAGAAGTTGAGCAACACAGGCTTTAGATAATCCTAGATTCAGAATTACAAGGCTAGAGGATATTTTAAGAAGTTATCCAATTTATCTCCATATCTCTAAGAAAAAACAGCTTTTGCTGCATCATTTCTCAGTGCCTGCCTTGCCTATTCTTACAATTCCTATTTTATGCAGCTGCTAGTCAACAAAACTACTTATTTTTGTCCTTGTTACTAGAAAACTCTTGCTAATGTTTAAGCAGAATATATTTTAAATGCTTGCTATGCATCCTAGCCATTATAAAAGCGGATAATAGACACGTCTCCCTAGATCATAATTTCTGTAAAAATAATACCCACAGTAAAAAAAACCCCACATCTTGGTCAAAGTGCAGGAAAGCTTTTCCCCCTTCATTTACAAAAGAATAAACATGAACAAAGAAAATCGAACAAAGGGCATTTTGACTGAATAAGAAGGCAAAATGAAGGGGTGGAGGAGGACAGATCTGAGTGTCTTCATAAAGATACTGAAACAGGAGATTATGTACCACAATGTATTATCCACTGCTCCCTCTACTTGGCACCAGCTATCTCACACTTTATTAACTCACCTCACAGCCTTCTTTGATATGACCTTTGATACTACTTGCTAATACACACTACATTACCATAATGATTTTTATTACAAATAATTGTAACAAACTTTTCAATATTTTGGTCTCTGTCATCAGGAAGGGAAGGATTTCCTGCTCAGAGAAATACTTGTTTCTGTGATCAAAGCAATAAAGCAAAAACATACAGATCATCTCTCTGAAAATCTTTCTGCCATCCAAAAATGCTAGTGTTTTTTAAGCTGTGTAATATATTGATACCAGAGACACACATCTAGGAATGTAGCAGTTTAATATCTCTTCTTTGCCGTTGCTGCTGAATGATGTCTCCCAAGCTGCTGTGTATATATATATATATATATATATATATATATATAAAAACGTGCTTCACTTTTAAAATATTTTATCTTCATGTTTAACTTTTAGCTCTCTCATGGGAAACCACATATATTAATAGAGTACTTCATACTTCACAGCCAGAGAAGGTTTTAAGCTTGAGTCTGTTACCACACGCTGCATTAAAAGGAGCAAGACTAAGCTCCACAAAAATCCATATTCTTTTTGTCCAACTGTATTTTGAAAACACCAATCCAGCTTCTTTTCCAGTGTATGTTTAGGTGCTGCAAACATGAAGGAAAAATGTCTGAAGAACACTGGATACATTTTTTTCCTAAACAGAGATACAGCGGGATTTCATTTACTGTGTACAGGTGAACCCTGAGAGAAAGGAATGCACGCTCATTTACATTTCAAACTAATCTTGACACAGATACAGGGAAACAGCATACCCTACTTGAATAGAAGTTGTTTCAGTGATAAATGACTTACAACAGGAAAAAAAGACAGAAGTGAGTCAGGAAGGTACCTTCCTACAATGTCTTCTCCGTTCCAACACGGGAGTCCATCGGCAGCTGCCAGCTCATCCACGCACAGCTGATCTGCCACAAAAGGCTCTGTACAGCCACAGGTGGCTGATAAACTCCCTGCAAACGAGAAAAAATTATCAGGGTACCAACCTGCATTGGTTGTACATTTCTACAAGACAAGGAATTTGCTTATTACATTACTCTCCACTGCTTACAGTGGTATTTTAAATCTTCGTCAACAGAGGAGTTTGATTATTTTAGGTACGTTTCATTAGTTTGCAATGTTGATACTCCTACTGGTCAAGTTAAAGAAAAATAACCCTTCTTTATTCTCAGTAACTATTTTCCTACAATCTGAAATCTTCTTGCAGAGTAGTGATACAGTTTGCAATGCTGCAGTTGGACAAATAACCAGAAAATGCTCCAAAAAGAAGGCACAGCAAATAAAAAAACAGGTGCACACAAAAAACTCTTCTGTTTTTCAAAAGCGCTAACAAGAAGTCCTCTACGTATCTTCACAAATACTGCAAAAAAAAATTTGTTAAAGTTATGCGGCAACTCAAGATTTAGGAAAAATGGGTTTAGGGTGTTAAATATTTAGATTTAAATAACTGCCTGAAAGATTGTATCAGTTCTACCATGTGCTGTGCTGGCAGGTTATAAATTATGTATTGTTATTTCAAATAATTTTCAAGATTCCCAGAGGTAATGATAAGGTTTTGTAGTTATTTGAAAATTAATTAATTACTTTTTAGTTGGTATGTCCTTAACAGAATTGTGGTATTTAATACAAATTGTTTGTTTATGTACTGAAAATCTCTTCCTGGGAGACCCTTTCCTGCTGTGAAAAATTAAAATACTTTTTCATTCTGGAATGGAACATGACATGTTTCTGAGTTATCTATGACCTGCAGGCACACAGAAAACCGCCCCCAAAAGCTGTACTCATTGCTCTGTAATCAGCAAGCTTCACTTTCTGTTAACTTCTTGTATAATGTCTGGATTTGTGAAAAAATGCCAGAAATAATATAGACATTTCCCTGTATTTAGCAATCATAGGCCTAAAATGCTATAAGGAATTTAATTGTTAAGTATTGTTTACTGCAAATTAAAACAGATAAAACATCAGTGATTTATGAAGTCCATCATTTAAAAAGTTACGTATTCTTTCATGTAATAGGGCAAATATTTTACACAAACCACAATGGTTTTCATTTACTATGTCTATTAAATGTGATGTGAGTGCCCTACTAATTCTAAAACTGCCGTTCTGAAAAATCTCATGGAGGGTCAAGTTTGACCATGTGTCATATAGTTGCCTATATGCATTAGGTTTTAAATACGATGCATCCACACTGTTCTAGCCATGAATCTTTTATTTCTCCACACCCAAAATTAAATCCAGTATGCACAGTGGGTTTGCAATTTCCCTCCAAATCCCATTGAGTGAGATTGATTTTGATTTTGTCTATGCTTCATGTTTACAACCTGGATTAAAAATAGGGTTTATAGAGTCCCCTCAAAGCAAACAGTTGGAATTTCTTCTGAAGAAGACATAAAAATAAATAAATACAGCTGTCATAATATCTTGTGACAAACTGCATTCTAACAGAAAGGTCATTCAGTTTATTAGTAAATACATCCTGAGGCAAAGCAAAATTTAATAGAGAAGTAATAACTGATTTCAGCTCCTGTTGATGTCTGACCAAAGCAGTTAGAAGGGCAGATGGTATGAATGTCAATTTTCACATGATCATCCTCTAGACCAGACAGAATGTAATTATAGGCAGCTCAGCTCAAATGTACAATTACAGTCAATGGAAGCTGAAGACAATTTTTATCTATTTATTCCAAATTTTTTCTCCAATTTCATTCTCTGTACTAGAAGTTGTCTGCAGTATGAAGTTCTGGAGAAAAAAGCATCACATACTTTCTGTGTTGCTACAGAAGGGTTTGTTTAGATTTTTTTAGATTCATCTAACAATTTTTTGACATCAAAAGAACAGAGAAAATTTCTTTTTCCTCTTGTACCAAGTACCAGCAAATACCAGCTTAAGTCCAACAGTAAAAATAATTCAGAAAAAGGTCAGGTAGCAGCAGTGCAACATGTACTTTAAACTTTCATCTGGAAATGCTTTTGGAAAACAGAAGTACCATAGGAGGTAAGTAAGGCGGAGTTAGAGAAGAGCACTTCCTTAAAAGCAGGCTGCAAGCACTTGCTGAAGTCACACTTCCATGTGAGGTTCTTTAGTTGCTATGGGAATATAAAGTGAAACGTAAAGTGATTGTGACTTAGAAAGGAGGTGATCCAAGAGGTAGCAACTGTAGGTGATCTCAACTATGAAGTTGTTCGACTGAAATCTGTGTCAGTGGATCTCAAACTTTCTTTCCCTTCCCCCTTTTTGATGCAGAGCTTGCATTCCATGAAGTGTCCCCAGAATCTCAGGCAGGTGAATGGGAAGGGTAAACTATGTTGCTTTTTGCTGCCCACAGACTCTCATGCCCCTCAAGGTCTCTGAGGCAATCTGCCTGAAGTCAGTCCAGTGTTCTGTGCTATGAAACATGAAACAATCCAGGTATTTTTAGAATATGGCATTGGGTTTGCAGAGTGTTAGCAACCAGAAAACATCAAGAACTTACTTAGCTATATGTAACTGAGACACATGCATCTTTGTAATGGGTACTCCCTGAAAAACTTCTGTGCTGGCTAAGCAAACTTCTTTTTTGTGTATCTTTCTATTCCCAGAATGTTTGCAAAAAAAATGTATTTGTATTTTGAATTGGTTTTTTAACTCCACTATTTAGTAACTGAAGGTCCTTACACTGAGAAGAATGGTTTGCCTTCAAAGTTCAGAGGCACTTTTTCATCTCCAGACATCAGGAGAGAGAAATTATTCCCTGCAATTCTCTCACTTTTGTCTCCTTCTGCACTACAAAGTAAAATCAGAGGAAAAAGAGGACAGAAAAACTTTTCTGTATTTTAGCAAATGCTATGACAGAAATGAAATTTCTGATTTTAACTTTGTACTTTATTTGCATGATGGAGCCTTTAATCTTAACTGCAACACTCCTAATGCCTTACAGTGCTATTACTACTTATGGCCATTAAAGACCTGATTTACTTGTCTAAATATAGACTGGCCTTTGAGATTCCTTCAGTTACCTAAGGTATCTGCAGAAATCTGGAAGCCATCACAGAATCACAGAATCTGCTGATCCTCAACAAAGATCACTGAGTCCAACTCTTAGCCCTGCACAGGACCACCCTCAAGAGTCTCACCATGTGACTCAGAGTATTGTCCAAACACTTCTTGAATTCTGACAGGCTTCAACTCTATGATACAACTTTTGGGACACCTGCATCCTTCTTGGCAGGAGATCAGCTGGGATACCCAGGAAATCCTTGAGTGGCACTGGGTGCTTGGAGATGAGTGGGCAGCTACAATCACTTCTCCTTTCCACAGACTGTAATGGCAGCTCAAACACCTAACTCATACAGTTACACATAGTTCACCCTGCAATGCTGAGCCTCTGCAGTCATTTCAATTCACTATATACCAGCAAAAGATCCAGAGAAAAAATATCAGCAGGTCTTGCTTGAACAAGGCTTTCAAGATTTATTCCCAAATGCTTAGTTGCTCATTGTCCTGGGTTGGCCATATGACCTGTTTGTATCCCCAATCGTCCCCTTGCTTATGCTGGACATTAAGTTCTGCAGCTTTAAGTTG
>JAHLSL010000062.1:16737521-16807301 GCA_025920805.1 Petroica traversi | reverse complement strand
CCCCCCCCCCCCTCACTGGAGAACTGAACTGGACTCAGACGGACTCTGAATCTACCATCTCTTCAGAGGAAGGAGAGGTTTCATTGTTTTCATATTATCCAATTTTTCCCTATACTTGTAAATATTCTATGTGTTAAATAAATAGTTTTTTCCACTTTTCTCTAAGGAAATTCTTCCCGGACCGGTAGGGGGAGGGGCGATTGGAATCGGCTCTTCCTAGAGGAGACCCCCCAGAGGTTTCCTCCTAAATATTTGCCCTAAACCAGGACACTCATTTTTTACAGTAAGAAGGTATGTAAAAAAGTCATTCATTTTTTCTGTCTTATCAGCTTGTACAAATAGTTTTCTGTAAAATGCAATGGTCACCTTTTTTTTTTCAGATTTAATAATACCTGCTGATATGTAAAGTTAAATGTAATTTAAAAATTACACATGTCCACCCTCATAAATACTTTAAACCACATCAAATGACTCGGGTCGTATGTCCATTACTTCTGAAAACAAAATCTAGTCATAAAACTACCTTCCCAAAATGTAACACAGTAGGCTGTTGCTAAAACGTTTCATTCTATGGAGACTTTATTCTCTAGTAATGCATGCCATTTCATTGAACATAACCTACTCTGTTGCAAAATTACTGGCTTACTTTATTCTTTCTTTCTGGCTGTAAAACGAATGTTTTACTTTCTTCTGTTGGAGAGTGCTTCTTCATTGTCTCTGGAGAACATCTTCAACCCTTGATTATCTTCTGATCATAGGAGTAACCTGGAGACTTTTTAGGCTTCCTTACAGGAGAACCACATATTTTATTCACCTAAAAAGAAAAAAAGCCACAAGAAGAAGGAAGGAACACATGTAAGCAACAATTGTTATGTATCTTTCAATTCAGTTTCAATACATTTTAACAAGAAAGAAAGACTAAGCTAAGAAAAGCGTATTTAATTATCATACCGTGTAATGCTGTATCCATAATGAATGCAGCAAACACATAATTAGTCATTTTATAGGAGAAAAAAATAGTAAAAGCATTCCTTTTAAAGGGATACCAAGCATGTAAGAAATAACCATGTATTTCACCAATTGTGGCCTTTTTTTTTTCCCATAGGGGAAATATATTATTCTGCAGACAATATCAGTAACCTCAGAGAATATGATGAGTTGTGAACAGCAGCATGTTTCCTTTTTTTTCTATAATACAGCCCAATCACATTTTTAATATGCACTGAACTTTACGTTTTCTTTCAGGGTTGGTGAATTATTATGGTATGTTCAGCCCAGTTACACAAAGCATATAGTGAACAGTTAGCATGGTGGAAAATTGCATTACAGCATTGCAAGCATTACTTCCTTGCAAGATGTCAAGGAAATGACCCAAGATGTAAGTCTAATGATATTAGGCCAAAGATATTGAAAATATCAAGGTATTTTATGTCCAGCTTTCTGATCCAGATGTCAATACATTAAAAATTCACATAAAGACTTCTTTTCTTCTTTGTAAAATGTGATACTGAGCGTTTTGTACGACATAGGACATCAATTCACATTCATAGCTCATTACTCTTCCTAGTAATTGAATATAAATAATTAGGAATATACATATATTTATTAAATAAGAGATAGTTATGCTTGTAACCACATCTGACAAGATATATTAAGCAGACTGAACAGCATGCATTTGTGTAAGCTAGTGAAAAACTAATACTGTATGTGATTTATGGAAAATTGGTAGTCAACAGGTAGTCAACTTTTAGAGAGAAAAAGGGAGAGAGGATATCAATGTGGCCCCTAAGATAGGCATCCAGTTTTGAGGCAGAAACATATTCAAAATGCTACTATGTGAAGGAAGGAGTGTGTATGCTACTCAACAAGGATTATTGTTTCATATTGTACTTTATATCTCCAAAAGTAAGAACAGAAACATCAAATAAATCTCATTTTTAAGTTATCATCATGCATTAGAGAAAGTAGTGCAAGTATTAGGGATCATCCTTCCAACTAAGAACTCCGGTAGAGCTAGTTAAGAAATACATTTAAAATTTAAGATAGAATAAACACATCTAATTTTGATGAGTTTGCTGTCATGCATGGTGTAAGTGGTGATAATGAAAGATTCATTGGATGCACTTGCTTAGGCCAGTGAAAAGAAGAAGGACTCAGCATTATTAATGCACTAGAATTAGTTTTCACCTTATTATTTGAAATCGAGGGTAAAGTTGAAAATTATTAGTCCTTTTGGGCTGTGATTCACATTTCCCAGCCAAGTTATAGTTTAAAACCCCTTAAATAACGGATCTTTTCCTCAGTGCTGGAAAATTCAGAAAATTCTATAAAAAGCATTTGCACAGCACCACATACACCTCTGCCATTCTCACAAAGATATGCATGACAGTAACCATACTGCTGAGAACTCAGTTCTGTTAATGAGAGCACCAGCACAAAATTAGCTCTTTATCAGTCACTTACTTATTCAGACATAGTTCCTGAAGGATGAGCTACTTCAGCATTTACAATGGTGATGTCAGCATCTCTGTTACCTGCCTCTTATCTGTGATATTTAAACCTGGCTTTGTGTGGTGTTGTTTCTTCTTTCTGTGTTTGGTACATCATGCTTGTAATGCTCACCCAGCTGAACCCGACCTGGTGTTTTTTAACTGTTTAGTAGTGCTGTCACTTTGATGTCATTAACTTTATGTCCATGACAAATTTACTTTTCCTTTCCTCACTAGCCCAGTCTTCACTGGTTGCTGCAGGAAATTTGCGCATATGAAAACATCATGTACTCTTGTCTTCAGGTGCCTGTTCGGTCTGTGACCCAAATAATTTATAACTAAAATATGCCAGTATTTCATTTCCCGGTACATGGCTGATCATACTTTATAAATCAGATAAATACAGTTTCCATAATAACGTCATTTTATATGTATTTTTAAAGTGCATTTTTTATATCTATAGGAAGAAGTACAGGTGGTAAGTGTAACAGTACCTAGTTATATTTCTTGTGTTTTCTGAAGGACTACAACTATATCCATTAGCTACATTGCTTCTTAATTTTTAGTCTTTGGACTGCAAAATTAACCTTCCAAGTGAAAAATCATTCCGTGCTATTATTATCAGTCTTGAGACACCGAAATCATAACTTTGAGAGAAGGGCAATGCTCTCACTACCATAATGAATCAATAAATGATAATTTTGCAGCAATATCTGATCAGAATGTATTCTTACCATCTTCCAGTTTCACTGGAATGGTATTTCCTCTGAATTTTTCCACAAACTGAGCATTTTTCTTGACTTCAAAAACAAAAGAGTGTGTAAAATGATCCTCAAAGGGGATTAAAATATAAAAGCGAAACTGAAAAATTATCAGAAATATAATTCTGTGAGATACCTCTCATTGAATTTCAAGAAGAATTAAAGACTTCCACAAAAAATAGGCAAGCCTCAGAAACTTGCTAGGATTTTTTTCTTCTTTTTTTAAGGTTCTTAAATGCCACACAATATTTAAGGGCATAAAAAGAAACATCTTAAAATTATAAATCTCCTGATTTTCACAGTTCAGGCAAACCTATTGTCATTATAGTCAGCATGCTACTATTATGCACAATTTGTATGCCACAGTAGGATGACTGATTTAATTAAAAGCCCTTGTAATAACCACACAGTTAAATTGCAATTAGTGCCACACATGAACTTTATGGCAGTTTGATTTTGCTTGGTGCGATTCCTTAGAATGTCTATGTATGATTACTCACAGTTTGGAAAACTGAAGCATTATAAACCTTTGCATTTATGCACAACGATGGGAAAATCATATCAATACAGAGAAATATGTCACATTCTTGGTTTTGGTTTGTGGATTTTGCTCTTTTTTTTTCTGCCCTAAGCATTTCTATTGAAATTATTTTACATCAAATGACTGAAGCAAACTGAATGCACAGTCCTGAGATGTACTTCAAACTAGATTTACCAGGTCTCAGTAGACTCGAGTTTTAAATGCCTGCATGGACTATGGCCAAATGAATGCCTTGCAGGTCTGAGACTAGTTAACACCTGACACAGACTTCATTTAAAGGAAATCCTAGAGATATATGCATATATGTATCAAAACCTTATAGTGCTAACCAAAACAAACATGAAAGAGTTAAAGGAACTCTAAATAAAGGAAAGAGCAATTTTCAGGCTTCAGCCAGTAGTAAAAGCCCAAGAGGTGTTCTATGCAGAGAGGTGTCTTCTCACCTGCTCCTCAATGCACAGCACAGTCGAAGTGACTAGCTATGCCATAATATGATTTTATTTAATGCATATTTTAGTTGGTGATTAGTCTGGTGGCTTGCAGTTCTCGCTGTCAGATCAAAAATTTGCCCCACTCCTTACAGATAAATCCCCTCAAACACTCATGAGCAAACGGACAGCTGAAATCTCATAAATCTAAAACAAAGTTAGAATGAAATATCAGGCTGGTTGGAAATACATTTGTTACAAATACAATTGTGGTTGACTTTATTTTCCTTTCTAGAAATATGCAAGGAATGCTTTCTTTGAGAAACAGATTCTTGATGAGTCACCAGCATTTCCAGCACCAGATTACTAATCAAAGATATTGGATCAAGGAAAACAATGCATTAAACTGTTACGGTTTCCTTAGTTTGTTTTATTTCAGCTAAACCACAAGAGGGAGCATCAGTATTTCTGTATCCCCAAGCACTTCAGCAGCCTTCTATTGGTTTTGAGGGTTTGGGGGGGGGGTGGGGGTTTGCTTGGAACAATCGCACATTTAATATCAAACTTCTGTGCCAAAGAAAAATGCATTTTGATATATGAGACAGGGCACATGGCATGGGAAATGAAAGTATTCCTTATCGAGACAAAATCCAAGGCTTTGAAAACAAGGAGAGCAAGCATGAGGTAATAAACATCGGCTTTTCCTTCAGAACAGGACAAATGATAATGTGGGATTGTTAATGTGAAGAGAAAGTGGTGGTTTGCAACCCAGGAAAACCATGAAGAAATTCTGTATTATTTTCTTAGCTTTCTTTGCAAATTTTGTCTTCTTTATCTGTGACTACTTGATTCTAACAATATGTCTCAGACATACAGAAACAAGCAAGTTCTGCAGTTACAGTGGCAAATTACAAGATACAAGCCCACACTTACACATTTTACAGAATTTGCAGGAGAAGTTCATGACAAGTGAAGAGGAAAACATTGTGAACAGAAGCCTAGAGAATTAGAGAGTAAAGATGACACTTAGAATAATAATGCCTGCTCAAATTGCTAAAAAATTAGAATTCACTGCAAGACAAATCTTAAGTAGACTTACAGATGATGATATTTCTAAAGAAATTTTATTCAAAATTGATATTTAAGTTTCAGGTGATACATGAAAATGTGCAGTTATAATTTTTCAAGAGCAATAGAGCTGGAAGTGGTTTTAAGCTCAGGACGGACAAATCCAATTCAAGGAAAATTTGTGAAATACAAGAGTTTGTCTCACACCCAAACAGGTGGTATTGAGGAAAAAGAAATGTAAATTGCAGATATACAGAATGCACACCCACCACCAAGGCAGTGGTAGCCTCCTCAGGAAACAAAATTAAAGGATAACACATCAGAAATAAAAGGAAAGTAATTTCCTGTGATACGTAAATTGAAGTACAGCTTGGAGATACTGAACTAATAATTCCACTTGGTTTGGCACTATGCAACACCACTGCCATGGGGAAATGCCCATCCCTGTAAGTATCCAAGGCCAGGTTGGATGGGACCCCGAACATCTGTTGTAATGAGTCCCTGTCTATTGCAGGGGGGTGAAACTAGATGGTATTTGAAGTCCCTTGCAATGCAACCATTCTGTGCTTCTACAAAATCTTCAGTCAAGACAGAGTGAAGAGACAAAAATGCAGAGTTTGCAAACCAGCTTTTTATAATCAGAATTTTTTCATACAGTTTTGTGAAAGACTGCTGTTCAAGCTGCTGGGTTCTAAGAGCCACAGTCCCCAACTTCCACATGACTGAGACTCATCTCCTTCTCCTATCACTACATTTATCAAAATCAGAACTCCTGTCCAAGTTCTTGAGACTTTTCTCATATCTTATCAATATTTAAATATCTCTGCTTTCCTTCACAACTCTGCATGTCGGGATTGCAAAATGAAATCTAAGAGCCCATTAAATATGAGCTACTTAATATACTTTTAATTTGTGTCTTCTGGTCTTTAATTACTAAAATTGTAAATGGTTATAATTCTGCTCCTCCATTCATGAGGAAGTAACACTCAGCAAGTCTGGCAGTAAAAACAGTTTCTCCTCCTGAATGGAGCTGGGATGGAAGGAAATGATTTTTTTTTTTTTTTTTACTTTCAATGACTTAATGTCAGGGGAAATCCTAATGTTCTCAGCCAAGTTACCCTGTAGCCAGAACACAGCACTGCCAGTTCAAACTCTTCAAAGGCAGTTCAACAAAAACTGCTTCTTATGAGAGGCTGCCAGCTCTTCCAATCCAAGTCTGCTTCAGTGCATGCCAAGGTGTTTCATTTATGTTCAGTGAAAACACTCTGTCGTTCTCCTCCAAAAAGAAATTATATAAAACCAGCAGTATCCCTTTCCAAAGATCAGCTGCTTGTGTGTAGTTTGATTGATTTATTTATGCTTTCTTGTGGTTCAAATATACTTTATTGCTCCTTATTTCTGTGTGCCCAGGAAATATAGCCCTGACACAGATGGCTAACACTGTGCTGTCCTGGAAGACTCAGGCAGAACTGTTCTTTAAATCTAGGTCTAAGACTACCCAGGGTCACCTGGAAGAAACTCAGCAGATGTGTGATTGTCAGTTAAAGCAGAATTGAGGCTCTGCAACCTTTATCAGGCACACAACACTCTTAAAAAAAATAAAATTACAGTTTACAATACATAAAGAATTAGTGAAAGTAACCCGAGCTAGCTGCATCAGCACATCTGCACAACGTGTTCACACTTTATTGCAGGCAATTTATGTTCCAAAATTATGAAGAGCAGAGCAGTTTTCTTAGCAATGTTCTGTAACATAAGTATGTAAGTTAATAAAATCATGCCCACTTAAATTAACAGTCATAATGCATTATTTCATTTAGCATAAGACATTGTCAATAACTCTTTATATATACCTTTTCATGGTAATAAGAATCAAAACACTTCAGAAAAAAAAGGAGAGAAAAAATCACTACCTAGTTATTATTTCAGAGAACCTATGTGTTTCTTCCCCATTCCAAACTGCAGCTTATGAGATCAGTGTTTCTGCTTCTTGTATCTGTATATTAAGTATTTCAGTGTCTCCTCACTCTCTTTGAACCTGGGAAAAACAGTTTTCTTTGAAGATGCTTTGTGACATACAAGACAGTCACTTATTCATACATGTTCATATCATTTCAGGGATCAAAATAGTCAAAAAACTCGTTTGCTTCTAAATCGTTGGATTTGCCCTCAAAAAAGTTTTTCTCTTACATTATAAACTGTTGGTAGTGATTTAAAGGCCAAGCAAGATACCAGAAGTCTGCTCAGCTCAGTACCTCTCTGTGAAATCATTCTGTTTCACAATGAAAAACAAAAAGTAGAGAAAAAAAATATACACAGCTTACAGAAAGTATTGTTACTGTTCTTCTTTACACTTGTTCATTTCTTCTACTCAGGAGTGAAAAGTGTCCTTTCTTCTCTTTTTGCAAATATAGAGAATCAGATTACAGCATTTTCAATTTTACAGAGAATCTTCCTCACCTTCAGTCCAAGTGTCCAGCGGGCACACTGAGACAAGCCTGCTATTGTGCCAAAGCAAAGTTAGATATCTATCATACCACCTAAACCCAAAATATGATGGCAGCCCAGACTGCTTACTTCACATTTTTCAGATCTCTGAGTCCCTAGACAGTCAATGGAAAGACAAAAGACATTTGAGATCTGTGCATATTGCCCAATTTTTGCCTATTCTGTTATAAAACAAAAAAAGATAAAAAAGGGAGGTATATTAAAGATCCTACGCTTTCCTGACAAACCAGATCTAAATCTTAAAAAAGGAATGCAGCAAAATTGAAACATTTAACATAAGATTCAAGTAATTTCAAATTGTGAAGAAGGTTTGTTCAAGACATGGTTAATACAAATACATAATGCATTCCATGATATATCCCTACATTTTTTTCTCGGCAGTCTAGATTGAACGTATCTCATGCAAACCTGTACTACTCAGCTTGGCTTGCCAAAGCCATGCAGATGTGTTGGTAACAGTGGTGAGTTTTTCCTGGCTAAGAGCTAAAGGCCCACCCAGCTGCTCCCTCATTCTCCCTCCTCTACAGAATAAGGGGAGAGAAATAATAAGAAAAAGCCTGTGGGTCAGATAAACACAAGGAGATCACTCACCAATTGATGTCCTGGCCAAAACAGCCTCAGCCTGGGGAAGACTAATTAATATACTGCCAATTAAAGAGATACTATGATGGTGGGAAACAAAGTTCAGACCAGAAACACCTTCTTCCTATCTCCTCCCTCCTTCACCTCAAGGTAAATCTCATTCCTTCATTCCCAGATTTTTCCTGTCTCTCTTACAGTGGAATTACTTGTTGTGTGGGCTGCAGTTGCACTGGCAGTGTTATGGACTGGCAACAGTCCCCAGTCCCTGACACCCCTGCAGCACCTGGGGGACTGGGAGAGAACAGAAGATCTGGGAAATTTGGCAAATGAATTTTAAAAAAGAACTTTTCAGAGAAGTGTGAGACATGAACTTGACATTGGATTTGAACGTCTTCTCACCAAAGGTGAGAAATATGTCCTCTGTCATTTCCATAAATGAAAGGAAAATGGGAAAAAAAAGAAGAGGAATAGAAAAGGATATATCTTGAGAGTGGTACCAAAAGCTTAGACACCATGTACTTAAATGCTGAGAAGCTGAGCATTTTGTTTAGACAGTCGTGGTTTCATGGCTTCACGTTCTGCTGTTATGTGTAAAAAGTTCTTGATGGAAACAAGTACTTCCAGTGTTTTCCACACAACTGCCAGTGTATCATAAACCTTAAAATAAAGGACAAACAGGATATTTGCAAGTGTATGTCCAGCAATGTGTATATATTTTGTCTTTCCAATTTGCATTTGAGTACAATTGCCTGGATATATCATAGGAGCAGATCATAACCCTAACACTCATTTTTCCACAGTGTGCATAACTATCCATGTATTATTGCCTCTACCAATATTCTATCCATGATTGCAAGCCCTGTTTCTAACATTAGAAAAAAAGTAGATCAACTGCGTTGTAAAAGGACACCAATTGCACTGTAAATGGACACAAATTTTTAAGATAATCCAGCAACATTAGTCATACAACTGCCATTTGAACACAAAAAATGCTCTGAGTTGTGTCAAATGTCGAAGTAGGTATCTTCATCTTGTTGGATAAACACTGATTTCAGTCACAAAAAAAAAACCAGCATAGGGACTTGTGGTAATATACAGTGTGTGGCATAAATGCCAGAAATCAGGGTAATACTTCAGACCTCAGAATATGCAAGAAACTGAAACATACAGAAAGGATGGAACAAACAAAAAAAATATGGGAAGAGCTGTCAAATTGTTAAGTATGTACAGGTAGGAATAAAGCCTATTTAATGAAAACAACTTTTTATTAATTAGAAAGCCATACAAGCCATAAACACTTTATTTGATGATTTCACTTTTTTTCAAAGTTCTCCAGAAAAGAGAATTCTTTTCTGATGAAAAAAACCCAGCTTAGCTTCAGAAGAAAAATTTTTGATAGGTGCAATGAGCTTTTCCATGATGAAACAATGGGGAAGAGAAATACAACACAAAAAGAATCTGAATTTGGTGGAGGTCATGACTGCAATAGACTTACTTCATGCTACATTAAAAAATGACAGGTATAAAACTATGCCATACTGTATCACACAAGCAGTACAGTTTTTCACAGCTATGGCTGGATGCATATCTGAATGGAGAGAAATGGAAGGTGATGGTCTTCAACTCTCTGTTAGGTTAGATACCAAACCTTCTTTTCAAACATAATTGTATTAGACTTTAAATCCAATTACTGTACAGCAGTTTTCACAAATCAGTTTCTATCGATCTTGTGAACTAATTTAAATTCATCAATGTATCAAGTAATTTAAATTCAGCAAAGTAATGATGGCACAGTCATATGCCAAAAGCTTCAGGCAGAACTCCACAATTTTATTCCAAAATCTGCTCTGTTGAAAATTATGGGGGCTTGGAGCTTTTTTGGTCTTTTCTTAAAGTATGAAAGAACTTTATGGCAAATGGCTCTCTTGGGGAGTGTCTTTTACAAATTGGTAATGGGAACACACACATGCTGAAAGTTAAAGGTGTATGAGGCTGAGTCTAGACAAATAATTTGGTGACAGGAACAATATAATTAATATTCCCAAATTTAGGTAGCATTTGTGCAATCTCTAAACCAAAGCTCATTTTCCCTCAATAGCTTATCGTCAGTATCGCCACTTCTCTTGAGAACAAAAGTAATACTGTTGAGATACAGCTTGGCTACCACTTCCTTTGAGAACCTCCAGGCTATCTCTCCATTTGTCTCAAATTTTATCATGCCGTTGTGGGGAATTTTACACATGCTTACATTGTATAAGGAGCTGTCAAGGGGTGACTTTCATTCTTTTGCTTTGACCAAAGATCTGTGAAACAAACAGACAATGCATACACAATTCTGAAGATTCAATTTTAGCAACATGCTTGCATGGCAATGTTCACCAGCCATGAGATGAAGCCAGTGCCCACATCCTGCTCTAGAAGAACACCATGAACAGGATATGCTCCTGTCCTGTCCGTGATGCCTGCATGCAGGTCCTATCCCACCACAGCTGGGTCAAAGATGGTTGGCTCCTCAGTAAGAATATTCCCCTGATGCATCTACCTTCTAAATAATTTCACAGATTATTTTGGAGGGATTTTTTGAGGTCGTATAGTCCAACATCCCTATTCAATCAGGGTCAGATACAGCTGGTCATCCAGGTTCATGTCTAGTTGGGTTTTGAATATTTCCAAGGATGGAAACTCCACAACCTCTCTTATCAACCTGTTCCATGTAATTCATGGGTTTTGATTTCTGCCCATTGCCTCTTGTCCTGTCAGTGGGCAAGGCGGAAAATAGTTTGGCTTTTTCCTCTTCAGAGGCTTATAATATGTACTTATACACATTGTTAAGCTTCCCCTGACCCTCTTCTTCTCCAGGCTCAACAGCCCCATCTCTCTCAGCCTCTCCATATAAGGAAGATGTTCCAGTCTCTTATCTTTGTTGCCAGATTTGCTTCAGTCACTCTGTAACTTTCTCCTACTGGGCAGCCCAGAACCGGACAAAGCCCTTCAGATGTGGTCTCAGCAGTGCTGAGAAGGGAAGGATCCTCAAACTGCTGGCAACATTTTTCCCAATGAAACCCAGGAGGCTGTTGGCCTTCTTTACTGTACAGGTACATTTCTCATGTTCAGCTTGGTGTCCTCCAGGAGCCTCATGCCTTTTCTTCCAAAGCTGCTTCCCAGTCAGTCAGCCTCCAGCAACTATTGAAGCATGGGGCTATTCCTCCCCAGGTACAAAATTTTTCATTTCCCTGTGTTGAACTTCATCAGACTCGCCTCAGGCTAATTCTTTAGCCTGCCAAAGGTCCTCTGAAAGGCACAGCCATTTGGTGTATCAGCTGCTCCTCCCAGTTTGCAAACTCGCTGAGGGTAAACTGTTCCAACACCCCGGCCATCAATGAAGACATCAAAGAGTAACTGCTCCGGTATTAATCCCTGGGGGTCAGAGCACTGTTGACTTGCCTCCAGCTGTACTTTGTCCCACTGATGACAATCCTCTGGGCCCAACCGCCCATCCATTTTTCAGTCTTCCTCAATGTGCATTTTGACAGTTTGTGTTTAAGGATGTCATAGGAGACAGTCTCAAAGGATTTGGTAAAGGTGATGTAGACATCATCATTGCTCTAGCCATATCCTATCAATTTGGCTGTCTTATCAAGGGCATCAAGCACGTTAACCTTTACTCCCAATCAAATTCCTCTCCATTTGTTTGGAATAGTTTCCAGGATTAGCTACTCTATCACCTTTCTAGGGATGGAGGTAAGGCTGACTGACCAGTATTTTCCTGTGTCATTCTTCTTACTCTCTTTGAAGATAGCAATTCTGGCTGTTTATAGCTAGTCAGTTCCAGCAAAAATAACCAGTAAGAAAAATGAAACTCTAAATACAGTTTATTAAATTCTTCTTTCTGCTACCATTCTGTGTCAAATAAAGAGTAAAAAAAACCCAAACAAACAAACAAACAGAAAAAAAAAACCAAGACAAAAGTTTCTTTTAATAGAATATAATTATGCTTTTTTTTTAGAAGACACATAACTTAGAATTTCTTTCATTGTTAGGCTGAGATGAAAGGACTTGAGACCTCCCAGAATTTTGCTTTTTTTAAAAAATCTCCAGCTGTTTGGAAAACTTTTAGAACACAATGAAGACAGTGTTTTTGAAAATCCCATTCTGAAATTTTGTAGACTTATATTACATATAAAAGTACATACAAGAATTTTACCAAACCTGAGCAGATTCCTCCCTTTCAAAATGAGGAAATGCCAGAATTTGTGTGATTTTTTTTTTTAACGTGTTTCTGATTCCCACATTTTTATATGCATATGTGTTTTTTAGTATCATGGTCACACACTTAATTTTCCTTCAGATCCCAAAATCATCAGTGCTCAGAATAGCCAATGAACAACTAATCAGCATTCTTTTTCATCTCTTTTATTCAATAATAAACTCAGACACCATTGATCTTTTGGGAATCAAGAACAATACTTGTATGTAAAGTTTGCAGGGAAGATTCAACTCGAAAGGCCTGTGAATTTTTGTCTTCTTTCCCTCTCCTCTCCCCTTTTCTTTCAACTCGTGCCTCACCTCAGACCCATTTCCCTTCTCTCAGGTCCTCTGTTTGTTCCACTCCAGTGAAGCTCTCACCTGTGGGTCACCCAACACGTGGCAGCACAAGTCCTCAAACAGCAAAACTAAACTGTGGCTGAGAGCACAGACACTCCCTCAAATAGCTGGACTTTCAGCTGCCAGGGCAGCAAGAACAGGGGGAAACGGGTCGGAACAGAGAGCTGAGGATGATGCCAGAGCAGGACTTGGGCAATCCAAGGTGAGACAGGCTTAAACTGCTGTTGAATCACACTGTAAGTGACACAGGAGGCTGCTGTCCCATGGCCTGGGGCTGTGACATTAATCCATTCATAAAGGGAGTGGAAAGATGCTCTTGCACTGGGGATAGCAGCCTCTGTCCATACCAGAACTTTGTAAATTTTGTTAAAATCTCTCTTTGTCCTGTCTCACTACTGACACTGTTTTGGAGAACAGAATTGAGGTGACGCGAATCAATTTGTTGTGACTTGTAAACAAATTTCCATGGATTTTTTGTTTGCTTGCTTTTCTGTCTTCTTATGGTGGTTTGGTTTGGTTTGATTTGGGGTTTCTTTTACATGTATGTAAGGCTTAAATGTCATAAAGTCCTTGTGCATTCATCAGGCTGTACAGTGCCCTCCACTGGGATTTTCTTGGCTATACACAAGCTGAGAGACCAGCATGAGACAACTCCGGCTGTGCACAAAAGAAGCACAGGATGAGTATGCAAGGTGCTCTGTAACAATAGGCACTTTTAGCTGTTATCCAGTGTGTAAGAACCATCTTCTTCAGATGATACTAATAATGCACACTGATCTTGTTTTGTATTATACAGCTCACTTAAACCGCTATTACACTATATTTGCACAATGTTTGGTAAAAAATTTCTGTTCCAGCTAAAAAGCATAGGGTACATTATGCACTGAGCAATATATGGACATATATAGACTTCAGGAACAGAACTGGCATTAAATATATGACAATATGTAGGTGTGAAAATACATAAATCTGTGAATAGTTGCTCAGCCCACACATCTCTACTAGATTCTGCAGAATAACATCAAATAATGCACAGGTATTGAAATGATGAACAGGTGCTGCATTTATTTGTCAGTCAGCAGAGCTGTAGGAGGCAGGAATTAAAGGTAATATGGAAACAGGAAGAAGAAAAGGAAAAACAAATTCCAGATGGACACAGAGTGGCATTGCTTTGCTGACCCAAGCAGAAAAGGGAACAAGCTGCAAATTACTAGAAAAAAAGTTTCATAAAAGAAAGCTGTGCTATATAGGCATTATTACCACACCACACAGAGTTCAGAGCATGAATATACATCAGATTTAAATATTCCTGTAAAGCGTTAGAAAAAATCCTTACATATGGTTATTTACACAAACATATCCATGAATGAATAAAAAAACTGCACAACTACATGTATCATTAAGCAGGATATTCTTTAGATTCTCACATTAACACTTGCATAATTATATATGATGCGGCCAAACATTTAATTTTTTCCCCCTCTGTTCACTTCTTTAAAACTCACAAAATGTAGTGAAATTCTCTTTGAAAAATTGCAGTCTGCTGTATGCCTAAGCAAGCCATTATTTGCTTGCTCATAATCGTCTTTTCCTTGTCTTTTAGAGTCACTGATGCATTAATTGCTTATAAAAACTTGAAACAGCTCATGAGTCACTCTGAAGATAAAATAAATATTAATGAGCCAGTTTCAATGGAATTCATGTCCTCTGCCTCTTAAAGCTGATAGACTGTATTTATGACATGTCAGAATTAAGTCCTGATACCTAATAAATGGGAAAATATGAAATATATTGACTAGATCACCATGTTTCAAGGGACTATTTCTCCAAATTACTGATCAATTAGAGAAAGGACTGGTAGATTATAACAGAGAAATTAGGTGAAAGAGACGTCCAGGTCTGGTGCAGCTGAAGTAAAAAATGAAGTATGTGGGTTTTGAAGCTGGGAAGGGATTCTATATCAGCTGATTTTAACGTAATATTAGTAAACACATGATCTTCGAACAAACGCATTGACAACAAATATCATTATGTAAGAAATTTTAGTATTCCTTACACTGAATGAAGGAAGGAGAGAAGGAAGGCATGGAGTTTTCAGGAGTATCACAATAAAGCACTTTATTTTTGATAAATATGGAATTTTCATTAGGCAAAAACACTGAGTGGAGGGCTCTTCATCCACTTACTTTTTTACTAAAATTCAGTGAAATATACTACTTTGGAGTGTAAAAACTTTCATTTTGAAAACATGAGTGCACTGAGAGATTTTTAAGTTGGGGCCAATTACAATTCACTATTGAAATCCAAGTCTAAAACTTTTCAAATTAAATGACCCAGGATGAAGTAGGAAACACAAGTCCTTCCCTTGAAGCTTTATTTGCTTGTTCTAGCTTGTTCCTGAAAATGGTAGCCAAAGATCCCACAGAAATCAAGGGAGCAATAGGGTATATCCCTAAAAAGCAACTGTAGATCTGAAATAACTTGGGAATTACGGAGACATCAGTGAGCCACTCTTGAGTCAAACTGTTAGTGAAAAACCCTTTTCCAAAAAAATGACAGCTTTTCTCAAGGAAGCTTTGCAGCAAGATATTATAGCTCATGTAGCTGGCTGGAATAAAGGAGATACAGTGGGAAATTTGTAGAAATGAACCCATTTTATTCACTGATTACAGCAGGTTGGAGAACTCATTTCTTCAGACTCTGGGTCTCAGTAAAAAATGAAGAAACCTCTATTTATAACATTAGGTCAAGTTGTTTATTGTCAGAGATCATGTCAGCTGCTCAGCAGAAAACGCTGCTTTAACTTCAGCTAATCAGGTATTGAGGCATTATTACTGAATCATTACTGCACCTCAGCTGATGCCACAGCACAGGGACACCCAAACATAGTCTTTAGACCCGTGTGTACTATAAAACTAAAGGCATCTCCCCAAATCACGCTACCCAGTCCAGCACTAAACACAGAATATGTCACTGTCAGTGAAGTCTGCATTCTGTAAGAATTCAGAGAAAAATACAATTACAAAACATATTGTGGATTAAATATAATACAGGAAAAATTTAGATTTTGGTACTTACCCTCATAAATTAACATATATACTAGTTTTTTTTTTTCCCCTAAAGTGTAGTTGAATAGTGTGCATTTTCCATAGCAGTACCTTAAAATTCTTAATTGCATGCATTCATTCCTAACAGAGCTCCCACACAACTTGTTTTTTCTCCTAAGTGTAAGGAAGGACATAATTTATGTTACAAATGAACAGTGCTGCTTCCCCTGAAATGCCTAAAGTTATGGAAATAATATATGCAAAGTCATACATCCTTTAAGGCAGGCTACTGGTATCTAAAATAAGGATTACTTACATATATCATTATATGCACATACGACACACGAAAAATATTTTTTGTGCTCCCAGAAATCATATAGTCAAATAAAGCTGAACTCAGATAAAAATGTGTTCCTCACTATAAAAATGTCCAAACAACTAACAGCTATCAGTGACGCTTTTCCCACTGCCTCGTTTGCCCCAAGTGTGGATAAAACCAGCGTCTTACCTGCTCAGACAATTCTGGCCCGTTGATCCAAGCCTGTACCAGAGCGTCATTAACAAGCCAATAGAAATTCAGCAGCACATGCTCAATGCTGTGTGCTCCACTCATGGCTCTGGAGAGCTCCTCCAGGGACTGGATATACCCCTGCCAGTGGGGATCAACTTCTGCTACATCAGCCAGGCAGCCTCGGATGATGCTGAGGCAGTAGCCCATGCAGGGCTTGCTCAGTGTCAGCCCCTGGCAGTATAGGCAGTACTGCATTCTCAGCAAAGCTCTGCTGCAGTCTTTGGAGAAGTGCAGGTCATCTGCTGTATTGATCACTTCAATCCCCAGATTCAGAGCCTGTAAGAAAGTCCAGCTGGGTGAGAGAGATCTTCCCATTTGTCCTACGGCCTTTTTGGGAACGTTGCCAAAGGGCCTGATGACTCTTCTTGCCACTCAGAGGCACTCTGCATATTCTAGTGAAATGTCACTCAGACCAGGGTTTATCACATGATTGTAGACTACTGGAAACAGGGTGTCAAAAAATCTATTCACAAATTCCTCTGTGCTAACGTCTTTGCCAAATAAGAAGAGTCCAACATCTGTGAAAAGCTCCTGCACACGCACAGCAGCCTCAGCAGCCATGCTTCAATACACATTGCAGAGAAGTGTGCTTGTGTAATTCTCAGCCAGTCTGATCAGCATTTCAAAGGTTTCTGCAATCAAACAATAAATCAATCGATCAATCAATCATTATTTTTAAGGTTTAAAAAGTTAACAAATTAGAGTAAGAAGTTAAAACAGTTACATTATGACAACTTACATAAATCCCAAATCAATTTCTGCATTAGAATTTCTGAGGAGACAAACTTCTCACAAACTATAACAACTGTCTTTTCTATATAGGGAAACACCTTATGTTACAACAGAATTAATAATCCGTGTTTTCTTTGCAGGTTACACTACAGCCTAAAAAATATATCAGAAAAGAATTGTAAGCTGAGTTATTAAGTTAAAAAATACAGTAAAGTCCTATTGTATCTGTCTAGGTATATTACCTCTCTCATCTCATGACTGATTCTGCAAGTTGCAATAAACAATTCAATGATCTCAACAATTCCAAGTCATTCCTCTTGCCCTCCTAAATGGGTGGGCAAAAGCAACATTAAACATTATAAACAACTCTTCGTCCTATTAAAACTTAACTCTTTAAAGATCAGTTTTTATTTTGTGTCTTCCAGAGGAAGCAAATGTACCAAGCACACATGTTTGCTTGGTCTGGAAACAGTGCTGCTTGGTCTGGCAATTGGTATAGTCAAGAACTGCTTTCCTCAGTAATTGATGGATAATCCCTCTCTAAACCTCAAGAACTGCATAATGAGTAAAACCTGAATGGACAAACTTACATTTCACGTGTTAGGTGGAAATCCTTAAATACACTGAGTACTGTTTAAAAAAGAAGTTCAAGTATACTGGGAAAATATCCTCTCCTGACTTGATCTATGATCTGCAGGTAAGAAAAACTGTCAGTTTTCAAAACAGAAATAGAGTGTTTATATCGAGGAATTTCCTAGATCTGCCTGAGAGGGTTGCACTTCAGGGAAGGCAATGAAGAATATATGATCAAAAAGAAACTTAGCTTAGACTTGAGAATAAAAACACAGAAACACATATTACAAATATTAACCCATTTTATACACTGAATGGTTATGACTCAGTAACTTTTACTTCACATTTTACAGGTTTTCATGTATTTTTTTCACATTCAGTTTTAAGACTGTAAAAATAAAGTAAGGAAAAGCATGAAGTACAGTTAATACTGTCTAAACAGTGATGCTAAATACAGGCAAAATCAAATACTTTCAAACTATGTCAAGCAATTTCTGAAGTAATCTGAAGCCTGCTGGTAAGTCACTGACAGAAAGGAATAGTAGAAAAACCAGAATAAAAGCAAAAAAGACAGGACTGGCTATCACAGCTTTAATAAATACTTGTGTAAGTGCCTTATGATAAAAAGTTTGTTCAGTTCAGGTCAGTGAAAGGATTCTTGCTGACTGCAGTGGGTTTGAAAATGAATGCCTTGTGAAAAGATCACAGAGAAAACATATTAAACTGATCTGCATCTACTTTGCATTCGGTCTCTGTTTTCTCCAATAAAAATGAGATACATGCTTATAAATCACAATCATTCGTATTTCACACCATTCCTGAAATTGGATTTGCTGTTCTCTTTCCTATTCTTCTAGCATTCACACAAGTAGGAAAAAAAAGTGTTGACAGCTCACATGCTCCCACCAATGGAGATATATTCAACACAGGAAAGCCTCTTGGGTTTATCCTGTGAGTTGACATGCAGATGTGCCAGCTGAGTACCTCTATATATATATATATATAAATGAGTGTATCTTCCACCTCAGAACCTCATGTCTTGTGCCCAAGACATCTGCACTGCACCCCATGTCTGTAGGTGTCCATGTATGTATGGGAGACCCATTTCCCTCTGGAGCAGCAAATGAGGCACAACAAATCAGACAGGGCAGATTAAATTGATCAAAATACCCACTTCAAGGCACGTGAACCAAGGATGAGATCTCCACCAGCTACACAGGCAGTTTGGACATCCAGCTCCCATGGAGGCACAGGTACATGGGAAACTAAATTACAGCCCTAAATTATTAAATATCTAACTATAATACCTCTCATTTTTATTGGGGGAAAAAGAGAATGCAAAGAACATGTAGTCCTACTACAGAAACTTTATTTAGTTGCCTAAGAGTGTTTGATAGCATTTTTAATGGTAGATGCCAATTTTTATTTGCCTGTCCAAAAGGGCATGTATGTTCTGCAGTCTTATGTCATACCTGTAGTCTCTTTATGAACATTTTGCATTTAAAACACTAGATGGCTGTGCTCAGGCCACAGAACTAAATTCTAGATATCTAATTATCACAGACTTGACAACCCTTCATATAAAATCCTGAAGCAGCCCAGAAGAGCTGCTGCTGCTGCAAAGACAAAACTTTAATTAATTCTTGGTTTAGATGGCTTAAAATAATAAAATGTGAAGAATATTAAAGTTTTTTTTATTATTACAGACATAAAATGTCTGTTACAATCTATGGCTGCAGTATCCTATTACCAAGAATACAAATATTAGTTGAAAGAATAAATCATGCTGCACATGGATAATCAATAGATTTTACAATGTGGTCTAAACAATAACGAATCTTGATATTGAACTACATTGTTAGTGCCTCAGCAACCCCCAGATGAATGAGTGCAATAATAAACTACATAATTTACTGACTATTTCTGCCTTTCTAAATAGGATATGATGATACTGGCCACTTGTGTTTACAATTCTGCATCATGCTGTTTAATTGTCATTTTATGATTTCTTACAGAATTTGTTAACCATGGTTTTTTTTTTCTACTGGCACATTTTCTACTTTATAACCATGGCTACTTCAGACATTCGTTTTGCTCTCAGCAAATTTGCTGACAGACAGCAAATCAGGCCTATGTTTACTTTCAATATTGAATAGCTCCTGTGAATACCTTACGATGGCAATCTATGTCATTTACAACACATTCTGATACTTCAGTGACAAATCAAGTTATACTGGTTCAATACTGCAAGCTGTAGCAATGTGTTTATCTTTTAAATCTATGGGCTGACACTAACATAATCAGCATTAATTATTCAGCAACATAAAAGAAGTTATGAGTTTTCAAGCTGTATAAATCTAATACATATAAAATACATTTTAAGTATAACTAAGACAAGCTAGGAAAGCTCTTTTTATTGTTATCAAATTATTTTTTAATCTTCAGGATCAGTGTCTCTTATCACCATAATTTATGAGATCTTCATATTAACTGCTATACAATATCCTGCAGATACTTTGTGCAACCCTACAGTTGATAATGTCTAGTGTTTATCACAGATGACATGTCAGTTTTGCTTTTCCTTGGTGACAATTAAAACTATTATTTGTAAACTCCTAAATCAAAATTCAGGGTTGTCAATATTTTAACCGATTATTTTTTTGAAAGGATACTACTATTTCTCTTCTTGATTTTACTAAGAAATAATAAAACACAAGGCTACTAAAAATGTAGATGAGAACTTGTTTATTTTATGTACAGCATTTATTCAGCTGATACTTCACTACATATATACATTATTTTTTAATAATAGTGTGTTTATCGAAGTGATTACAGAGTGATGTAAAATAACTACCAGGTAATTGCTTTAAAAGATTTGCTCTCTTCCTTTCCTTTAGCCTTTCTGTTCCTGAGAGCCACAGGTAGTTCTAAATTATCAAGAAGTTCCAAGGTATCAATTAGACCAGTGGATAAATTGGTTTAAATTAAAAATCAGAAGTACACACCAACCTTGTTTACTAGAACAAAGAGAACAAAAAAGAAATCTAGTTTTTTATTCCTGGACATTAATCTGATTTAATGGAAATATTGCACTGAATGAAACAGAATTTGGATTAGATTTTAAACCAGCCATGCAATTCTCATCCTTAATAGTTTTGGCAAAGTGTCTTTATACTATAGGTACCTTAAAAAATTAGTTTGAAATCAATTTCTGTGGGACTATGATATTGTAAAACAACTATATTTTCTTATGTTTACCCTTTCTTTACACAGATGAATGTTCTATAAATCTGCTAAATGAGAAAATGCATGATATTGTAAAACAACACTATTTTATTATGTTTACCCTTTCCCTACACCGATGAATATTCTATAAATCTGCTAAATGAGAAAATGCATGGTCCTAAATGCTAAGCACTAGCTTTTGAAAGTACCACATATGGTACTTAATGCAGAGATAATCCAATAAATTAGAAGCCCAGTATTAGTAGTGGGCCTAAGTTGTGAAGTCTTATAATTTGGTAATAATTCATCAGTCTAAATTACATACCACAAATTAATTCACCCTTAGTCGGGGTAACATATAGAACTCAACAAATTATAACGGGACAGGTTTAAATCCATCCTTGATTTATGACATTGTATTTAGCAAGACTGCCTTTCACAGTCCAGAGGAGATCCAAAACTGATGAGCACTATCTTAAAGATTAGGCCATACTAAACAGGAATCAATAACTAAATCCAAGCAAACCTGGAAAATATAGCAATGTTATAAATTTATTATTATTTGAAAAATCCTATGGGAAAGTATTGCCAGCAGCCATTGATGTTTGGTGATCTTGTAAGTTTTCCTTATGTTTATGGGTAGCACAAATAAACCTCTCATACTCCCTCTTCTTAAGATTTATAGCACAATCAAGTGTACCTTGCATACATTGTCCTTCTCGAGTCCAAAGGAATGTCTCAGGTGCAAGTTACAGCCAACTAAGCAAAAGGCTTTCAAAAATTATGAAAAAAAATGGTGACATTTTTAATTAAGAAATTAATCCACACAGTATTACAATCATACTATCTTTCTTTAAAATACATCAAACAGAGAAATATGTATCAGTGGGAAATTCAGTGTAGCTATTCCTATTTACAAAAAAGTACATAGTGACAGATATAATGCAAAACCCCTGAATCATTATCCTTTCAGAAAAATTAGCTGGAAGAATAATGTCTTCAAGACACATAAATGAATCATAAAGAATTAACTCATTAGGGCATTACCTGTGAAGATTATATGGGAAAGAGATCAATAGGATAAGTGCCAACAGAATAGATTTGAGACTCACTGGAACTGCTCCTCATTAACACATATTTCAAATTAATCTATTTCAGAGATTGCAGACTCACCAATGAAGTCAGGAAGAAAACAGGTATAACAGATTAAACCTATAGCATAACCAGCTTTCTGTTGCCAAATGATAGCGATGCACCTCAGGCTTTTATAGCTCAAAGTTCTCAGACTTTAGAGTTTTTTCAGGTCTTATTTGGTCTTGAATTCATTTCAGGTATATTTGAAAAAACACAAGCATTCAAGAAAATTGATTAAGAATTAATTGACCATTGTCTAATGTTTGTGTTCAGTGGCATATTATTCATGTACCTCAGGAGTTTTCCACAGAATTGTAATTTTTGAGTTTGGTTTACTCATACTGTAATTTTTTTTAAGCTGTGGTTTGTGTTGGGGCTTTTTGTGGTCTTTTTAGCATCAAGACACAAGGAAGCTGGCATATGACAGCTTTAATTGGAATATTGATAGGAATTAGCAATCATACATAATTCAGACTATAAGCATTATTTACACTAAAAATAACTTTGAAAAGAAACAGAAATTTGTCTCAAACCCATATGTCAGGTCTGTCCTTCTTTTTTCCCCAATGAAATTTTGAGGACTCATAAGAAACTCATTCCCGACTTTACTAATACACAAAATGTAGAAAAAAGTCCCAAAGCCGGGTGAGATGAATTTCACTCATTATTGTGCTATATCTTTTCACTAGTCTGAATCGATAAGTGTACTTCTCATCCTTGTTTTATAATCCACTTAATATCATCAGTCAGTGTCAATGTTCGCTTCCTAATCCTGACACAAACTATTTTGCCATGTAGAATTTGCTTTCTACATCAAAAATTTAGGGGTGTTTTCTTTTCCTTCTCCATCTTCCCAGCTGTGCATTTGAGAAAAGGCCCTACAATGCAAGAGGTTCAGCTGATTCGACATGATGATCCAAATCTTGTAATTTGCTTGGGGTTTTTGGGGGGGGTTTTGCTTGTTTGGTTTGGGGGGGGTTTTTTTGTTGTTTGTTTTTGAGTTTATCTGGTTTTGGTTTTTTGTTGTTTTCTGTTTGGTTTGTTTTTATGGGTGTTTTTTTTGTTTGTTTGTTTGGTTTGGTTTGGTTTTTCTTGTTTTGTTTAGTTTTGTTTTTCAATACAATGTTGGAATGAATTTATTTATTATCCATTTCTTCAGAGTTACTTTAATTTTTATGACTGGAAATAATCATAATTGATTCAGATGATTTTTGTACTCTTCAGTTAAAACTTCCTGCTATTGATTTTAAAATATCTAGCCTTAAAATTTGCTATTTAACATACTCCTAAGTCGTAACTGGAATGTAAAGTATTTAATCTTACCTTGACAGATTATATTTTAATATTGAATATCTGTCATATGAATGAAAGAATGAATGAATAATGCAAGGTTATCGTTTTATCTAGTTATAAGCAGTGATTTCACTTTTCTCTCAAAACTGTTTTTCCCTTTTCAGTCTTGTATAATCCTTTTAATAGCGATGACTATGGAACCATTCATCTTGTCATTTTGGAAGCAACATGAGCAGATTGTTTTGTATGGTGCCAGGAGAAGAAAGAACTAGCAATTAACAGAGCTCGACCAAACCAATTTTTTTTTTCTCTTGGATTCTGCTTATGTTCTCTCTGATTTTGCATTGCTCTCCAGGCAATTCTTTCCCAGAGGAAAATATTTCTAAATTCTGAATATATTGCTTACTACCATGGAATGAAATACGCTCAGAGTTGCAAGCAGAGCACTCCAGGGAATCAGAGTTTTAAAACTACTATCTTGTAACAAAATTGTTTGAAAATATTTTGAAGTTAAATGCTGTGCAAGGTTTGCAAAAGGGCATTAAATTGATACTGATTTAAGATAACAGTTTTTAAAAATTTGCCATAATAAATAAGAACAGCACATCATCTCGGATGTAAGAAAAGGATATTATTTGAAAAGAGAAATTCAGAATTTATTGCAAGACGATGTTGAGATAGGAGGGGGAGAAAATTCATGGATTAGAAGGATAGATTCATTTCACATAACTTCAAACTATAAATGTGTGAGCTAAAGAGCACTTCTAAGGCATGATGCATCCCTCTGATGTTAGATGACTTTTTTGGGTTGAGATGAAGTGCTCACTGGAAGTGCTTGTTCCTCTCCCTTTTACCATAAAGAGATGTGACGCTGAAGCCCTAAGCTTTTTGTAAGGAACTGGTATTAAGGAAGTGTCCTTAAACATAATTCAGTACTGCAATTTATACAAATAAAGAACTGAGATAATCATGCTTCTATAAAGTGGTCTTAATGGTAGATAAATTACAAACTTCTTACGCATTTATGCAAATCTTTTTTCCCTCTTCACATCTGTTATCTGCTTTTCTTAGAATGAACTATACAGTTTGTTTCAGGGAGCTGCTGGAGCATTATGTCTATACATGCTTACTTTACACGAATTCATTATTAGGGAATCACAGAGAAATTACACTTGAAAAGAAAGAACAACCTCAGGAAGATTTCCGTAAAGCTATGATGATGAAATCAGATGAAGCTTTTGTCTTTCTATTTAAAAGTTTAGAACCTGACTTTCTAAAGTCAGGTTCTAAGCTTTAGTTTTTCCAATTGTCCTGGTTTTATAGTGACAAAACTCGCTCAACTTCAGTAAGCTGGGGGTTTTTTATACACATTAAAGTGAAATGTTAATCGGGTTCTAGCAGATACAACATTACAGATCAATATTTCTTGCACACAAAACAAGTAAATATATTAATTTTGTATCACTGAATATTTAATCTCGCAGCTTTTTTCTAAGTGTTGGTTGAGGTTTGGTGAATTTCTGCATCTGATAGTCTGAGGAACTCCACACTAAAAATTATCAGACCAGTCAGTCAAAGAATTTAAGGGGATTTACTTAACATATGCCTACATGTAACGGGTCTCAAAGATCCTCAATAGAGCTTGGTAAGGGATTAGGTGGATTTATTATTTTTCAATTCACTTTGCTTAAATTAATATTTACTGAGGAAAGAAAAAGATGAAAAAAAAAAAACCTTAAGGCTGTGTTTCTTAAAGAAACATCCATGTTTGTCATGGAAGATTCAGGAACAATTAATTTTATGACTCATCTATACTGTACTGAAGTTAGTCCCGTGTTCCTCTGTAAATACTGGATATCAAGAAGAAAAACTGCATGTCGCTCTGTATTGCTCTGGTATATTAGTGATTAGAGACCTAATCACTGTTAGTGATTAGTGGTAGTGCAAAATTCTGGTTAACGCAGGTTATAAAAAAAGCATTTTGGTCTGTGCCATGTATTTCAGTACCTATTTCGGCAGCTGCTATAAAAAAGGAATGAAGTATGCACTTCCAAGTTTCAGACAGGTAAGTGAATGTAGCATTTCTCACTTGACAAGATAGAAACTCAAAGGAGGTGGATAACCAAGCAGCCAAATGTGCTCTTTCACAATTACAAGCAGAAAATAGCACCTGTCAACAATATAAAAGTCCTGTTCTCTAAACTGGTTAGGAAAGGACAATGTATAAACTTACCTAAGTTAAGTGAAATTCGGAAGATATTGGAACTCTAGGGAAAAAATCCCATGAAAGAGTAATTGCTTCTAGAAGGACTTTTTAGATTACAAATGTACAGAATATTCTGTGTAGCTGCTTTTGATGATAGCACCTTAAAATCAAATATTGATATGGCTTGGAACAGTACACTCTACTATGATTCATCCTTCCTTATCCAGTATGACTCCTGATTTTAATACAACTGATTTCTACACCAACTTATGACACATTCTTTAGAAAACAAGGATTAAATAATACATGTTAAATGATCCATAGTTGCTAGTAATTTTAGCACTTAGAATGAAATAAAAAAAGAATTGCTTAGGTCCCACTGAGACCCCTTCTCTTCTGTTCTCCTTCAGGCCATGGATCTTCATACCCTCTCTCTGCTGAGGCAGCAGAACAAAGGATCTCCCATCTGATTTTTCAGTCCAGCTCTCTCACCTCACGGCAACAGGGAACATGAAGTCACACCCTGGATTTCTTCATTTAGTCTGGATTTCTTTCTATAGTCTACATATGTTTTCAAGAAACAGATTACTGTTAAAAATTTTTAAATCATCTTCTTAAATACCAATACATTTATTTCATGAGATTATTATCTCACCTATTATTTTTTTATTTTGTTTTGCATTATGCATTTTTATAACTATTAATGTTTAGTCAGTGCTCACTCAATGGATCGGAGAACAACTGATGTTAGATTTAAATGCATATCAATTTTTACTGTGTAATTATATAAATATGGGTTGAGTATAGGCTAAATATCATTAAATTAGTCTCTTAAAATTTGTATCTTTATGCTCTTTTGACTTCACCAAGTTCTTCCAAAAACAAAAGATAATTTGCCTTTTTAAATGCTGCTACTTTTTTTAATTTCAGAAAGATTATGAGTATAACCAGTACATTATCTACTTTTACAGTATAGCTTTACTTGCCTTCACCCTGCCACTGTTTGCAGATGCTCTGCTAAGCCCTGTTCTGCAAGGGCTGCTGCAGCACTGCTGACTCACACATTCCCAAGGGCATGCAATGCTTTCCAGGAAGGAGCTGGAGATATTAGCTGATGGAAATATGTCTCTTCCAAACTACAACCCCACAGTAATTTTTACCCCATCATATGATTAGCCCAATCATGCACTGTGGCAAGGGGTATGCGTTTCTTGCATCACTCAGAACTTGATTATTACCTCCCCACTCCCTTTACAGTTATGTACCCTAGATTACCTAGGACTGGAAGGTCTATCACTAAAGAATGAAACACTGTAGAAACAGAACAGGGTTAGAAGGCACTTAAGATGCAATCTAATCCATTCTTTAAAGCCAGGTTAGGTTCATCTACATTTATGACCTTATATTTTAACATCTTCGTCCAAACCATTCTTAAAAAATGCACATTAACAGAGAAGCCACCACCTTCAAGAAAATAATTCCAGTGCTTCACCATACTCAATTGCTTTTACCAATGAGAACCAATTCTTTTCTTCTTCCTCCTCCTTGTTATTCCAGATTAGATCCTCTGCAAATGACAGTAGATATCTCTAAAGACCAAATGCATCTCCAAAAGCAGATGTGTCTACATCTCAGCTATCAGTAGAGAGAATGATGGCATGATTCATCCGACCTAGTTTAGATGTCCACATGGAAATAAGATGAATCATGCTGCTTTTCTCCTCTATTTATACAAAGAGGGTGATTAGTTCAGAGAAACCGGGAGATGAATCTTACTCTTGAAAACCATTAAAAATCTTTTATCTTCTTTTTATTAAAATGAACAATCTTCTTTCAATCAAAAGGGGGGCCCAGTCCTCCTCTATATAGTCAAACTTAATTCTAAATACTTCCAAAGTGAAGTCTAAATAGCCCAAATTACATGCTTAAGTGGAAAAGCTGGATGTTTAGGAGTTCCAAATTCTGCTCTGCCTGACTAACTACTTCAAAAATGTTTCATTAAGCTATTCTGAACTGCATGTCTTCTCTAAGTCATGTTTACTGTGGGAAACACTAAGCTTTATACATAATTTCAATAGAACAACTGCTGAGCCTGTCCTTCTTCAGTCTGCAAGTCAATCCTATCCCTGACTCAGTGCAGAATCCAAGCATGCTCCCATTTTGAATTCTAGCTCAATTTTTCAGCCTAGGAAGAAGCTCTTGCTGCCCTCCCCAGTTGAAAGCATGCTGATTATTTCACCATTCAATACAGTAGTGAAAATGGAGTCTGTACCTGGCCAAGAACCACATCTGAAGTGTCTTTTTCTATTCCGGCTGTGAACAATTGCTAATCGATCAAATTCATACTTACAAAAACTTTGTAATTTAATCAAGTAGTAATTTAATCAAGACCATTCCCCACTTATGTGAATGCCACACTGAAGATCATAAAGAGACTTAGGAAACCAGTTGAATTAACACCTGCGCTTCTCACATACCCCCATTTTGATTCCATTTCCCTGCAGGGAAACTAGATCAGTTTAACCCAACTTGTAGTAAACAAAGTTTCATTGTTACTGTTTGGTATGTTCTTGTGTTTGCCTTCTGAATAATTCAGCTTTTTATTCCCAATAACTGAAATTAGGCTTAGTAATCTAAAATGCTCTAATTTCCACCTTTTCTGTTTAACGAAAAAATAAAACATTCACCCTTTTCAGTCTTTTGCTACCTCCAGAAATCCAAAGACAAGTACTTCAGAATGAGTACACTGACAAAAGAAACCAATCAGTGAAAACCAAAAATGGAAAATAATTCTGAAGTGAACATGCTTTTATTTACAAATGCTGTTCCATAGCTGTACATAGTCTGTTACCTGATAACAGACTGATCAACATGGGTGACAGATGGGCTTGAACAAAACTAACTGTATCTAAGGTTCCTGATAGGACATGTGGGAACATTTCGCCCTTTCCTCCTTTTTTTAACGGCTCTGCATGAGAATCTGATCTATGCTCCTGGAGTATCATATATTGTGATATCATCTATTAAAAAACATTTTACTTCTATAACACAAAGTAAAAGGTTCATTATGGAGCTTTCCATTCTATATTTTCCAGTTCATGTATATCTTTGAATGGATGTGTGTCAATACTGCTGAAAGCAGTGGATATTCACTAAATAATGACAATGCCAAACTCAAAACCCTTAAGGAAGACAGCAGATAAGGATCACATCAGATTATCACACCTGGCACATAAGTATACAGGACAGTGATTCATGTCAGCTACCACCTCAGCTAAATATCACATTCTATTTCTCTCAACACTAGAAACTTATGGGATGTTTAAGGTATGATTCATCTGACACATTTAAGATGTTTATGGGAAAATGAATCATGAAAAATATTTATGTGGGCATGAATCATATCCAAAAATGCCTCCCTCCATTTTATACTGAGGGAGCTGATGGTGACAAGCTCAACTCAATTACACCAATCATCATTAGTTTTGCTATTTCATATATCTTGGTTATCTCAGTTACAAACTTATTGCTATCTTGGAAGAGCTGAACTCCCACTGTAGAAAATTACATCAAACTCTGTTTGCTCCAGAGGTGTATTTGTCCAGAGGTTATTTTCTTCCAAGTGGATAAAATATTTTAAATTATGTACTAACTTCCACTGAATGAACGCAATCTATATCATAGAATAAATTTCTGGTGAAAGTAATGAGCTCTTAAAGAAAATATACAACCTGTAAAGGTGATGAACAATATGGCTCTGCAAGTTGGATGTCATGTTCCATTTCTTTTCAATGTCACTTGGTTTAATGTTGACCTAACAGACAGATAAAACAAATGTGTATGCATCTTCTTTTATTTATGCACATTTACCACTTGACATATAATTAATAGCTTATTCTCAGATTTTTTTCAGAATGCTCCCTGTAGTAAGCCTGTCTGTAGAGCCACACAGGAATTCTTGGAAAGAACTAGTAGGAGTGATCTGAAAAAAACAGTTTAGCTGAAATTGCTTAAGTTTCAGCACTCTCCATGCTCTTCCAATATGGCTCCTTAAAGGTTCCCATTCCCTTTATCTTTCTGACACCCCATGGCATATAGCAAAGCACCTTGGGTTCATTTTGGCAGGTTCATTTTCATATTATTGCAGACTGAAAAAATGCATTTAGAAAACAGTCATGTAAAATCAAGAGTGCACACACAGCCAAGCAGTACATGAAAAGGATGTGGTCATCCTGCTCTAGAAGGAAGCCCTGAGTGGTGTGGACATGAACACTGGATTATGTGGCCTGCAGTCTGAGACCTGTGCAGATGTAAATCCTTTCCCCATAAACATGAAAATCAACTGTCATTTAAGCAATAAAACACTCCCTTCTAAAATCCCTTGCATGCAGAAATGATTATATTTCCAAACTAGCAAATACTGTGAAAGTAAGAGGAAGGTGAACAGCCAGGAATTTCTCAGTCTCTTGACACTCCTTTAAGTGCCCCACTATTCTCTTTTGTCACCAGAAGTTCATATGGGTAGTTTGTGCATATTTCATATTACAGGAATGTTCTGAGAAGTAATTTCTTTCCTCTGTTAGCGGGTCTTAGTGAGATAACATTTACAGCAGAGATACAGAATCATCCTGTTCTTTCTCGAGACTCTTACATATTGCTATCAGTGGTCCAAGAAGGCTTCTGATGAAGGACTCTCCTTGAAGATGAGAACGTACCCCAAAACTGGTCATTTGATTCACAGCAAGGAAGGCATCCCTTTTTCTTCTAGCTGGCAGCTAATGCAAATCAATATGCCTTAATATATTTTAATGCTGCTCTAAAATAAAGACATGACTAGTCACATGGTAGGAGGCTCAAAACTGGAGCACGTGCACAAGGAACAGCACTCAAGAAGTGAGCTTCTGAAGCTGCAATGACCATTACTTATGTGAAGCTGAGTGTCAGAAAAATTTTTAAACTATTTCTTAGATTCTCCGACTTATTCCTATCACAAGGATCTTCCAATTTTTTTTTCCCACCTGACATTTTGCTGCATGGTATGGTTCCACATGAATAAATTAATTGGCTTTCTGTGTGGCATGAACAACAATCATGGGTCACTTAGGAAGCGTGGAAAAAAAGAAGTGGCATTTTAAGAGGCGTTGTGGATCAACTGAAAACATGGGCCTTAGGAAATCTTCATCTACTTGAGAAAAGAGGACACCAAAATATATTTATTTTGCGGAAAATTGCACCATACTATAAACCATTCCACTGAACAGACACAGGCCTGTGAGCACTCATATTACAGTCATATGTCTTTATATAGATGACAGATACAAAAAAGGACTCAAAGGAGTAATGAAAAATGACAAAAAAAATCTATATAAAAGAAATTTCTTATTCTATTTCAAGTACAATGTTCCCTGTTTCTTGGGCTTTACTGGTTTTAGCTTTTCTAAACCCACAATAAATAGTAACACAACTCTAAAATTGTGAAGTTCTGGCTTCATTCTGTTTTTATCTGTTGATGCAGTTTATGCATCATTTATAACTTGCTGCTAGTCTCATCAAATCAATAGTTTTCAATAATAAATAAGAAAATACATAAGTATTACTGTATGCCTTAGTTTATACAGGCAGGTGAGATAACAGTGCAATTGTTTTCTTCCTTAACAGTCTTTTGGGATGGGGAAAAATAAAGTGGATATTTCCTCCTTTCTGTATGTTTAAATATTATAATTTATAGTATCAAAATAATGCGATAATAACTGCCAAAATAAAATAAATAAAGTAACTAACTAACTAAATAAATAAATAAATAAAATAACTGCCAAAATGTCATTTTTTCAGAGTGTAAAGCAGGGTTAATTTCACATTACTTTAGTCATATAGAAGTCAAACGCTTCACCTATCCCAGCTATTTGGATATTCAGTGGATTATCAGATAGGCACCTCCTCATATTTTATCCCTGAGGCAAATCTAAGGTTACTGATTAATTAAAAAGATGTTTTAACTGTGCAAATCATAGTCCCCACTCACACAGACAATTCTGAAGGGCAATTCATCCTGATTGAGGCAGCCATCCACCTTAGGATGGTATGAACTCAACTCTGGAATTCCTTTTCTTTCTTCATGAACTATGCTGAGCCTAAATGAGGCAACTGAATAGACACTCTTTTAGCTATTTTAGAGATGACTAAAATTAGAAATCCCACTCTTAGTCTGCAAATTCAATCTGATTTAGTTCTAGGTGAACTTAGTACTGAGTTTACTTAGGTCATGAGTTTAATTGCCACAAAGATAATTTCTATTAATTAATATACTGGGAGGAAGAGGAAATTAAAAAAGGAACAATATTTTACTGTAAAATTCTTTACTGTTTGGGAGCCTTTAGGTGTTCAATATCTTTATATCTACCAGTATTATATTTGTTTCTAACTTTAGTAAGTGTGTGTTGTTTGATATACAGGTCAGTCACCACCCATTTAAGAATTTAATAATATCCATTTTCCATTTCTACAGTAAGGATGCAGCACAATTGTATTTCAATATATTTTTTCCTAAAGAATACTCTACCATATTGACAAGAGCTTTTTAATTCATCCCATAGAAATAGATATACTCCCATAGAATAGTTCCCATAGAGAAGAAATACTACAGTGAAAAGTCAGTATTGTGCTGACTTTAAGATACTTTTACTAGCAAACTTCTATTTCCACTGCAGTCCCACTTGAAGCAACTTCCCGAACTAAATCTTTATTTCCAAAAATCCATCAAAAATAAGATTCTATAATTTTTTCCTGGGTCTGTCTGCAAGACCAGCTAATTTCCTGAATTTAGGATAAAATCCAGGTACGCAGCAATTCCCTGTTCCATAAAATAAACTTCATTTTCCTAAGAAGGTCTATGATCAAAACATCCATGAGAGCAAGACATGAAAGTAGGAATCCACTGATTATTAAATAGTAACACTTTGATTTTCTAAGAATGCTGTATAGAAAGTTGAGCCAGCTCTAGAAAAAGGTTTCTAAGCAGCATCCAAGCATGCTGGAGGTGAATGAAAACCTTTGTGAACATCGATGTTCTCTGGTCTTTCTAACTTAGCCAGAATCTGAAGAAAACTATGAGTTTTACCAAGACTTGGGCCAGCAGAGACTTCTCCCTTTAGCAGAACATGGAGAAAACAGCTCACCCAATTCTTCAGAGCATATTCTTTTCTGATAATATTCCTAAAGCAAGATAATTCCTATCTTGCTTTAGGAATATTACTTCTTATTTAAATACTGAAGTCCTGAAAATATTCTGAGTTACTTTTGAGCATTAGTTGAAAATAACATGCAAGATAATATATTGTTAATATGTAAGTGTAGCCAAGGTTGTGGCATCCGTGTCCCAAAGATGTTTCCAGTACAGCCCGGGACACCATAAATAGTTCAGTTCCACTAATGCTCCACAGATAACAGTTTTCAGACCAGAAGAAAAATTACCCAGTAACAGTTTCTAAGTTCCACCAGGATCACCTATTTCTGTTTTATCACATAATCATTTGCTGATGTTTGATCTCAAAGGCCAGAAGGGAGACTGAGCTTAGAATCTCATACTGGTCATAGTGATAAGAAGTCATTGTTTATTGATGTTACTGGCCCTTGATCTTTTTTGTTGTGCTGTAATACATCTGATCCTTGACTGTGAAACACACAGGAAATTCATTCATCCTGTGCATTTATGGAACTCAGTGATTACTACTTCCCAGGAAGGAAAAGCCTGAGCTAGTCAGAGAGATCTTGGATCAAATGCTGACAAAAATACCACACTGCATTTTCAAATAATGTGTTAAGTACGCTTATCTGAAGGAAATCAATTATTTGACTTAATAGTGAGAACAGTTTTGTTCTATTATTTAGAAAGCAGGAAAGAAATCTACTTTGGAGAAGAGAGTGTGAAAAATTTTCAAAGCTGCCTGAGTTTCAGCTTACATTTTCATGCTGAATGCATTAAAAATTATGAAAGAAACTTATTTAATTCCTTCAAGTAGAAAAGAAGTGCAGCTGGATTTTTTATACTCTGTTCAGTGTTACAGATTAGAACACAGAATAAGACTACCACTTCCCTGAAAGCCTCCAAGAGAAGCCATGGCTGGTATATTATTTTGTACTGAGATCAATCTTGCACACTCTATGAGAATCAGGATCCACGAGATTTTGGCATTGGGACCTCTAATTTTTGTATGCCACCACCACAGTTAAGTTAAAAGCTGAAACATTAGAAATTGAATTGTTTCCACATATTTAAGGAAGTACACCTTTTGAGCATTTTTGGGAATTCAGAAACTGCAGCACCTGCAGTTAGGCACCAGCTAAATGGCATTTTTCCAGATTACAGTTCCAACGGTAGACAACAAAGTTTTCTTCAGAATCTGGTATTTGCTATAAAGATAAGTTTGTGAATGAGTCATCTGAGAATATTACTGTTTAACAGAATTTGACTTCTTCCTGGAATCACTTGAAAGACAGTTAACAGCTGGACAAACTAAGTTTATTCACTCACTTGTATTAAGGATGTCTGCCAGTTTACAGGCTGATATGGAATACTATGCTTCATCAGTCTGTCACACATCACACTGCAATTTTTGTGTCAGATCTTAATGTGGTAGCCCACTGAGGTTGGTGCTTAACTATCATGTTTAGAGTTTAATTGCTTCTTCAGCCTTAGTTACTTGAAGTAATGTTCTAAAGACTATTTGTAGACTTAGAAGCTTTGCTTTCACTGAATGTCAAGTGCTAAAATCTGAACAAGAATTCTAGTTTTCTTACTAGGCAGTAATAAATAATACAGTGTACAAATCACTTGTCAGGCATAGTTACAGCAGTAGTGAGCAATTAAGCAGCACTTTGAAACTGTAGTTAATTGAATCAACAGGTTAGACTGGTTATGCTATAAAAAACTATCCCCTCTAAGACCAGGTCTACTTGATTCTTACAGGTGTTAACAGCATAATATTCTGTAGAAAAAATTCAACTGCTTCTAGATCATGCAAAGACAGTTCCACTTTCAAGTAAAGGTCTACTACTGAGCCATGTGAGTTTCAGCAACAGAAATACTGGCAGATTCCATACAAAACTAATGGGTACTATCATCATAAATGCTAGTATGATAGGGCATTGTACAGAATCTGTTTCATAGTACTGCAATATAGTTAAGCTATCGTGGGAAGCTGTCTTCTGAGATGCTAGATTGGAAGGTATGTTATGTTATTTAGGACTGAGGAATGAAGATATGGAAATAGAAGTAAAATAGTTAGTATTTCCCACAGTAATACAGGGTAGTTTGTGAAGATTTGGGGAAGTCCTGTAATTCCCTCTATTTCAGAGAGTCATAGAGTCATTTAAGTTAGAAGACACCTTTTAGAGAAGCAGCTACAAGCATTAACCCAGTACAGCAGTGGTCACCACTAAAACATGTCCCCAAGCGCCACATCTACATGTCTTTTAAAAACCTCCAGGGATGGTAACATTCCACTTCCCTGGGCATCATGTTCCAGTGCTGGACAACTTTTTCAGTGAATAAATGCTTCATAATAGCCTATACCTCTTCTGGCAGAACCTGAAGCCATTTCCTCTTACCCCATTCTATTATTTTGCAATGTTAGGATAATACACTTACTTTTATGAGAAGAAGGCTATGAGGATTGTTTATTATTCCATCATCATGTTTTTTCATCAAAAGACATAAATATTCTATCTACACTTATGAAAAAATGAAGCCAGGAAGTTTGTCTGAAATATCATTAATATAACATATTTTTTTACATATTCCAAAAATATATAAAAGTATATCATATGTCATATGTGACTGTCAGTTTTTCTATTACTGACTGCTTGTTCTATTACCTTCTATAACAATGAAGAAAGAAAGGTGGGGGTTATTGCTACTGACAAATCAGAAAGACTGAACACATAAATATAATTCTTACTCACATCTAAGAAATACTGCCTGAAAAATAAAATCAGAGACAATTCCAATCTCTAACAAACCAAAGATCTTTTGGGAAAGAAATATAGCAAAATGCAGACCATTAATCAGTCTCTCTAGATGGGTTAATAATAATTTGTTACACAAAACAGAAACAAGAAGACATAGACTCTATGAAAGATTATGTGGACACACCGAGCAAAGTGAAGGCACAAAATGTGAAACAACTAGCAAGGTAAACAAAAAGTCAATAAGAACGTTAATTGTAAGGGGAAGACAAAGGGAAGCTGATCCACTACTCAACAGAAAAAAAGCTGTAAGTCATGGCACTAAGAAAACCTTAATGTGTAGTGCATTTACCGCTTCAGTCTTCACTAATAATTCAGGCAGATAATGTAAATAACACAAACAACAATGAATTTAACATAGAAGAAAGGAAACAGGTTAGAGAGCACACCCATTAGTTAGCTGTCTTTAAATCATTCAGAAATTATTAAATTATTAAGCAGAGAAATTGCTGAAGCAATTTCAGAGGCACTTCAAAAACTCATGGATGATGAATGGGACTCTGGAAGACTGTGAAAAAAATCAAACAAGTTACCTATCTATCCTTAAAAAAAGGGAAAGTAGAAAAAACTGGAAAACTATATATATCAGCCAGACTACTCCTCATTTCTAGAAAAACACTGGAATATATCAGCAAACAAAAACCTGCAAGCATCAGCAGAAGGGAGGATGAGTAAGAGCGAAACAATTTTTTAAAGCTAATTTCTATGGGGAGCAAAGGGGGAGTAAAATAAAATTTTACTTGCTTAAGAGGAAAAAGCAAGCTTTAGTGAAGCTTCTGAAACTAACATAATGTTCTCTCCGTTCTCATAAGCTGACTTAAAATGGTCTAAATTAAGTTACTCTTATTTGCAAATCCAGCTGGGAAGCTATATTCAGAGAGATGAAAATGGTTCCCCAATATACAAGAATATACTGATTTGTGATTCCTGGGAAGCTACTGTTGGCCTAATCAGTATTTTCCTTAATAAGCAATACTGGTATAGTTTTAATAAATGTGAAGTTATGAATACAAAGGTATTACCTAGCTGAAGCTAACAGCAAGCATTTTTGCCAACAGAACTAAAATTCTAAATGACCAGAACACACTGGATACTTGTTCTGCGAAGACAGAATTAATTTCTCCAAAGAGAAGTGAAAAATACTTCACTCAGGCAGTAGTCAAGGGCACAAATCCAGACTCTAGAATAACTGCCTGCAAGAAATAAAACATCTGGGGGCTTTCATGGATATGAAGTTGAACATGAGTCTTCTGTGCCATGTAGGAAAGGAAGAGACTCAAAAATTAGTCCAGTCTGGACATTAAAAAAAGAAAGATAACATAGACTGTAAAATACGTAAATAATTTTCTGCTGTAGCTGGTTTTAAGATACATTTCACTGCAACATTAAATTTGATTTTGGAACCAGAATCCCCAAAGTATCTGGATTGTCTAGAAGTAATAGAGGACATAATAACAAAAAAAAAATCTGAAATGATGATTTAAATATGACTTGGAATGAAATATACAAGTAATATAGGTTAAATACTGCCTAAAACAGGAAAGGCATGATAGAAGGTAACTGCAGAAAGGGACAGGAAAAAATATTCTTCATGTCTATTGTGGGTAGTGCAAGCAGCAATAGGCATTAACTGTGGAAACGGAGATTTATTTAGGCATTAGCAAAAGTTTACTACAAGTGATAGCTATGGTCTGGAACAGACTGCCTTATGAGAGTGAGTGTAAACATCAGTAAAATTTTTTTAAAAACCAGACAAGGGCTGTTTAGTTTTGGCCTTTGCTGTTTGCAACCTAAAACATTTTGAGAGATTCTGTCTTGAAAACATAATGCTTCATTCCCAGTCTTTATAGTTTTCTGAATTCTTGAGCTGGTTATGATACTTGGTACCAATGTGACACATCAGGAGAGAAGTCCGGTGTTTCACAAGATCATATTAAAATCAGAAAGGAGATGCTATGAGAAAATGCTGTTGGTCACAAAGTCAATAGAGATGAGACATTGAAGTTGACAGGTAACAGAGCAAATTGTCCAGCAAATACAGAATCAAGGGTCTACCTGAGTTCAGCTGTCTGATAGCCAGGATGTCTCATAAGTGACCATTCCGGCATGGACAATCATAGGACAGGGAGGAGCATGGAAGACAGATCAATACTAAAGAGGGAAAAAATAAGTCACAAGATCAAAGGTCAAAGACCCGAGAGAATGTGGTAGGCCTGTAGAAAATGAGACCAGAAACAGATTAACTCAAGAAGTACAGTTACTGATTTTTATGAGAAGTTTTCTTCAAAAAGTATATGCCAATGGAATATGTGAACTTCCACTGGCTCAGAATTTTCCAGTGAAACTGCTCCACCTACCAAAATACTGAAAAGCAGTTTTCTCTAATGGAACAATTGCAGTTTTCTGTAATCTCTCACAAAGGACTGTGTTACAATTTTAAAGAAAAGAAAAAAAGATTAGATACTTGTTCAGGTGACAATGTAGTCAGTATTTTTAAGCACAGGAGTATCAGTTAAGTGAGTGTGAGTAACATTTGAGAAAAGAAATGAGAAAGATCTTTTAACTGTTAATGTTTGTGCCTTTTTCTTACTGATGCCATTTTCATTATTATGGAGGCGATTGAGTCATGGCTCACCCAAATGTTCTGCTCCTTCTCCTTACTGGGTCTGTATTCCTTACCTGTGCCAGAATGTCAGCCGGAAAAACCAAATCTGGAGATGATTTTTGCCAATGGTTGCACCAATCGGGGGATTACAACAGCTGTCAGCAACGCAGAGGGGCACAGACAAGGATGCTGGCAGCACACTGAGGGGCTGAGCAGCCCTGCTGATGGTCCTGGGGTGAGCAATCAGCACAGGCAGGACATGCATTTGGAGGAATGGGGAAGCCCCGTGATGTGTTAAGTGGTTTCACAAGAAAGTGGGATAAGGTCTCAGGACAGAACATACAATAGGAGTCAGTGTGGATAAGGTTTGGGAGACTGTAGGGACAGCTGGAGTCTCAGACAAGATGGAACTTGGAGCAGTCTGAGAGAGGGAATTATAAAGAGGGGCTTTGACTTACAGAAACCTAGGCTTTAGAACTTGCAGGAGAGGGACACTTACCTGAGAGTTAATGAACCTCTGCACTGAGTAGTCTTCAAGGTACTAGTGCAGCTGCCGCAATGATTCAATTCTGGGGAGAAGAATTATGATTTGACACATGGAAGACTTTGACTCAGTACAATAATGAGTTTTAAAAATGTCTTCCCCCCTCTAAATATCTATAACCTGATCTTAATATAAAGAGGGACCACACAGGCAGCTGATTGTCAAGTTGGGCTAAAACTGTTAAAGGCTTTTACCACCTTTCCACATCCTTCCTGGTTTTTATTCATTTGCTTGTTTGCTTGTTTTTTGTTTATTTGTAATATTTGTAAACTTTTTAACAGGGAATATGATTGCTTTATCTCACACAGAATTGTGAATGTCACTCCCAGAAGGATGCCTCAACTTCAAAAGCTTCCATCCTGAACTTTTAACTTATGAAGAGTATTTCTGTCTCCTTACATTATCAGTGCAAACACCAAGACAAGAGTTAGCTGTTTAGCTTTTCTTTATGGAGAGAAATATAGTGAAACATACTCTGTATGAATCCTCCCACTCTGAAATGTACAACTATTATGGAATAGACCAGTCATGACCTGAAGATGTCCATTTCCCTCCCCAACTGTAAAAATTATTACCCAAGCTGTAGAAAACTATGCTGAAAACATCTATAATTAGATGAACTGAATCACAGCCCTTTGCACCACAAAATCTGTTATTCAGAACCATAAATATACATTGGTAGTCAAGATATGTACCTAAAAAGTGGCTGAATTCATGGCAGAATTAAATAGGTCGATTTTTGTGGTTATCATAAAAATGAAATATCACTATGATTTGTAATCTGAGTACATGGTTAAGGATCACGTTTTTTTTTCTTAAGCCAAATGTATTATTATCTTCCTATTTTGATGTGAATAACCAGTTGGTTATTATCTATAACTGCATGCTTGTGTCTCCTAGGTCTTGATTAAACATGGAAGGCAATCTTGCACAAACAAGTCCCCACCTTCATACTTGGATACCTACAAATCATATTACAGTCGGATTTGTAAAACTTTCCCTTTACTCTTTATCACATTACTACAATTTATTTTCACTCACACAGCCAATAAATAAATCCCTGCAAGACCTTAGGAGTACAGCACAACTTCTGCATATCCCCCAGAAAAGCCAATGATGGTGAGTACATTGTGCATCAGAAGCTGTTCTGTTTTGCATTCCAACAGCAACAGCCAGTGCTCTGTCATGCATTTGTTACTACAATATTGGATTGAAATCTCCCTCGCTAACTAATAAAACAATGCTGTTTGTTGTATCACTGTCATTTGGAACTGCTCTGCTGTGCTTTGTGGGATGTGCTGTGTCTGCAAACAGTTCATCGAAGGGTGGCAACCCCTTTGTGAAGTTGAGAGTTCTACACCTGTCCCTCACTCGTCAGAAAACACCAAAGCAATTATCAGAATTGTTCACGAAAGCCTGCTGCAATATTTAGTTAAATCCCTTTACCAGACATATTCTATTTATTACTTACACTGTATTTCAAATAAATCCCACAAGATTACATAGTGTCTCATCTGAGATTATTGCTCTATATCAGCCATCTTAAAGGAAACATCTTGAATCATAAAATTGCATTTCTAAAACTTCTCTACAACAGGCAAGTCATTAACCATAGGTGATATTTTTAAACAGAATCTTCAATATCATATTGGAGGAGACATTTCATATTGAAAGATCCTTTAAATATGTATTCTCCTTTCCTCATTTCTCTGTCTCATGCAGTCATGTTCTTGATGCTAAGACATAACAAGTATACTAACAATAAATATAACCCAATAAATTATTAAGAACATCACTACCTTACTTTTTAAATGCCTCAAATACCTCAATTTTCTTCAGTAGTAATATTCAAAGCATGACTAAATTAGCTCTAAAACAACCCAATTATTGAAAGAACATAATCTGTATTCATCTCAAGCTTTTTTCATACTTATGTAATTTGATTTGCAAGCAAAACATGCTTGAACCATAAAGCCATATACTGCTAGAAGCTTTTACTGTTACCAGGAATGCCCATAACAAAGTATTCACACTACTTCAGTGACTTCCAAGTGTTCCTTAGGTCTTCTAAGATGGGGAGTGGGAAGATTACTGGGATGATTGCTTAGGGACAAGGTTTAGTGATTGACCTAACAACATTAGATTAATGGTTGGACTAGATGATCTTAGAGGTCTCCTCCTCCCTAACAATTCTATGATCAAGGTCAAATTATCACAAACTAGGAAAAAAAACTCCCTTAAAACCTGCACAATTCCTAAAGAAATTACTTGTGTTCCTAGGAAGAATGATTTGAGTAAGGTTTGTACACACTAGATACTCAGATGAAAAATACAGGTGGAGAGGGCTCTGTCTCTGGAGCCCATACAAATTTCTGGAATTCTGCTGACTTAAATAGACTTTGGACTACGCAACAAAATTGTTTTTATGTTTTATATCTATCTGCATACCCTGAATATGTAGCATGTACATATTACACAGAGGAATACAAATTTGCTTCCAGGAACATATTTCAAAATAATTCTGTGCAAAGAGCGTAAAATTGTATGCATTAAACTAGTTTTTATGGCCACCAAAGAAAAAGCTTTATACATATGTATGTAGGTAGGTAGGTATATGTATGACAGGACTAAATCCACTGGCATGTCCTTGAGCAACATTATTATTTTACAAGTCGATGTATGTCCTCACTATATGAGCCATTTACTGGAGCTTCTTTCACCTTTAAATTCTTGTATCACAGCTGTTTTATCAATGTCCCACTTATTCATTTTCTTGCGTGGCTGGCTGCAGAGCTCAGAGCAGCCTGATAAAGAACAACTGTGAGAAAATATACATTCACTTCCTTCTTTGCTGCCCAGAGCAAATGGATAGAACTTATCAGATAAAAAGTAATTTAGAATCGGGGCATCTATAATTCTTTTGAAGAAATATTTTTTATATGTATCTTTTGAATGATGAGAAACTTCTGTGGCTCTTCAGCTTTTTTAGCAAGAAGGAATTTTTCTGACACACTTGGAAAGAAAACATTACTAATTTAATAAAAAATGAAAATATAATAGATGAAAATTTCTATTTCACTTAATATAATATTGTTATTTTACTCCCTTTCATTCCTCTCAAAAAACAGCTTTTAAGTATAATTTCTACAACACCTGAACATATTGTTGTACACACACTCAGTGGGAAACATAGCTTATACCACTTATAAACTGAACAAATATACCACCACATAATGGGCACATGAAGTCTTATGATGTCTTTGTATATATGCTGGCTATATCAAATCTTTCATTTCCTTGTTATAAATACTGTCCTTGAGTGCAATTTGTAATGTAGTTTTCTTAATGAGACAACATAAAAGTTTGTAGCTCTTTTCCTCAGAATAACTCCCCTTTATCTCCATTTAACAGATGGACCTAACACTCCTTGGGCAGATAGAGGTCAGGTGGGTCTAGAAAGTGCTGCTCTCTCTGTTTGGCTTTCTAGATTATTTTGGATTTAAATCTTTCTGTATTTCTCTCCTCTGTCTCAACTCATCATTCTTTCTTCTAAATAAAAGTGGTGTTTTGTTTGTTTTTCTTTTTCTCTTGGTACTTAGAATGACAAATGGGTGCTTAATTCACAAAAAAACATTGTTTCATACAACAGAGATAGATAAGCAACATGTGTCCTACTGTCCTGTTTCTGAAGTGGGCAGCCTGAGGTTACAAATACTGCGATCAGGTATAAACGGCAGTTGGTTAGTTTAGTATTTCTTTGGCATCTATATTATTCTACATTATTTGCATTCCATATTGTTACTGTGTATAAACACTTTAGATATCTATTTAGCTTATGTTCTGGTATCTTTACACTCCATATGAACGAAATATTTTTAGGTGTCCAGCACATGACAAGAAATGTGTGACCATCCTAAGCACATTTCACAAAAATGTAAAAATTCAGTAACTTATTATCTCATCTTTTCATCAAAGTTTACAACCCATGGCACAGCTGATCTAAGGAAAGACAGACATCTTCAGTGCAGGTGTGTATTTCAGATACAAATTCTAGATTTTTTGTTTTACAGAGGCATCAGATACAGTTCCAGTATCTGGGCTATGGCTCATTTTTTCCATTGACTATAATAGGAGCAGGAACTACTTATATTATATACATAAAAGATACAATGAAGAAAGTCTAGATTAAGTTCCTGAACACGATTTTTTTCCTATTGCTTATTGTAAGGCAAATTTTCTTGTCAACACTGGGACACCTGCACTTTAGTGCCTCCAGATGTTGGAAGCCTTGTAAAATACTTAGTGATGAAATGTGCTACTGTACACAAAGTCTAAAACCTTGCCTGAAGTTTTTTAACTCCAACATAACCCACTTTCCAAGGGTTGTTATGTGCAGAATAAAATTATTTTAGAGGAATTACAAGTTGAATATAATAAAATAATATAACCCAATACGCTGGTACACTTAAATCTGGATAAAATATGTAGAAGCTCAAAAAGCAGTTTATGACAGTAAAATAAATTAATTCATTCCAAATGTTATACTACAGTAGGTTATATGCTTCTGCCAGATGTTTCTCCTTAGACAAACTTTATTATGCCGCAAAGGGCAATTTGTTTTTATGAGAGTATTTTTTTTAGGATAATATTTATTCTGGAAAGCAGTACTTCTCTTGCTCCACATTCTAATGAGAACAATTCCCTTTGATTCATTGGTGTTACCATTCATACGTTGACTCAGTCAAAACACCAATTAGCTGCACACACGCTGCAAAAGCAAGAGAGCAAGAAAATGCTGATTAGGGTCCCAATCCTGAAAACTCTTGATTAACACCATTAACTTAGTGGAGTTCTTTGCATGAACTGATTGCATGACTAGGAGCTTTAAAGATGCAAGATTTCTAAATAATTTGGAATAAATTCCAAGTATAGGATCAGTTTCTTTGCTTCTGCACATGAATATACTTCTCAAATCCACTGGGTAGCTATCTTGTAAAGACAAAAATTTAAGTACCTCTGTTGTTTAGACTGTGTCAACATTAGCTGTTTTTCTTTCCAAGTTATACTATTGTTTCAGCCCTTTTTCTTTAATATGTATTCAATATGCATTTGTCTCATGTCCGTTACATATTATTCAGGTAAATTTCGAATCTGAATTTTGATATTGACAAAGTTCAAATACACATACAAAAGTTGCTCGTTTCTTCGCATATATCTCACTCTTTCAAGCTGCTACCAAAAATGCAACCTAAATTATGTGCTGAAAAGTTGAAATCTAAAAAAATGGATTTTGCTTAAGAAAATTAAATTGCTTAAATTTGGTTTTAGCTTGCAGGGATTTTTACATCTTCTAGCTACTTTGGCCAACACAGATTTTCTCACAAAAAATTAAGTCAGTGTTAGATCTAGAAAGACTCAGATGTTTAAGCAAGTAAAAGGAAGCCTAGTTTATCTTTCAGTGCACAAATGGGTCCCTTGAAATTCTATATGTTTTATGAATTGTCTATCAGAAACTTCGATCATGGGAAATTTATACAGGACATGTATCATGCATAAACTCAGAATTGTTCATTTCTTGAATTAGCAAGGCAAATAAAAGGGTATTTTTCCCCTGCAGGGCAATCTCTACAGGCTAAGTTCAGTTATAAAATTACATATTGAAAATACATTACCTTTCAGTGAGTACTATAACTCGTCATGTCAATTTTAACAGCTTAATTTCTAAAGATTTTCCTTCTGATGTTGATTGCAACATTATAGCAAAATTATAGCATCCTCTGGCCCCACATCTGAATTGCAAAAAAATCTGGTAGAGAACAGATTTTAGCAAACTGCATATGAGCAGGAATTGAAGGGATACAGAATAGATTCTACAATTTTTCATTTTAAATTACAGTAACAAGCAACAAATAAACAAATCTGCTGAGTTAATGATGTCTTTTGTGCACAGTAACCCTGAGTAATATGTAGTAAGTAAGCTGTAATAAGTTAATGCATTTTAACATTTTTATAATAAACTCATTAACATTATTATAAATTTGATTTTTTACTTCACACAGAAATTGAGGAAAGCCAATAGTCTGAAACTTTTATTAGTTTCTCTGGGTTATTATAGAAAAAAAACCCATCACATACGTAGCCCTGAAACAATCAGCTTACTTACTACAAAAAAAAGGGAAGATCTATTTAGCATAAATGGCATTTTTAAATTTGTTAACAAGAATATGAGTAAATTTATTTAAAAATGCTTGTTTTCAGGGACCACTGGGGTGTATGTATTTTTTTATTTAGAGGAAAAAAAACAAAATCATAGAATCAAAATTTCAGTTGGAAAGGGATTTAGGATATTTCAGTCCAACCATTCACCTGCACTGCCATGGCCCTGAGTTCCACATCTACATGTCTTCTAAACACCTGCAGGGATGGATGGTGAGCCCACCTCTTCCCTGGGCAACCTGTTCCATTGTTTCACAACGTTTTCAGTGCAGAAATTTTTCCTGATATCCGACCTAAACCTCCCCTCCTGCAATTTGAGGCTCTTTTCTCTCCATCATTTGTTACTTGGAAGAAGATGCCAACCCCCACTTGGCTCCAGCCTCCTTTCAGATAGTTGTATAGAGTGATAAGGTCTTCCAGCTGTCTCCTTTTCTTCAGGCTGAACAACCCAACCTCTTTCAGCTGTTCCTCACAGGACTCATGCTCCAGACTCTTCACACTTCCACTGCTCTCTGGACACGCTCCAGCACCGCAATGACCTTCCTATAGTGAGTGGCCCAGGAATGGACACAGTACTTGAGGTGTGGCCTCACCAGTGCTGAGTAAAGGGGAAAATCCCTGCCCTGGTCCTGCTGGCCACACTACTGCAGATACAGGCCAGGATGCCTTCTTGGCCACCTGGGCACATGCTGGCTCAAGTTCAGCCACTGTCAAACAGCACCCCCAGGTCCCTTTCCTCTGGGCAGCTTTTCAGCCACCCTGCCCCAGCCTGTGGCACTGCCTGGAGTTGTGACCAACATGCAAGACCTGGCACTTCACATGGCTGCACCTCAAGCCATTGGCCTCAGCCCACTGATCCATCCTATCCACATCCCTTTCAAGAGCCTTCCTAGCCTCAGCAGATCAACAGTCCTGTCAGAGCTTGTGCCATCTACAAACTGACTGAGGGTGCACCTGATGCCCTCATCCACATTGCTGATAAAGATATGAAACAGGGTTGGCCCCAATACTTAGCCCTGGGGAACCCCACTGATGACCGCACATCAGCTGAACTCCACTCATCAACACTCTCTAGGCCCAGATACTCACACTGATTTTTATTCATTGAAAACTGCACCCATCCAAGCCAAGAGCAGCTGCATTTAAAAGCAATTTTCAGTATGGATGTCAATCGATATATTCCGTCTCAATTTACTTCTCTGTGCATTTTTAATAGCTAACTGTCTAACTGCAGAAGTTCAAAGAAATAAAATTATTTTAAATATATTAAACACAATCGCTATTTATTTTAATTTCTGATGCTTTCTGTCTATTTTGCTTTTTAAATTACCATAAATGCACATTGCTTTAAGCCCATGGATAAAATTCAGAAGGAACATGCAGCAAACTGATAGTAATCAAGAAAGGTAATAAGACCCAAGTGCCCGAAGGGTTTGCAGTTATTTGATACATATGTATAACAGTGTACCTAGCAAATATATCATGTTGTACTTTGAAGTTAAGCTGGTAATATTGATGGCTTTATCAACAAGTGCACTGCTGTTGGTTTTCAAGAGTTATTTCCCACATAACAGGAAGAAGAGAGTACCTGGAATGTGTTAAAGATGAAACAACTACAGACTTGGCAATAGGTATGATTTCCACTTTTGCCTTTGCAATTCAAAGATGAAACAGAAAGAAAATACCCGTGAGTCATGCTGTAGGACTGACCCATAAGTGACTGGCTAGTGACTGTATCTAGTGATTCTGCCATCACTTTGTCATACACTTGGCCACCTTAATGAGAAAACTAGCAGTGTATTCTTGTAAAACTTGACACTGTAAGCATTTCTGGTAAATTCAGACATATACTTGAATTTTCTGTATATTTATCATTCCTATGAATACTCCTCAATATTGGTGAAATCTGCACGAGATGTCCTTCAGTATTACTTGCTAGAAAAGTAGTGTCCATTTAAAAAAATATTTTTCAATATTAATTAAAATATTATAGAAATAAATGTGATTCAAGCTTTTTAAAGCACCAAACCATCTGACATAACTGTACTGATGTTAAACCTAAAGAAGAGGCACTATTCCAATTAAACTGTTCTCACTCTGTGTATGAGATTTTATTGTGGAAATTTTTTTATGCCTTGCTTTCTCCCTTTCTTTCCAAATCAACCTCTCTCAGACCCATTAAATTGTTTATAACCTGGCATACTCTAACTTAAATATTATTAATCATGTAAAAGTTGATTTAAAATAAACCCCTTTGTCTTATCCTGTGCTCTTCCTTAGTAGGAGAATAGGTTATTTATTACTTATTATTATTCTGTCCCATGCCAACTGTACAGCCTGAGAAATATCTGAAGAGAGAAAAAAAGTATAAAAAACACATATTTACTTGTGCAGAAAAAGGAAAATACTGCAAATATACAGTGTTAATCTATATGCAGATGTATTACACTTGTTGTGTATATATACACACATGGATGCAAACGGAGCTTGTATCAAAAAAGAACTGCTTTGAGTGGACAGAGGGTGAGAGACGCCTCCTGGTTACTTTGTTACAGACTTTGTTAGGGCTCCCCAGACAATTACTGATAGCCCAAATTGCATTCCAAGAGGGATAAGGACATCTACATAAATCAGAGCTATTCCCCTATTTATCTTTTAAACACCAACACTAATAACTTCTGGTAATCTGATTCAATGATTAAAATATAATTTTACTTAGTGAACAGGGGGGTTTTTTGCTAAACTAACTGCTTCTACAGTTCAATTTACTATTTGTTTCTAAGGGCATTCTTCTCACCATCAGAGATTTAATTTAGACTGATAGAATTCATAATGATAATTTCCCTCCTGTCCCCTTCAGTATTTGAAAATCAGTTCCACTTTAACATTGTCTCTTTATCCTCCAGTGCCTACACACTTTTTCTTAATTTTCTTTTTTTTTCTTTAGAATAAATTACAATTGTAATAAACTGTGTTTAAATTCCCTGGCTCTATTAATGTTTTTACAGTTTGCAAATTTCTGTCTGACTTGGTTTAAGTCCGGTTGCTATTTACCCCTGCTATTTGCTAAAGGCCAGGCCATAACGCAGGCTGTAAACGAGAAAAGCTGTGTGAGGAGTTTGCCTTATCAGCCAAAGCCAAGGCATCAAGCAGCCCGCCCTGCAAAGCTGCCATTCCTCCCTGCACAGCTGAAATAGTGTGCACTGGCAGATAAACATGAGCATGATTTGAGAAGAAAAAGCAAGTCACAGTCAGATGTGGATCTCAGCCTCCTGATTCAATACCTGTTTTTTGCCAAGATTGCACAGCTGTGTCTCTCCTGAGACTTGGAATAGATCCTGATATGGCACCCTGTTTTAGTGTTTGCTTATTACCTTCCTTTTCCTTTTTTTTTTCCTCCCAAGATTGATTTTTTTTAAAATCACTTAAGCACTTGGCTACTTAAGTCATTAATCATTAATTTAATCTACCTTATTATTAATAAGCTTACTTTCTCTCTAGTCCTCCACTTTCCCTTGTTATTCTTATAAAAATTGTATTGACTCTAAATGCTCCAGGTGCCACTAATCTGTTCTTATGTTTTGCTATCCTTACCTTTTCCCTGAATTATAAATGACCCTGAGACCATTCAAACATACCAAAAGTACTCCAAGAAATTACTTGGAAGTAAGCAAACACCACTTGGTTTCTTTATTGCACAGTCTCATGTTTACATATTAAAAAGGGTGAAAGATTGCCCATGCAGTATTGTTCGTTATCTACTTGATGATCACTCAGAAAGGTACCTGCAGAAACAGCTGCAGCCTGGGTGGCTGAGAGTAGCAAATACAGATGGTTTAAAAGGCCTATGCTAAGAGACTGTGAAACTATAAAAATAGTAAGATGGGCTGGAATGTGACACTGAAACACAGAGTTTTGCTCACTTTTGATCAGCTTTCAGTTAATGCAGTTTCTTTTTTGATCCAATTATGGATCCATTTTGGAAGGAAGTGATAAATAAATGAACAGCATCTTTTAACAAAAAAAAAAAAATCACAGAATTACAGTGATTTGTAAAAACCTACTTGTATAATGAAGTACGTAAGTGATGAAAAGCAACATGAAATTAACACAGATTTCAACTCTGCAGGTTTAAATGTGTGCTGACTACAGGAATGATGATGTAGTTTACACAGTAATTCTTTTTTGAAGTATATTTCATCTGGAAAAGTTGGGGCACAGCACACACTTCTTCATTCAAAATATGAAAACTTTCTTCTTTCATTTTTAAGAGATACTTGCAGCACCCTGCAAGACAATATAATGATTCTCTTCTCTTTGGAAAAAACCTGCAACATTGAACTGGAACAGAAGTAAGAAGCTGGCTCTCACTTTGCCCTGATAATTGCACCCACCTAAAGCAAAATTTTTTGTATACTCTCATGCAAACCTTGAACAGAATGGCAAAAAATTTAACAAGATATTTTGTCTGCAAAAAAGGCATATAAATGTTTCACATTCAGCTTCAGAAATAACAGCTCTACTAAAACATAATCCCACCAGAAATACCAACTCTATTTCCTATGATGATAGCTATCATAATATCACTGCACAAAATACAAGTTGCCTTCTAATTGATAGATAAAGCCTAATTGATTTTAAAATTTAGGGAATTACTCTGGTGTGGCATGAAATCTTGGCCTTAAATTTGGAATAGAAAGTTGGCTTCAGAGAATCCAGAATTTCCTAGTTAACCTCTTCTAAGTAGTGACACTTAATAAAAAAGATAGCTGAGTAACATCTATCCTAAATCCACATTAATATGTCAGAATCAGTTAATGCCATTACAAAATTTCAGTGATCCCACAGCATCCAGAAGTGTACTTGTGACACAGGGTTTTTTCAAAAGTAAAAAAAAAACTACTATTTTTTCAGTATTTTTATCCTACCTTGAAAAATACTTTTCAGTATTTTTATCCTACAGTTTTTAAATTAATAATGAGACAGGCAATTTTTGTCTTTGTTCATAGAACTTATGTATCATGCAAAAATTTAGATGACTGCTGGCATCAGTGCTAACTCTAGTCTTTAAGATAAGTAGGAATACTTCCTGCTGAGACTGACTGCCTTTGCCAGTGCAGTAATAATTTTTAAAAGGAAAAAAGTATTGCCAATAAAAATAATGGGTTAACTGATTTGGAATTAGTTTTTTCTGCAGCATTTTGCTAACATGCTTAACTCTAGGGCTAATTTATACCTGGATAAGAGTATTTTGTTATATATACTTTTTTATTAACCATAAATATTCTGAATTTCTACAGCTTTGCAGTTTCAGAGGGTAAAAATCTATTGTCTTGCAAGTGACAGGATACCCTGTCACAGGGTGGCGGGGCACCCACACAGGCTCCTCTGCAGTGAAACACTGCTGCATTGGGATGTAAAGACCAACTTGATAATAAACGAACTCTTTATAAGTTACTAACATCAACATTTTCAAAGTAAGACCCTTTTCTAAAATATATAGTCACAAATCACTACTGGAAATTCTCACGGTTAACCACAATGACGTGAATTTTCCTACTACCCCTGGGTATTAGACAAAAATCTTTGCTTACTCGAGGAATTCCATGCTCAATAGAAAATCTCAAGAACAAAAGAACTAAAAAAACCCAGCCCAATGCAGTTCAAAAGGTGCAAAGAAATGCTTAGGGATTCTACAATATTACAAGAATGTCTTTGTTGATCTACATGAAGCATGACAGGTATAATCCAAGCTGCGACAGGAAAGATTAGTAAAAATCCTACCAGAAAGACATGCAAAACACCAAACTATGCTGCTATTAAAACATCTTTTTTTTATATGTATGCAACAAAATTTCAAAAGAAGTAAATGACTCAGTATTGCTGGGGGGAACTTTTACTGCATTTCACATTATATTGCATTATTCATTAAGCACATGAGGAGTGGAATGGAATAACAATAATATCCTATATGTAATGAAATATAACTAATGGACTCTAGATGGAAATTCAGAAAAAGACTGCCTTTGTTCTTTCATCTGCCTGTGATCACCTGTGGGACTTAAAGGAAATAAAACTACTTGTTCTTTCCTTTCTTTCTCGTTTACTTACACTGTGAACTTTTTATGACTGACTTTCTTTGATATGTCTCTGCACAGCACCAGTAGCATGGGAGACTTGGAAAAATATATACTTCAATGTGATCCAGTAGCAATTTTAGTCATAATGAGCTCTTACATTTATTTTCCATCATTGCTTACTATTAGAGCTTTAGATACTCCTTTACATACTTCCTCAGTTGTCCTGACAGTTTTCTGGATAGTCATACTTTTATATCCACGTATCCCAGGCCAGAAGTGTCCTAAAACAAGAGTACAGCCAGCTGTTTCCTAAGTAACCTAAGGTCATATTTAATTCCTCCTGCCTAAAGGTCTGGAAGAACCCTCATTGTTGAGTCTTCACTGCAGCTACTTACATCTCTCTCAAAGTAACAGTAGTTATACATAATTTTGCTTTAATGTCCATATTTAACATCATTTTCCTAACAAGTAAGACAACTCTAATCTAGATGTTCAACTTGACATAGTCTGAACACAAATACTGCATCTGAGGTGAATGCTCTTTTCAAGGTACGTGCAACAACTGTCTGCTCCTTTTGAGAGTTATCTGGTCAAAGAAGCTATAAAGACATGGACAATACATGGTGGTTCACGTTAAGAACATACTGTGTTGGTGGCATAACTGATTAGGATATGTGGAATGTGAGAATCTTTATTTTTCCAGCTGGGAGAATAAGGAAAGGAAGGGAAACAAAACACAGAGAGATATAAATTCAGTTCAACTAACACTAGAAAACAATACCCAGAAATAAATCTGGGCAGTCACCCTAACTGATGGGCAATCAAAGAACTGTACTTTTCAAAAGATGAGGATGCAAATGTGGGGGTCCTGCATTTTCGAATGGTTTGGTGAGACTGTGTCAAGTGGTGGGCAATGAGCAGGGGAAGGAAGAGCAGGAGGAACCTGACAGAGGGGCAGGCAGAAAAGGATATAAAACACGGCAATTGCAAATCATTGTTGGGACAGAGGCAGTGGGGGTTTGTAGCCTACAGCCACTGTGAATGGTGCACATTCACAATGTGCAAATAAGCTTGAGGTACTGGAGTGAGTGAGAGACCCTGAGCTGGTGGCTGGAGTGGGATTTCGGTCACAGCCCGTGTGCCTGATGTTGGCTGCTGGGGCAATGTGTTTGTGAAGGGGCCTCAGGTCCCAGCAGGAGTCTCAGACAGGCAGAGAGTCCGTGCTGGTATTTAGTGTGGGGTATCTGTGGGATAAGTGTGTGAGTGCTGAGTGCTTGCAGCAAGCACCCAGCTGCACCAGCTGGCAAGCTGGGGACCTGTGAGGCAGGTAAGAGGGGCTAGATCCAAGCAGAGGTGCCCGTTGTGCAAGGGAGCCATGCTGGTACCCCAGGGATCTCACAAATGTCCACTTGCTTGTGGACTTGGAGAGTGCTGTGTGTGTGCTCTGCTGGTGACCTCCTGAGGCAGCCAGTGTGCTCAGCTGTGTTAGTGTCCTTGGTACATGTGTGTCCCCACATCCCTGTGTCCCTGCCACACACACTCAGCTGCACTAGTGGTGGAACCTGCAAACCTAACCACCCTTAGCAGCCCTAACACACATCATACTGCTTCAGACAATCCATCAACTGTCTCTTTGTCATTGGAAACAAAGGCAGAAATGCAACAATCTCTGTTCCAACAGGGTGCCAGAAAAAGGAAACCTGACTTTTAATTTGTCTCAAGGACACTAAGTTGAAAGGGAGAAAACTAAAACTCTCATTTACTTTCTATCCACAGATTCATGTAAAATGCCCAAGCACTCAATAGGTGGAAACTGATGTTTGCCTCTGGTCTCACGATTTCTTTTCTGAATGCTTGAGAAAAAAACATTCTTCAGGTTATCAACACAACAAATTTTTCCACTTGGACTGGAATGAACTCTAGGTATCAGCAATCCAAATTTAGAATGTTCTTGCTCTTTTTTTTTTTTCTTGTGGGTTTTTAATTTTTTTTTTTTTGCAAGAGTGTAAAATTTTGAATTTGCAGTTTATGTTTATTGGATATTATGTCAATGACTGCTCATGAAAATAATAAAAATAATTTAGTAAACAAAATTCATTTTAACTTAAAAGTCACAACAAAACAAGGTGGTTTTTTACCAGCTTATGATTTGCTGGGAGGATGGGAAAATAGGTATTTATCTTTTTAGCACAAATCAAACACATCAAATCATATATACATTCAAAATAAAGCTTCTAATTCAGGTAAATACATATCATCATCTGAACTTCCAGATAATTCAAAAATATCAAGAGCAAAACCATGTAAAATAGAGTCTAACGATATATTTTTAAAATATCACCATCTGTTTCACCTGGTGTATGGGATATGAAGGTAAATGTTATATATTTCATATTGCCATAAGCCAATTAAGGTAGGCAAACTCATCTTAGAATTAAAAATTTAAATATAAAAATGTACAATAAATCTTTTTCTTCACAGTCTTTAATGATGTTTTTCTCACTTCCCTCAAAGAGGCAATGCTTTAGAAAAGAAAAATGAGAGTTTCTTCATTTCATTCTCAGGAAAGAAATCACTGAAGCTGTGCTATCTATCATCCTGGAAGCTACTGTATGTATTTCAGATAACAGTGAAAATACTATGTTTCATTCGATAATGCAGTAACTTTTAATTTGGTTCACTCTGTATAAGATGGTGACTTGAATAAAAGAATAGAGGAAAAAAGAGAATTGAGTAAGACATACCATCCTAGAACCGCCCAGGCTGGAAATATCAACTGGTTCAGCCTTTTGTGGGAAAGGGAGCCTAGATCAGATTATCAAGCAACACATCCAATTGAATCATGAAACCCTTCAATGATGAGGACTCATCTGTAAAAAAAGCATTTACTCACTGTAAAAACTTTATTTCTTACACTGAGATGAAACCGCTCCAAATGCCACGTGGAGCCATTTCCTCATGTCCCCTCCAAGTGGCATTTTGTGCAGAGGGAGCCTCTGTCCTCTCTGTAGCTGCCCTTTTAAGTACTGCCACACTGGACTTCAGCCAGTGTAAAAGCCCAACCATTTGGTGACAATAGATAAAAAAAAGAATCAGTCACTCAAAGATTACTGAGAGATACCATATAAAGGGATTCTAACCATCCTTGCAGTCCTCACGGAGAGCTGAACACTGCCAACACCATGAGCTGCACCTGGAAACCTCCAGTAACTCTGTTCAGCTTTACTATCTGTCTTGCTCCCATTAACTCTTACATGAGCCTGCTGAGTTCATTGACAGGGCAGGATTAAAACTCCAAGACAACAGAGCATTTATTTTCGGCCTTGTGTATATTGCCACTTTGGAATGGTTTTAAGGACACATTTAAACGCTTGGCGTGCCATGCCATAATCTTTGCAAACCCCAAGTACTGTGTCATTTCTGTACTACAAGCTCTTCTAAACATTTCCAAAGTCATACAAGATAACACGCACTCCCTCATTATCTCTCGTTTTTTCGCTGCTGTAAATGACATATGAGATATATAGAAATTTAATTCTTTGAAGAGTTTTAACTAGGTGTGAGACTGCAGAGCCCTACCAGGAAATGCTCCAAATTTGCAGCTCTCAACTCACACTGCTTTCATGAGGTCTAGTTATGCACTTCTCTATCACTTATGTCAGGAATTGGTCATCAGCTCTCTTGAGGAACCTTCTAGATTTTCTATGTCCTGCTGCATAGATTTCCTATGTCCTTCTGGCCCTCCAGAAGATACTGGGATGGATGAAATTCCCCATGAGGAGTTGGGCTTACATGAGTGAGGTTGCTTCAGGCTGTCTGCAGAACTCCTCAGCTGTGGAGTAGGGCAGGTGCTCTCCTTCCTGTAGAACAGGCACTTCTTCAGTTATAGACTAAATCTGAGCTAACAAGTGATCCCCAGCCAAAATCCAAAAGCACCTATTGAATTTGTCAAGACACAGAAAATCAGAAGGGAGACATAGTGAACTGCTGACTAGGATCTGGGAACACTGCAGATGCCCAAAACCCAAATAAACAATGCTAGGTGGCCTGGAATTATAGTGAATCTTGAAGAATGTTGTATTTCAGACTCCTACTAGTCAATGTTATTAAAAAAAAATCTGATATTGCTGAACTTTCTGTACCGCAACAGATTAACCTGTGTATTTAATGCAATTTCAAATCAATGCAATCTCTCTCTGCCCATTCTATCACATTTTTATCATAATCAGAGTTTTTTCAGTTTCTAAAACAAATGTTAAGACTAATTTCCTGTAAAATTTAAATAATTATGTACTCTTTGTTTGTTGAATAATAGAAGAAATTAAAATGAGAAAGTATTACTTATTGTGAAATTAATGATCATGAAAATATTATAGAATGTGCATCAGTAAAATCATTATACTGTAATAACTAAGAAGCCAACTGCAGTGTTATCCATTTTATTATGTTCTGCTGCCATTAAGTTAGCAGGAAAGAGAATTAAATAAACTATAATACTTTCCTTTTAAGGAACAGCTGATGCAAGAAGAGATATAAGGATGTAGTGCAAAAGTGCTTGACTTCTTTAACTTTTGACTTATTCTTTTTTTATTAAACCAATTATTCCTGCACCATCTAAATCCTTCTGAAATAATTTCCCACTGGCTGAAGCAAAAGCCACTGCAGGGAGCAAAATCAGCCAATTTTTTAAAAGCTGCCTTCATTGAAAACCTATACAACATGCTACAGAATTCAAGCAGATGTTTTCAGGTTCTAAGATTAAGGACATTTCGTATTAATGTCTTCCAGTGGCCTTATTCACAAAACCTGATGCCCTTTAGCTTCACTGGAGCCTGAGGTCAGAAAGAATGTGATATAAAAATATTATGGTTATTAATCACCAACAAGTAAATCCATGAGCTTGTAGCAAACTCTGAGAATAGGATTTATATTGCAGTCTAATCCATTTTTTTAAAAAATGCAGTACACTGAAAGGCTTTTGTCTTCACGGACTTTTGAAGTGTACTTTCTGAAACATAAAAAAATAAATACTGTGCAATCACATGTTGCATTCTGAAAAATAAAAAGTGAGTAGTGTCAGTAAACAATATGTGGATCTGACTGAATATAGCAAGAATTATCATAGAAATCTTTTAGAAGTATACATCTGAAAGCCTGCAAAGAGCTGAAATTCTTTTCAGAGATCCTCATAATATAAGCATGGCTTTTCTCTCTTACACTTGGCTTTAGGCAATGAACTGCAGATCAGTGTGAGTAACAAAAAAGGAAAATTGTAGCTTATTCTCATTAGAAGAAATTTTTGCATCAGTTCACTTTGTAATAAAACTTACTGTCTGTTCCTAGCTGCATTTCAATATTTGGAAGATAAAGAAAATGGGAAGGCAAAGAAAAGGAAATGCCGGAAAAAGAGTGTGAGGGATGTTGTTTTCTATGGTCAGTGGAAACTAAAAAGTTGTTACTTAGTAAAAGGATGGCCATGAATACTAACTATTGCTCACAGTAGCCAAGTGGTCAGTCCTGAAATGGATCACTTACTTTTTAAATAAATTTACTTATTTATGATAGAAAATGTATATGGGAACCAGTTTATGTAAATCTCCTTTATGTTTTTAAAGGGTTACCAAAAATTATTCAGAATATAATACATTCTCCTACTTTCTGCGTCTGCCTGACTTTGTGAGTGCCTATTCATGGAGCATCCTCTTTGCTCTGGAAGCTCTTTTGCTATTTAATTACAATCCACTGCATTAGCTTATTTCTGAGAGTTTTACATTTTTCTCCTTCCTAGAATGGCATTTCAATACACCTTTCGGTAAATGGGCATCCAAATCCCATCTAAGACCCCTAGGGAAGCCCCAGAAACTTGCATCATCTGCAGCAGGATGGGTAACAGGTATTACCTAAATTTTCTATAATAATTTTGATATCAGAAATAGGCGTCAACTCCTAGGCAAATTAAAGGAAAATTAATCTTTCTGGAACTGGACAGGAAAAGACAGGTTGTGTTTTTTTAAGCTGAAGAAAGAATCTGATTTACACAGATTTAACTGTTTCTGAAAAAGCAAACAGAACATCTTCCACACAACCAAATCAACCCTTACTCACTCATAATGATCTCAAAAAAACCAGGGAAATATCTTAGAAATTTTGATTTTTCTTGAAGTTTATCAAAACAGCATGTTTATAATGAAGACTTAACAAACTTCACAAAAAACTAATGCTATCCCAAGGTATTCATGTACACAAATAAAAATATCACTATATTAATAAATCACTACTTTTAATTAAACAAAATTTAAACTCATAAATTATCATACTCATAAATAATTTCTCCAAAATCAAGTAAGATACCAAAATCCAGACCAATGTCAGTGTTATCTTGAGTATCAAGGAAATTTTAAAGATACTGCCTAATTTAAAATCACAGATATACAGTGGCTTTACAACCCAATTGAAGATTAAGTGTTTGTACAGCCACTGAAAGTTTTGAGGATCAAAATAATGAATCACATTTTAACTAATTTCAACTGTATATTTCCACCAAATGAGGATTACGTCTCCATCCTTCAAATCTGTAATATTTTGCTACTTTGGGTTGAAGTCTTTCTTGTTTTGCTTATTTTTTTTCAGCAATCACAATGTATAAAGCAACGAGGAGTAAAAAAAGATTCCTAGGGGGCTTTTTCCTCATTTTAGTCATCTGCTATATGCAGAGCTTTTGTTTTATTTGAATTTCCTAAAACTCCCATCTCAAAAATCAGAAACCATCTGGAACAAAGAAGAAAAAAGCTCAGGGGAAGGAAATGAGAGCACTAATGTTTGTGTGCCATTCAGCACTCCTAACTCTCTTTGGATTTTTTTGAAAGTGGATCAAAGACCTTCCCAGATATTTTGTACAATAAATTCTTCTAAGATCAAAGTACTATAAGATGCCACTATTTTCCTCTAGCTTTCCTCTAGATGAAAAATGTCATTGATTTCAAAGTTTTTGCTACTCAAGAATGAATTGTAGTCAGGTAAGTGTGACATGAAATAGCACAAATTCTCTTAATTACTTGATCTTTAATTCATTTGACAACTTTTCTCTTCTACAGGCTAAATCCTTGATTTGTTTTCTTTCATACTGCACAAAAAAAACCTTAATTTATGACACAAATAAGACCACCAACATGAACTAAAAAATAACTTTGTTGAATAGTTCTTGCCAAGTCAGTAGTAATTTCAGTGTTATCATCGACACACATATGCTTCTTAATGCAAGATTTTTTTCTAGAGAACTTCATGGGCCAAGTCCTAAGCCAAAGTTTTACTGTCATTACTGCTTTTAAAGAACTGCCAGGTGAAGACAGAGTCATTAATGTTTCTTAAGATAATGAGCATGCAGCAGAGGTCTCTTTAACCCCGAAAAGTACAAGAGCAGGTATATACAGTAAATCTTTTCCCTGAGCTTTCAACTGAGAGCAATTACCTTTGTCAGTAACTGAGAGCAATTGATTTACTGTGATCTCAACATTAATTATGCTTAAGGGAGTCACTCCTCTGATAAATTACTACTTACCTTCTTACGTGGAGCCTAAATACCGTGACCACAGTTTTCTGAGTAACATTGACTTTTCATAACAATGTCACACATCTGTTTGAAAGTATAAAGATAAGACCACTTACTAGTGTCCTTATCTGGTTCTTTATTTGAAGAACTGTTAGTGATGGACTTTGGAAAACACGAACAGAAGAGCTACACAGTGATACAAGAGGTGATGATTTTTCATTCTTCATGTTATCTGCTGAAAAGTTTACTATATGCTATTGCTACACAGTATCTATCAAGATGATAAAATGAGGTTGCAGCTGCCTGAACTGTGAATTTTGAATTGCTTTAATGATTTCTGAAACTTTAAATGTTAATCTTAACTGACTAAAAAGAGTAAGATTTAAATTCCTGGAAACCAAATTTGCTTGAGGAAAGACGTTCAAGAGCAAGCAAACTAAGTTTCACTGTAACTGATGCTTCAACAATGTACAGTAAGATGACCTCACCTTCAAAATGTCAATTTTTACCTAAAAACCACAAACTGTTTCCATCTTTGATGGAAATTAGCTGCACAGGATGAGTTTTCCATCTCACTGAGTTTAACACAGTTGTTTAAAAAAAATGGTTTAATTTAAATTGATTCTACACATTCACTTCACAAGAAATCCAGAAGACAATTAACTTCATTCTTGAACAGGTTAAATGGATTACCACTGTAGGTCAAAGAAGAGCCTTTCTTATTTATTTATTTATTTATATATTTATATATTTATACATGAAAACTAGGACAGACATTAAAATTCATCTGTCCTGATGGAAATATTTGAACCTGAACTAACCTTTCTAGTCTATACTTGTAGCATCCATATGGAGGACTCGGCTGTTTAAAGCACCAGTCACCTGCTCCTAAGTATAAGCATGTTGCTCTGTAAGTTTCTCTTTCTCTCCAGTGACTTTTTTGGCACCTAGTTCAGATGCAGACCTCCAAAGCTTTAATATCTAAATTTGGACAAAGTTCCAATTCCCCACAAAATGCAAAATAACTCAGAGCAGCTGTGAGAGGTTAACCTCCCTGTAAGATCAATGCCAAAGTGGTTTACAATCACAAGTTAAGGAATAGTATTGACAGCCTTCAAGAAAACTGACAGGAAAAAGGAAAATTCTGTTACAGAACGAGCAACTGTAAAAGACATTTTATTCTGCATCATAACTGTAATGACAGGGAAGTATTCAATTTTGTTAAATGATCAAAACAACATAGTGTACATCCAAGGCTATTACAAATTACCTCTGGAACAAATAATTTGTATCTTCCAAACACATTTGATTCTGCAGAATTTCCAAAAGAGTCAAAAACATGTATATTGTAATAATAATTATTTTAATAAAAGATAAAGAGCTCATAAATACTAAGTATTCTAACTGCATATTGTTCCAATAATCTGATATTGATTACAGGCAAAATAATGCTTTCCTGGAGAAAACCAAATATTCTTAAATAAGAGTAAAATCACAATTAGTTCCAAGAAGTGTGCCTTTGTGGAAGATAGGTCTTCTTGGGAAAATTGCTACTTTATAATGAGGTCACAAGATCTTTCAGTTCACAAAGGTTAATGAGGTGAGAACCTAACCTTTGAAATAATAATTAAGACAGGAACAAGCAATTGAAGAAAAATTGAACTAAATACTCCTCTTGGATCACTAAAATTAACTAGATTCTCTAAGATCCTGTGCTGTGACTAACTGCATTTAATAGAACAAAAGATGAAATGTTTGCTGAAACACTTTGCAGATGACATAAAACTGGCGGGAATACAAATAATGGTGTGGTGAGGACAATCATACAGCTAAATCCGGATCTTTTGGTAATATGCGGTTATTTGCACAGAGATGAACAACAGCTGCCAAATGTAGAGTCAGAGGTATGTAAGACAAGTAATGCAGTATCTTTAAACAAACTGATACTGAGGGACCTAGAAATATTGGCATACAGAGAGCTGAGTTCAAACTGCTTTTATGACAGGGCATTTTTAAAGGATAAATCAGTTCTTGGGATCATATCAAGCCAGAATTGATGAACCCATACATAAAGCCAATGAAACCAGTATTAAAATCCTGTGTCATCTTTTTAAGAAGAACGCAGAAAAGTTAGAAACAATTCAGAAAACAACAATACCAAATCAATTCTATAACCTACACTGTACAGTAAGAGATTTAAGAAGTTCAGCCAAAATTAAGAAGTCAAGTCAACAGATGACATAGATAATGAGTAATACATTTCCATAGGGTTTTCCATAATTTTACAGCTTTAACTGCACATGAATAGTGACTGCTATGCCTCCTGAAATCCTCAGATAGAAAGGTCATGGTTGCAGGATTGTGCACTAAGTTGTCACGGTAACTCGTTACAGACCAAGCACACTCATTATCAGTGCAGTAACAACAGATTATTTCCTCATGCATATATACATGCAACCAATGTCTAACCCATGAAAATAGTGGTAAAAGTACAGAATCTTCAAAAGGGCCGGCAAAAATTTTCCAGGCAAAAGCATGCCCAAGAAATATTTTACCCTGATCTGCAGGAGTTAAGAGATGACTCACAGTAAGTGACACTTACAAAACAAGACTGAGTGAATGAAAGCTCACGCTAGGCTACATAGTAAGAGAAATAAAATAAGGTACACCTTTTCCAGGACTGAGGACACTAATTACTCATGTCATGTACCCAAAAAATACCACAAATCCTTTATAATTTGAGTCCTTTAATTCAAGAATGGAAATATTTTTATAAAGACCAAAAAAATCACATCAATGCAAAAATTACTAGGTGAAATTTGATGCCAAGTATACTGAAGTTATCAGCATTAGATTACCTCTGACTTTTAAAAGCTCCCTTTATATATTCTTTAGATTAATAGATGCTTTAGTAATATCAAAATGTTTCATGTTTCCAAAATCTTTTACATATATCTGAAAACTTACATATTGTTCAAAGGAATTGTATCTCAATGCTCTCAAAACCAGAGAGATGTCTGCCTGTGTTTCACACTTATGTTTCTTGTTTTCTGTTATAATTTGGCATAAGATTGCAATAGGAATTTTAGGAATTTCCTAAAAATGGTATGAATGAGGCCATAACACTAACTGGAATTATGATGAAAATATGGCATGGTGGATGCCATATTGGAAGGAGTATTTCCACCATTTTGGGGGTCTCTTCTTGGGAAGCTTCGGAGATTTAAGAATTTTACATCTACATCTAACATTTACTATTATTTTTTCCCATTGCATTTTACTTCTTAGCAAATTCTTAATTGTTTGCTTATATTTATTTGTATTTCACTCCTCCTTATTGGTGGAAAAGGGACTAGTTAAAACAAAGGGGGAGAACCCATTTTTGAGTGTTCCCCTTTAAATTGTTTCAAGCCAAGACAGAGAGAAATGACTTCTTGCAAGAAGACCTTAGGAAAGGGGGGAAAAAAACCACTAAAACAGAGAAAAACACAACCAACCAAATAAAAAACCACCACAACAACCAAAGCGTGACAAAATAACTTCAGAAGCAATCTCTTAGAAGTTGCATTTAATATTGGTAACCTCTGAGAGATTATATGTGCATATACAAGAATAACATGCTTTGAGGAAGTATATACTAATAGGTTACCTCAAATAACAATTCCAGAAATTTAATTGACAATACAAGCAATCACATACACCTTATATTGGCTGTGTCCAAATCTGAATACTAATCACAAAGCTGACAAATAAATTAAGGGTTCAAGTCTAAGAAGTGAAACACATAATTCAGGTACCTGGCAGGCTCTCCTGACAAGTTCCCTGTTTTCTCTGCAGTGTTTAACAGTGACAGAAACCTCTGCTTCAACCATTGTCAAAGATACACAGAAATAAGAAAACAGATCAATCAGGTAGAGATTACTCTGCACAGATGACAGTAACACATTGCTTCAGTATCTCAAGTACAAAGAACAAAAGGAAGACATTTTAAGTCATCACTCTTTCAGCCGGTAGTATTGACAGGCAGTTAGGACTAGATCACAGTACCTGATTAAACTACTTTACTCATACTTTTTTACTTCAAATCTCCTTTTAAGTTAAAAAAAATATTTTTTTTTTATCACTTGCAAAATTTTATTTGCTTGACGAGCAGAGTTGGATGTTTTTAACAGTGTTAATATATCCCATTAAAATAATCTTTATGAAAACCTCCTTGTGACTTTTTCTTAACTGAGATAATTAAGATCAATTTATGACTATAAATATTGCTTTCTTACTTCATCCTATTCAATTACCTTTATTCTAGTTGGCTAGACTTTATTTGCTGAGTATTATACGTCAATATTAATTGTGAATTATACAGAAATATTAAAGCAAGTGAGTTCTGATAAAATATTTGGATTATGCAATATTTATATATCCACAACTATGTCACAAAGAAGCTAATAAACAGAAAAGCCACATTACAAAACCTTACAGGCTATAAAAGTTCCTAATTATTTTTAAGAATACCTAAAGTATATGTCCTTGCCATTATGTACCTGGAGAATCTATTAACATTCCTTCATAAGAATGCAAATACTTTCAGTTCCATCCTTTTCCTTATTCTCATTCAGAGATCACATCCTTTGACTATAAATAAAATGTGTAATTTTATCCTACTAGAGTCATGTCCAGTGCTTCAGCTAACTTCAATGGAGAAAAGAATATGCACAAAAGAAAACATGACAGATCCTATACATGCTAAAGTTTAGAAGACATACAACAGCTGCTACTTGCTTTCTTTTTATACACACTGTAGAGGTGATGGAAAACCAAAGTAATTCTCCTGATTCTTTTTCCTCACTCTCAGTGCAATGCAAGTTTTTTTATTCTTCCAGCTCTTTGGCACAGTCTTCAGGGTAAAGCTACCAACACACAGATCCTACCTTCTTAAGAATCTCAAGAATTATTTAAGTCATCATTTTGTACTGACAAATAATTAGATCATTATAAACAGTTTAATATTTTAAAATATGTTTTAACTGAATAAAAAGAATATACCAGACTTCCAAGAACTTACCAGAAAAACCAAGCTGATTGTCCCCCCTACTTTTCTGAGCCATAACTGGTTCTTCACTTCTGAAGCAGATACAAAGTAGTGCCACTGCAAATGAACTACTTTTTCATTAGGATTAAGACTTAATCACTTTTATGGTAGGATTCCACTGAAATTACTGAAACTGTGAGCTGTGGTTTATCACATGCTATTTCCCTAATCTTTTCTGAGCAACGTCAGGCTCACCATTGGATTGAGGATTGTTTAAAAGCCTTTATGAAATATAAAGCATATGACTCCTATACTTCATCAGTGATTCCTTCAAACAATAATGAACTGCTCTGCAAGCAGTTTGCTATTAAATGGCTTTGTGAAACCTTCACATTTGCTCAGCACATTCTTTTGCAAAGTCTAGGAGACTTATTCAATTGACCAACATGTTGCTTGGTAGCAGCTTGATCATTTGATTCTTACTGGGAAGATTAAAACTAGAGCATTTCATCATTGTACTAAATTTCTACCACAGCGAGTCAAGAGAGCAAAGGCAAAAAAGAAAAGACCTAATCTTAAATTCGCATTAACACAATTCCTAATCAGATGCAGCTTCTGATAAAAATCCCATATAAAAGCACTTTGCTTTAGATATCACAGGCAAGAAGAAAGCTCACTACAGCACAATATTAAAATACAGCTTCAAATCATTTGCGGTTAAAAAGAAACAAAAGAACCTAACAATCCCCAAATGCCAATATTAGTAGCTAAACTTTCCAAGTGTGCTGGTATAAGGGTGGTTTTTTAAAAGCAGAATATGAACAGATTGATCAAAGAGGTAAAAATGTAATTTTGAGAACTTCAAGACTACAGGTATCTGTGACACTTAAGCTTCATCTCTACTAATGAATTCAACATGGCTGTGTACTTTGTCATGGAAGAGAATTTGTGCAGAATGAGCCACATCCACTCTGAACCAGCGTTCTGGCTTCCAGTAGTAGGTGTTCTTGAACCACTATAAATGCAGAAGCATACACAGAAGTTTTTGATATTGTGCTGGATGACTAACAAGCAGCTATGTTCTGACATAATTGTCAATCATAGGGATGGTCAATTCCAGAACATGGGCATTTGCCTGGATACTCTGCCTACTGATTAATTAGTAAAAAAACAGCTTGTATTTTCATAGACCTAAAGTTCTTACCTGGAGCTTGACCCTTCTACAGGTCAACAGTAACAAGTGGAGAGCCATTAATAAATATACAATGCTGATAAATTAAGAGAAAATGCTTTAGGATCTTTAACTTAGACCAGAAAATATTTAGAAGTTAGGTCCCTGACTTTGGAAAAGTGATTCACAGGAATGGCAGTAAGGGACTAAGACCCCAGACAAATGGGACTAGGTGTAAACCTCTGAGCTATACAATTGTATATTAAATATTGATTTAATCTTTTAGTAAGCCTTGATAACCTCTGCTGCAAAACATAACTTATCTTCAGTAAATGCTGGAAAACGCTGAACACAGAACTATTTTGGAGTTCCAATCTTCTGTGAACCTTCTGTGCCTTAAGTCAGAATTCTCTATAAAGTATGTCTACTTGCCTTACCTATTTGCCACTTAACTCTCATAACTAAAAGCCAGATTCCGAAATTTGGAATTGAACTCATTAAGCCCTAAAATGTCACTAGTGGTGGCCGTAGCAGTGAATAAAACATCCATCTTGTTCAGGGAAGAAGCAGTGTAGCATTAACTGCCTGTACTCAAGAAAGTAATAAATTTAGATATGCAAATTCTTAGATTCAATTTTCGAGGAAAATTATAGCTTTTAGTGTATAGACATAAAACTTGTGGTGATTGATTTTTTTTTTGGGGGGGGGAAACAGTGCATTATATTTTCTAATTCTCATTTCAGAGAAATACACAGCTTATAGGGCTAACCTTAAATAAAATAACAAAAATATACGAAAAGGAAACAGGTCATTACTGACCAGTAAGAGCAAAAGATACATGTGTACCCTACCCTAGAAAATTATTCATAGCACATACATAGGATATAGTCAGAAGGATGAAACATAACTCCTTTAGTGAATAATACATAAGGAAATAACGACTAATATATCAAAGCGTGAGATTAGCAATCCAAATGAATTCTAATGTGCCATCTTAGCTTTTTTTTTCCATTAATAAGCATCTACTGACCTGAGACATAATAAAAAGAGAAGTCATGCTTTGGCAGATTTTGTTACCGGACAGAATTTTGTTAGTTCACAATATCTGGCTTAACATTTATGAGCACCTGCAACACTGGAAATCAGCATATAAATGCAAGAGAACGCATCATTCACCACAACAATCCTTTGAGTGTTTTTAAGTGTACTTCAAAAGTACATCTGTTAAAAAATATATCAACATAGGATGATCTCTGTAAAGAATATCAATGAATGCCACACAATGCTTGCAAATCAAAAAAATCTTTGCAACAGGATCTACCACATTCTGGTTTTTAAATCTTTAGCAAAACATATGAAGTGTAAATTTTGGTAGGTGCACAAAGGATTGACTTTCCTGTGAATTCATTAAATGATTCCTTGGTGAATACAGTAACTTTAAAGAAGAGAAATTTCATTCTGAATTTCTAAAATGTATCCTTCAAAAACTACATAAATTTTAAAATCATAAATATTTACCTTATTACCTCCTGTTTTAAACATAGTTCTATCTTAAGTTACACAGAACTTTCCCAATTAGCATATAGCAAACGTAATATCACTTGAAAGAAAGAAAACAAAATTTGTTTTGCAGCATAGTTCTTACAAGTGTGAAACATGCAGGAAAATATTAATACTTCCTCCCAGAGTAACATAAATGGCAACTTGATTTCATTTAATTTTGTAACAGTATTTTCTTTTTCTAATATAAGTGAAAGGGCTGTAGACAATCTAATCTAATACAGCAAAGAAGAGGAACACTTCTATCTTTCCTTTTTGGCACATTTCCACCTTAAGATACTAATACAAAGATGTTGGTGGACTTTATGCCCTGGAAAGTGCTTTTTTACAGAGGGGGAAAAAAAGAAAATGAACCTTTGTTTAAATGTTCTCCCCCCCTCACCTTGCTGGTGATGTAGAGGATGAATAGAACAATTAGACTGCTGCTTTGCCAAGGGAAGAATTTTATGAGATTTAAAGGATCACCAAGGTGTGCAAGGGCAGTATCTGGCATATATCTTCCCATAAAGTTCTGCTGACAAAACTGTTGTATCATCTTAGAATAGATAATCTTTTCCCAGTAACAAACTAATGAGGTTCTTCATTTATCATGATCTGTTTTGCAAGAAAAATATAAAAGTGTAGACAACATGTTCTTATATGAGCTCTTCATAAAATTGTATCAAGCTTTATAATTCAAGAACAAGTATTCTTCTTCTATTTATTTGTAAAAAACCCACAACTAAGAAAAAAATTAAAACCATCAAAGAGAAACAAACCAAAATCAAGCATCTAGGGAAGCAATAGAACAATAAAATGTAGAAGCACAGTGCTATATGCTACTCATTGCTGTATGAATATATCCAATACTCTCTTCACACTTTGATATGAAGTGTTTGTTTCTTGAAAGAGGTCTGTACTGCACTGATAACTCCCTAAACTGTTTGACGCAAGGCTGGTCACATGAGTTCTCCTTAATGAATTCCCTCAGGGCATCTGTAACCTATGCTCCCATATTAAAAGAACAGATTAACTTCTTTCTGAACTAGAAGGTTGAAATCACAAATCAATCTATAAATAAAATGGTATTTTACACTCAGAAACCTAGGGCATTTGAAATTTCAACGTTTTCTCTGTCTTTTATATTAAAAGACTTTCACTGGTAGATTTCTCGGAAAAATCATGGTACTTGAGTCAGTGAAAGGTATGGAAAATTGTTTCTCACAAACTGTTTCAGGCAGTTCTAGAATACTTCTTAGTACTTGATCAGACTTGCATTGACTGGATAATAGCAGCCAGCTTTACGGAACAGGAGTATCTTCTAAATCAGTGAAAACTACTGCAGTGGATTTCCAACAGAAGACAAGTGTGTTGAGGACTGAACAGAGAAATCAACAACAGCTTGCAGTTCTGGATTGGTTTCCTTTAGGTCTCCAAATTTTTTATTATAAGGAAAAAAAAGTTCTCCTTTATTCCGATTCAACACCTGAAAGTCCTCACATTTTTTATCAAATGTCGTATTATTTACAGCTACAATCTGCCACCTTCACACCATCCTCATTTCTCTGCAATGCTTTCTGGAAAGCTACATTATTTCTCTCTCATCTTAAAAGCCATTTGGTCTCACTATCATGAGTTTCAGAAACCCTCCCAGACTAGATTCATTCTCACAGCAACTGGAAAATATAGTAATAAATATAATTTTTCACACCTCATTGAGCCATCTTCATTAACATGCAGCATCAGTTTTATCTTCTGTTATACATGGGAACACACACAGTATACTTTCTAATGCCTATTAACCTATAAAAATCGGACAAAGAATTTTGAGGTAAAAATTAAGTCCCAATTGTCACTACCAGTTCATCTTCTCGTACTGTTCTCCTTGACTATGTAAACTTGACTATCATCTAAAGAAGAAAATGTTTTAAAAAATACAATGAAGAATTTAAAAATGGTTTAATTAGTCCTCTGTGAAAACAAATTACATACCCAAACAATAAAATTTTGAGCTAATACATACTTGGTTTAGTCATTATGGGTTGAACAGAACCGAAAATAGAAATCTGCTGAAACACTGATGGGTGTTTCTTTACCTTAGTTCTTCCCTGTCTTAACGGTAAAAGTTGGGATTTGGTTATATGATAGTAAGAAACTTTATCAGCTGCCAACACCGTGCAGTCAAAGTCAAAAAAATACATACACACAGGATATATGTGCACCCAAGTCTAAGACCTTCTTGCACATACATCTTGTACACACATATCCTGTGTAACATATGATTATTCTTCCCTCCTGAATGGCTTTAATAATTATTACCTATTTTCGAAAATTTCGGTTAACTGAGAAATTAACTGAATCTCCATGAATGGCTAAACCACAGTCACTTTTAACATATATAGTATTTCAGAAGAAAGAAAAAGACGCCAAATACCAGAGGAACATTTTTTAAGTTGTTAACTAGCGTTCATTAACCTTTGTAAAGATAAATAGTCTATGGTTATGAATACGTCACGAATTTTCTCCATTCATGCTAATGAAAACACATACACTTTTTGGTGTCTATGTTAATAGGACTCCTGGGGGTACAAGCAATTAGGTTACTATAAATAATCTAAAAAATTAAAATAAATTTTAAAAACTCACAGACAGGCATAAAAAAACCCCCAAACAACTGTGTGTGTTACCAGATATACCAATTAGCTTAATATATAAATTGTTTCTAAATCATCTTGCATATGACAAACAAATACAGAATATCAACAACTCCAGAAGGAAATGACCATGAGAATGTTTAAAAGGCAAATATGACTTTGTTTATACAATATTCTCCTTAGAGATTTAAGCTGTCAGAAGATAAAGGGATCCTGCAAGACTGTAATGAAAATAAAAGATCATATTTTCCCAAAGGAATTAGAATAGCTTTGTATATTAATAAATAGAAGACATTAATATGCCCCTACAAAAGAAAGGCTCCTTAATTTACTATGATGTATGCATAAATGCCTTTTATTCACACTGTTAAAAGGAACATGAGCAATAGTTAAGGGCAAAGGCTACACTTTCATTTCTCTAAAACAAAGTGTAATTGGATGGGAATTAGATGAATATATCAAATGTGGATAGAATACAGACTTGTAATAGGGATCTAAAAAGAAGTGGTTTTGGCATTACGATGCAAGACCAATAGATGCATAATTGTTCACAGAAGCAGTGTCCTGGTTTAGGGCAAATAGTTAGGAGGAAACCTCTGGGAGGTCT
>JAHLSL010000062.1:16705941-16737511 GCA_025920805.1 Petroica traversi | reverse complement strand
AGGGGACGATTGGGGATACAAACAGGCCACATGGCTAACCCAGGACAAGCAGACATCATTCAATCATTGAAATCATCACAATTCAGTGTACTAAATTTGCAAAAGTAAATTTTCAATAAAAAGACTGCAAACATTAAGGATCTGTGAGAAATAACGATTAAAGACAGGATGTTTCCCTGCTCCAATCCTCCTTGACATAAAAGTTTGATTTACGGTTTGGTCAGAACAAGGGATTTAGTCTACTGTCCTGCCCTGTCTGCTGCGATGTGACAGGTGCTCTTGGCCATCATCCAATGACACAGTTTGAATAGCATCTTGTCCCTTCTCTCATTCCTTTGCTCTCCTTTTCATCACTCTTAGGTCTCCCTTTCTCTACACAGTCGCTTCTCACACACACAACCTTTGATGCCTGTTTTGCCACATTCGTACTCAAACTTGGAACATGTGATACCATCACCCAAGTAGCTGCAACTGGTATGTACTGCCAGCCTGACAAGACTCTGCTCTTCTAATCATTCAAAAGTCCCCTCCCATTACCTGTGACATTCACCCATTTCTCTCATAACTCCTGCTTACCTACCTAAGAAATCCAGACATTTCTTATTTGCAATTTCTGTCAGCCTCACACACCGTGATTTGTCACAAACATCTATTTCTCATGTCATTTCGAGAAGTCTCTAACATCCTGTTTGATTATTCCAACCTCAGAACAGGGACCATTCTACTTCTCTCCCTGGACAGAACAAGTAAGGCCACTGTATTTTACCTCACAAGTTACACGACTAGAATTGGGAGAAATGAATCTGAGTGGAGGACATGTCCACACAGGACTCTGAGTGACCGAAGCCCGCAGGGATCTAAGCTTGCTTTGCCTACAGACTTGAGCCCACATTAATATCACATGACCAGGCTTCTATCTAAAAGTTGTTCAACTGCCTGTGTAGCCTCTCAGTAGGGCAGCTTTTCCTTGCACTCCATACTTGTCAATATTTTGAAATTCTTGGCTTCTAGCTTGATTTCTACCTCGTCTGTATGCTCCTCCATTGCCTACATGAAAAGTAAAAACGCAAGTGTTTCTTTACCTCTCAGCTAACACCTTTTGCTGGACATGACAGGAATGCAGATACCAACATTTCTTTTATACACCAGAGATGCCAGAATTTTTTGTTACAGATTTTCAGCCAAAGAAGTCTTTAAGATCCTCTGCACTCTTCTCTTCACCTGATGTGGGATATGGAAGACTTCCTCTTTCCTCTCATACACTAAGGAAAAAAAAGAATGTGGACTCCATTTTTCTGCTAAGTCTGTTTCCAAGTTGTTGGAAAAACCAAGTGGCTAGGAAAAATCCCAGGAAATTCTCCCCATTCTCTTGGCACTGGGAGAAGATGGCTGGATTGCAAGAGCACTTTATTTCCCATGTCAGGAAGGGACAATTGGAAATACTGCCCCTACTGCAGCGAAAGGATTATGATCCTGTCATTGCATCTTGCATTGATTCTGAAGGCACAAGGCTTACAACCAAGTCTTTCCTAAACCCACAGATTATCTGTGTTATCAGGGGATTTAATGCTTTTTGGTTATAGAAAAAAACAAACAAACAAGCAAAAACCCAGTTTATTTGACTTACAATAGTTTTATTTGCATGTAACGTAGCTGGACTGAGTTTTCAACTTTCTACCTTGAACATTTTATTAGTGTCAGCACTACTTTGTGTATTTTCGGAATCAGAGTAGAGTAACATTATCTGAACACTACAGGTACTGCTCCTTAAAAGTTCTCCAAAAGCTCCACTGAGCAGCAGGTGAAAGCTTTAAATCTTTAAGGACAAAAACATCATAGACGACACTGTGGAGACAGAAGTGCCATCATCCCTCATCACACTTGGCTAATCACGGAAGGAAAAGCTGCAATGTAAGAAATGGTAAGAAATACCACAGACAGGTTCAGGAAAAATCCCAACACCAACATGTATTATTAAGAATGCAGAAGTAGTATGGAGAAAATTTAACTTCTGTACACAGTGCTATGGTGATTTGTATACATAATTGATACATAATTTCCATCAGTAAGATTATTTTACAGTTAGGTAAAATATTTTACAGTACTTAGTGGGTTGATTAGCTTACTGAAACAATTATTGAGAATTATATAATTGCATTCATATAGAGAAAATGCTGGATATTAAAGGGCTTTTTAAAGGAAAAGATGTTCACTTGCAGTGTGATTACCTACTGAATCAAATTATCAAAGAAAACAATGGCTTCATATCTCCCTCCTTACAGCTTCAAAAAAAAATTAGATACTTCTCTGGAAAATAGTTTTAGTTAAATTTTACTTATTAAACTCAATATAGGTGTAAAAACATAGTACTTGACTAGATGATCTACTGATACATATTAGTGAGATATTTTGTTACAGGATGGACTGGGTTTCAACTGTCAAAAAATATAAGAAAGGAATTTTATTAACAGATTTATGGAAGAATAATATACTTTTTTTCACATGCAGAAAATGATGGTGGTTCTCCTCCACTTAACCTGGGTAATCAGAAAGTACAAACCAGCCATGCATCACAGAGTTATGCATCAATACTGTAGGGGAGCAAGACACTGAAGCTGACACAGGAAATAGTGTTATGTCTTGAAACATCTGGATTTCTGGAGAAACAGTAGTGGGCACAAGAAGAATACTGCACTCTTGCAGGCTTGACCTCATTTAGCACATACGTCCTTCCCAATTCACAGTCCAGAACCTGTACATTAACATTACAACTGAATCATTCCCTGCAGGTGTTACAACACAAAATGGAAATTTGCTTCCTTAAGTTTATTACATTTAATCCATCACATAATATTTTTAATGTTGTTTTTTTTTCTTATGTTCATTCATTTGCCAGATACATATTACAATCCACATCATTTTAAAACAACAAGAAGAGATTCTGTATATTTTTAACTCTTTTAGGAATAATTCATGATTTGAAGGGCAGCTCTAAAATCAATTTCTGCAGTGTGAATGAATTTGCACACTACACAGACAAAAAAGGTTAGTATTCTGGATTGCACATTTTTAATATGCATTACTGGAAGTCAGCTAACTGACTAGGGAAAAAAAACAAATATAAACAATAGAATGCATTTGTTTATGTGTGATGGTAAGTGGAAAAGTAAAGTATGCAGTAACTGCAAGAAAGCAGATTGTTCTGACCTAACACAAAAATATTTAAGGGAATACTTTAAAATATGTCAGCCACAAAATGCAGTAAAAAACAAGAAGAAATGTGTCATGTGCTCTATCTATCATACTCATTGCCATAGTGTATAAGCAATTCTAAGAAAATTGCATTCATGGCAAGATACTTTTTCCTCTTCAGCTGATACTTCAAGTACAGACCTCTACAGAGAATGAGAAAGCTCTCATACATGACAGACATGAAAAATGTACTAGTATCACTCAATCTTCCACTTTTTATATACCCTGGAAGCTCTTCATAAAGCTCAGCATGTTCAGATATAAAAAACTCAGAGATGATCTCATTAAATTGGGGTTGGGTGCCTAAATGAAAACCAAAGCCACCTTCAGACTCTGTACCAGTAAGAGAGATTTCCTGCAGATCAGGTCAGCTTTGGGTGGAGCCTTTGAAGCACAGGTTCTGACCACCAAGTAGCTGGTGAACCATGTGCCATCAGCACCTAATTTTCATCTCCTTTTTCCTATCAGTTCAAAAGTGTCTGAAGGTGTGACACAATTGCAACACCCATCCATAGCAAGTAACAGAACATAATGGGTCATGACAATAATGTCTGAGGTCCACGGAGGAAAAATACAGCCAAACTTGCCACGTCTCATCCAAATGGCCTTTAGGGATTTGCCTCTGTGATGTACATTTTAGAAAGTATAATATGGCAGAAGTCAAACACTTGGGAACACTTGAGAAAACACTTGGGTAACACGAAGGAATAATAGTTACAATCTTCCTCTCAGCAGCGTGCTATTTATCAGTACAGATGCAGCTCAAATTAAAGCTAGGAATAAAAGCATGAGCCCAAGATCTTAGTATTGTCATCTTGAGTGAGAGTAACTGGGTGCTGAAGGCATGGCTGTGGTGTGATAACCCATTTCTGTGACCGTATGTGTGTGAGTTCCACCTCTCCCACATAAGTTTACCCTTACACTTGCTAGATGAATTAGGCTTCTTTTTGTTCAAAAGCTTGTTGATTTTCCATTTTATTCCTTTGCTATACTTTGTTTGCAAATCACTGAGAACTCTTGCTTCTGCAAGCAGCTGAGGCTTGGTTAGGACAACAGACTTCCAGAAGGACCTGCCACATCTGGATCAAAAAGAATGTTTGTGATCCCAGTTAATTCTAGAATATCTACACTACATTTTTGTAATACTTGCTCCACAGAAAAAAAGGACATTTTTTCACACTCCTCGTTGATAAGAAACACAGTATTTTGAAAACAATTACACTAAAACCTAGCAGAGTCAGAGTGCCACATCACTAACGATTATTATGAATCTGCTGACAGGTAATCCCACTTGACTAAGAAGAACACATGTGTGCGTATTTTGTGATAAAAATGAAAATACAATACCTCCTTTATATAAACATGGATCATTTCCAAGCTTATTCTGTCTAAAAGTCCCCAGCAAATGTCTGGAGTATACAGTGAAACAAGATTTGGATGGGAAAGACTTGAAAAAAAAATGTAAAAAAGAGAAAGAATTGATGGTATTTGAGCTAATTTCTAAATAAATATTACCTATAGATTAATTCTCACTTCTGAGACTTTGCTGGTCAGATACAAGAGTAAGGAAATATATTCCTTCTTCTTTTGATTCGTAACTGTCTTCTGAATTATTAATTATCACCTTAAATATGAATAATTATTTTGGATAAACCACATCTCTCTTTTAAGCTGAGACAAATGCTAAACTTCAAAACTCAATTTTCTTCAGATGCAACTTTACAGGACAGAAGATACGTTTTAAATTAAATATTATTTATATCTTCCATTGCTGTAACTTCAATGCACTTTAACATTTATTCCCAGATAAGTTCTGCTGAATTTCAGAGTTCAATTCAGAAATTCTACAGTAACTTATAGATCTAATTTGTGTATTTGTCCCATTTTATACTAGAATTGTTTCTGTCATCTGTCTTGAGAGAAGTTTGTATCTTAATTAAATACCAATATATTTTTAGTCTGCACTGTACGGAACTCAAGCAAAAAATCTGGAAACAAATCTGTATGAAGCAGGATACAGCTCTGATGCATTTATTTGATTATAAATATCCAATAAAATATTTATTTTATAATATTTATATTATAAATATTCAACTATACTACTGACAAACTATGTCAACCTTTTAATTAAATAACACATCTAGCATTAGTTATACAAAGCACTGGAAGTTACAAGACTGTTCTACTGCTTCCCTTCCCTGAACATAAAGTAGCCCATTTGATATACAGTTAAACAGATGGGGTTAATAACTAGATTGGGATGAATGTGAATACCTACTCTAATTAGAAAGACTACAAAAACAGAGGCTATGGCAGACATGTAATCATAGCTGCCTTTTAATTATAAGCACTGGAGGTAGCTCAAAAGCACCATGACTTAAGCTATGGTTTCACAAGTCTCTGGCTGCAGTACCAGACAGACACACAACTGTTTGTGCAGCTGCTCCATGAAGCAGATCAGGGAAAGCATCCAACTTAAATACTATATAGCAGGAAAAATTATCCTGCGTTAGCTTCCCACTCTACTTCACTAAGAAGCCTCAAAAGTGGATGGGCTATTACAAAGAGCAGAGGACAGCACATATTGTCAAAAAAGATATCAAGGAAGGAACTTTAAGTTCCTATTGATGCTAAAATTAAATAAAGATAAAAATAAAAAAGAGCTTTAGGAATACCCATGATCAAACTGGCACTTAACTGAGAAACTGCCAAAGCTTTCCAATTCTGTTTGAAAGGAAGAAAATTCTTCAGCATAAATGCTCCTGATACTAAACAATGAAAATTATCTCCAGTACACAGGGTTCACAAGCCTTGGAATTTTATCCTTCCAGTATCACAGACACTTAAAAGATAAGGAGGTATGCAAGCATGGAACATGAAAATAAAAGCCATGCTTGAAAAACTCCTTCTAACTTTAATTCAGGAACTTATATTAAATAAGCAAATCAGGATTACAGGGTGCCCCATAAATCCAACAGAGAGAAGTAGGTCCTTAACTGAATCCACTCAACCTCTATTTGCACAAGGAGCTTGAACTGTTAGAAAACAAAAATACTTAAAGTCAATGAATGTGCCTTTTAATACTCAAATTCATAACGGCAACCCAGTTCCTACTGAAATTGATGTGACTTGATACCTCAGTTGACACTGTCTTACCTCAGAGAGCAACTGAGGCACTGAGGTAGGAGATGAAGAAGCAGGTTAATTTTCCTCTCCAAATACCTTTCTCTCACTGTTGACTACAAAAGAACTCAGGAAAACTAGGTTCCTAACTTAGGCATCCAAATTACATGGAAGGAAGATGTGTTTTGATATCTTTGTGGATTTAAGTGAGCTGCTCAAATGCACTCCACTTAAGTACAGACAGAAAGGAGTCTTATGGCTCTAGGTTTTCTCTCTTGTGAACAGAGAAAGATACCTCCAGGAGTCATGACTGGTGCACCTCACCAACCTTTCTCTCCACAGACTACACTGAAGGCTAAACTGCCTAATTTAGGACAGAACTATTATCAAAAAAATTTTTAAAACTTATTATCACTAAGTAGGGATGAACAACAGTAAGAAATAGGTACATTTCAATGGCAAATTCAGATGCCATGTCTTGGCCAAGTCTTTCAGCAGATTCTTGACAGATGAATTAATTATCTCAGTAATTCCACCACTCAGCTGTCTTGACTAACTCAATGCCAAATCACCATGCTATGAAACTAATCTCAATGAGTTGTACTTTTCACTTGCCACCTCTCAGATGAAAAATACAAATCCTGGACTTCAAGATCTTCCCATGTTCAGGGTATGGGAGAGTGGGAAAAATACCTGCCCTTTCTTTACGAATTTGTAGAAAAAACAAGAAAAAAAGGATATAACCTATAACCTGAACACAACAGTGTATGTTGCAAAGCCTCCTGCTTTTACTGTACCAGAGGGGCCAACATAAATTGAAAACTGATGGATTACTGTGCTTTTGGTTCTGAGCTACAGTACGGAAAATGGTTTAGCTATAAAACACTTCCTTAAACTACTTTCCTTCTGACTGATACTGCAGACAATCAGCACAAAGAAATGCAACTTTTGAAGCAAATGTAACCACAATGGTTTTCTTTATTCTTCTTGAAAGAGAAGTATTAGAGCAACTATATTTATAAACCATTATATGCAATCCTTCATGGCTATTCTTAAGAGAGCTTTAAGTGAAAAATTTATAAAGAAAAGAGAACATTGGTTTTCACTTTCATGTATTTATAAGTGTGAAGGAAAGGGTCAAAGGCAAGAGTAGAATTTCTCACAATACTTCCCTAGTGAATAACAGCTGAGAAGTCTGGAAAGCAAACTAACTGCTTAACTTCCACATTATCAACAAAGCTGTCTTTTGAAAGTGCGGTTAAAACCTCCATCATCTGTTATGTTTGATCGAGTTCGTTTTAATTGAAACACTCACACTGTCTAAAAGCAGAGCTCTTTATTTTTTTTAATGGGTTTCAGAGAAATTTAAGAAAATGCTGTTTCTTTTGACTTCTAAGTCCTTTTGGGAAAGGATGCAGTACCATAAGTATTGCCATCAGAAGAATCTAAATGATGAAACAAATGGTGTCTAGTTAGAAAAAAAATACATTGAAACAGTGAATGTTATCAGGTTATTTTGAAATTCTGATACCTTAACACAATATATTGAAAGAATCACAGAATCCATTAGGCTGGAAAAGACCTCTGAAATCTTTGAGTCCAACTTTTGACTGAACATGACATTAAAAACTAGACTATACCTCCAGTCATTTCTTGAACACTTCCAGGGATGGGTGATTCCACTATGTTCCTGGGAAGTCCATTCCGACATTTAAGAATCCCTTCAGCTGAAAAATTCCTTTGGATGAATTCCTCTTGATGTCCAACCTGAACCTCCTCAGGTGCAGCTTGAGGCTATTCCCTCTTGTCCAGTTGCTGATTGCCTGGGAGAAAAGGCTGACCCCTACCTTGCTAAAACCTCCTCCCAAGCAGTTGTAGAGAGCAGTAAGGTCACTCCTGAGCCTTCTTTTCTCCAGGCTAAATATCCCCAGCTCCTCAGCAACAGCCCCAGCTTCCACAGAAAAGAGGGAGCATGTGACTCTACCTCTACATATGCATATCAAACAGAATGAATGTTTCAAGGCTTGATCCACATCAAAGCACTGCCCAACATTCCCCCAACAGGATTTGAATCTGGCTTCTAGATATTTCAATAAGCAACAATATCAGAAACAGAAAAAGGAAATTTTCAAAAAATATATGAGTAGTTATTAGCCTATCTGTGTAATTCTACCGCTGACAACAAAACTCTCTTTGGAGGAATCAAGACACTTCCCAGTCATTATGGGGCTGTTGACAGCTTTACATATCAAAACAACTGTATCAGTTCAGCAAAGACCCTAAGAGGATGCAACTATATCATGTACCTCATTCTTCCTTGAAAAGCCAGATTTCTGCATGCATCCCAGTAAACTACAGATTTATACTAAACTTTTCATGCCTCCTGAGTAAAAAAATAGCTTATTCTCCCAGTCTCATTGCATTCAGCTAATTCCTAAACAGCAGTGTTAAAAATGCTCTTGTCCAGCCATTTAACTGCTGCCAACAATAGTATCAATAAAATCTGATTAAAAGCAACTTGAATGGGTTGATGCTCCTTAACAATAAATAAACAGTGCAACAGAAGGAGCCCCAGAGTATCTTTCATAGGAAGATGTGGCACAGAATTCACAGGAGACCTGTGCTTCTTCAGAAGAACCCCTGAGGCCAGGTAAGAGGTTTCAGATCACTAAATGTAGTGATTTTGAGTTTAGGATACCAAATTTTAAAAATATGCTTAATTTGTGCAATTCACAGGAACAGAACAGCTTTTCTTTTAGTATTACTGATTTTAATCTCAGAGTCAAAGGGAAGCGCCAACTAAGAATAATCAAAGTGAAAATACATAAAGAAAGTAAAGTTATGAACATAAGGAGGAACATCAGATAAAACAGCCAGGAAATGTACATGGATGAGTGAGAGAATGATGCATGCAAGTTAAAATTTGATATAAAGAAGGAAAAATACATTAAAAAAGAACCAGGACCCTCCATGATTTGTGAGATGGCTATGAATTGTTATCTGTGACTAAATATGTTTTTGTTTCTCCACATTTATTCTGCTGAGGAACTTTGTGTATCTATCAAAGGCATTATCAAACACTCTAACAAAAGTGACTACCATCTGTGTTTCCTTGACAAAATAATGGGTTTATTATAGCAATAGATTAATTTTGTGAAACTGGTCTAAAGAACATACAGACAGACCACAATCTCTTGGAAAAAAAAAAAAAGAAGGAAGAAAAAAACCAAGAGAAGCTTATCCATACACACAAAGGAAAATTATTAAAACAAAAGCTCTGTACACATGCTGCAGCATTCTCCTGAAATTAGATTATGCTAGAGTTTCCTAGTACAGTATTTGGGAATGAAGTTTAATCTTCTTCCCTGAAGAACTAATTTCTCCCTCCATCTTCACAAGAGGAACCTTTTTAGCCCACTATATAGCCCAAGCTCTGCTGTATTTTAGGCCCTGGCTTTTTCCTTAGCCAAGCCAGTTTCGGTGGCCTCCTTAGGCAAGGAAGAATATAATATCTGTGCTATACATAGACAGAAAAAAAAGCAGCAACAGATCTGGACATCCATGTTATTAAAATATCTAATACCTAAAACACTGACAGTTCTCTTTAAGAAGTATTAAAACCCACAGAAGTGGATTAACTCTTTGTACACGTTACTCAGAGGAAAAGCAACTAGATGATTATAATATACATACATAAATATTGTTCTAAAAATCCAAACAGCAACCCAAACATTTTTCCAAGTCTCCAATTATTTTCTTTAAATCTAGAAAGAGAGAGATGGGGCTTCTCCTTGGGTTTAACAAGACATGTGGAAGCAAGCATGTCTCACTAGTCCTGTGAAAGGACAGCCAGCCCTGGGATGTAAAATTCTCAGGGTGGGAAGGAGAGCAGGTAGAAATCTAGCATTAATATCAAAAACTCCAAGATAAAGGCAGAAAGAACTAGGGGTTTAGGCCCTGCTATGAAAACACAGAACAAGGATGTCTTATCAGCATTTGAAGCATTCTGTGTTTTGAATCCACCGGCTGTTCAAAATAAAATACATAAATGTAAAAGAGAACAAAGTCCCCCTACTGTCCAGTCTAGGTAGACACCTTTTCCTTCCCTGAATAGAAAGGGAGTAAAACAAATACAAAGTTTTGCAGAAAAAGTAGCATAATTCAAATGTTAGGAAAGATTCCTACTATTGTGCTCTCACAAAACAAATACTTGGAAGCAGCTGCTAATTTTTGAAAAATCACTAAAGCAACAAGAGAAAAACATAAATCACGAGTAAAAATGTTTTCACTTAATGCATTTCTCAAAGGCCCTCCCAGGCATAACTTTACTGAGTAGTAACAACAAGTAGATTAGAAGAGCCTTGATGTTCAAAGGACAACTAGCTACTGCTGCTGGATTTGATCTGGGAGCAGAAAACAGGAAACACTATTTCAAAGAAAAATTACTGAAGTAGAACCTATTTGAGACAGCATGGAGTACAAGAATTTTCTCCTTAGATTAATATTCTTACATCTGAAGTATGCTATGTACTGTACTTAAAACTCTGGTGACTTGACTACACAGATAAGACTAGTACTAAGATACAGATAGTAACTTTTTATGAGTTCAAAATACATAGTTTAAAGTTTATCCACTCAGTACAGACAACAAGAGAAATTATCTCCATCTACAAAATTCTGCCTAACTCATTTTATATAGTAAAATCCAGTAAAATTTTTAATTTTAATGATAACTTATATAATTTACAAGTCTGATTTTTTTTTTCTACCATTTGTTTACTTCCTTCAGCTAAGAATGTTCTCAATCCTATATACTTACTATAGGAACAGAGTCATAAAACATAGTGGAAAGCAAACCCAAATAACAGCCCAAAATAATATTCACTAGAGAACCACAATAAAAATTACCTGTTTTCACTTAATAAGGCATGTTAAGCTTTAGCCTGGTAAAGAATGGAGGCAAAATATTACTTACATAAGGTAAAGACTCATTTAGCATTTAAAAATAAGTCATGTAAGATTGCTTCCAATGTTGTTCTTTCCCTTTCCAGCACTACATATTTCATTTGATAACCTGAAGATGACTCAGGGCAGGAAAAGGCAGGAATTTTATCTTCATGTTGAAATAGCAGTGTGATAAGATGTCAGGATGCTCAAAGTATCACAGCTTTGTAAAAAATAAAGTATTTGTCCCACACAACCTTTCTCCATCTGTGATCAAGTAGCAGAATGTTTGACAAAATCTTTTAAGTCCTGTTTTGTTGCAAAACTTGATAGTTTGAAGTCCCATCAATGGAGCTCAAGTTTTACTACCTTCTTAAAAGTCTGAGAAAAATTCAGTTAGACAGTATGAATCATGGAGAAGAGTGAGAAAAACAAGGAATTTTGGTCCTAATCTGTTTTTTTAAAAAAGTCTTAATGAGTAACTATACAAAAAACTGATTGCACAGACAAATAATGTCAGTGGTGTACAAGTCAGTGATGTTGAAGAAAGTGAGACTTCAGCACCTAAACAGGTAATGTGACTTGATACCCCTAACCCAAGCCATCAGAAAGTATTCATTTAGGATGCAAAAATGCATGGATCCTAAGGTCCTTAAAAATTTATAAAGCGTACAAAGAGTATCCAAATCAGCCATAAACAGTTGATGTGATATTTATACTTGCAAAGAATTTTATGATACACATACAATGCCAAATCCCACTTAGTTGCAAAGCTGCTTGGAGAGACTGAATAACTTAGTGGTCTACCCTTAAATCTCTGCAAGAGGAGAAGACCTGAGGGAAAGCGTGTGGAGTAGACTGCATTCAGTTTTCTGACTAAATTGACACTATACATCTTTCAAACAATTATTCCAGTGCCAGATTGTACTATGATGAATGCTTTCCTCCATTCACACTCACCATTTTTAAAGCTGGAGCAGGATTGTAGATCTGACTGCTGTAACACACCTTGGGCCCACAAAATAATTCTTTACAAAATAGGGCAATGACTGGCATTAGATTGCAGTGCATCTTCAAAAGCTGATGGATACTAAACCTGAACTGAAGAACCTGAGATGGGTTTGCTATTCTATCATCCCCAAACAGCCTGTTCTAGTGGCTAACAACATTGACTATTAAAATGTATGGCATTTTTCTTACCGGGGTCCATGTGGTCCATGTGTATTAACCAAATGGGGCAGCACTGGCCTAGATACTGCTTATGCCTGGATATCAGAAATGGATCTCAGCCAGCTGAGTACCTCTTCATGCCAGAGATCACCCTACCTAAAAGATGCATTCACCATTGTAGATTTACTTAGTAGCTCACCAGGTCCATATGCTGAGTATGTCAATGAGGACACAAAGGGACAGCAAGAATGCAATTAACACTGCATGTCAATATTAAATAGATAGTGTCACCTTCTGAAGGTTAAATAGTAAAGGAAAAATAGAAAACAGGAAAATAGAGCTGTAGAACAAATCAGCAAATTTTTCCCCAGAATTAGTCCATGCTTTAAATCCTTGAGTCAAGAGTAACCAATATCACCTTTTCCTCCACTATTATGGGAACAGAAGCAAGTTAGAAGGATTTTTTAAGAAACTACTTCAACTTTGAATGAAACTTGACATGCTCTCTTTACAATGTTTTTCTTGCTTCAATTTCCTAGAACATTAAATAAAGCTTTCTTGGTCTTCAGAATTTTCATTTCTAAGTTTTCAGGAAAATGTCGTAATGCTGTTCTCACACTGTATGAAGTTTTACATTTTCACATGTGATGAGTTAAAAACTATCACTTGTTCTTAATTCTCAACAGGTACAGGGAGAAGATGACAAGGCTGGACTTCTTTCAGCGTCACAGAAGTTAGGGCAGCTTCCAGCTGCACTGTGTTTCACTGAAATTTAAAGCTAGATAATGCAGTGAAGAGACAAGTCATAGTCTCCTAAAAACAACCCAAATTTTTTTTCTTTAGGTTACATAAAGAGAGTAGTGTCCTCATTTGTGAAGCAGAAAAGAAACTTTCTGGATTCTCTGAAAAAACAGTTGACTAATTCTTAATACTGCCTTTGATTTTCACCTTTCTTTCTGATAATTATTGCCATTTTATGTTGTTATCTTCTCAAGAAAGGACTGTTGGTTTTAGTTGTACACTGGGCAGGTGAGGGAACTGAGATTGCAAAGTTCTAGAGAAGTGAAGAAATTAAAAAGACACACCTATTTTCCCCCTTTCTCTTCTTTCTTCTTAATGCCCTAATTTTATACTTCTCTTATTACTTCTCTAAAGATTGGCTTTTTATGATTTATTAATTTCAGATTTGTTTCTTTGGTTTCTTTAAATCACTCCTGTGATACATGCACAGATATAAGCTAATGCTCAGATATTTCTTAAAAGATTTTTAATTTATATGGATATTTTAAATTTTTTACGTCACTAGTTCTAGTGTTCTTGATTGGTCTTATAAGAGGTATTGAGTTTTAAGAAAATGTGCAAAAAGCTTGCACCTTTGTGCATTTTCCCAAATCTTTTTGACTGTATATTCATGTTCCAGTTGCATTAGGAACCATAGCAACTGCAGGGAGGGAAGCCGAGTATCAAAGAACTATTTCAGCAAGTGAAGCAAATCTGTAGCTAAAAGCAAGAACAAAAATACGATCATGATTTCTTTTTTCACCCTGCTACCCTTTCTGTTCTGTATCTTAACTCGAAAGTTGAGATGTTCCTGAAAAGTGGCAATTTGAATTGCAATTTTTAAAATCTTGTTTCCCTAGGCTCTAGTGAGTCTTCTCTAACAGTGACATTGTCTAGGGCTTCAACATAACTTAGACCCTTACTTTCAGAACATACATATACATTATATACAGTTCATCTAAGTAAAAAGGAGTAATCATTGGAGTTATCCATTTAAAACACACATATTTGATCTAATTTCCTTTGAACATGATGGGACTAAATGCCCCTACCTCACATGTAGACACTGTATTGTTGACTTCTCCATTCTGAAAGACTGAACTTGAATACAGTATCATTTGCTGTTCTCAAGGTTTTGCAGGAAAACCTCTGTGTGATCAGCACCTTGCTGTAGTGATACGCCTGGAGGACAGAAAGGACACCCTGTGACAGCTAAAACAGCACTCGATAGACGCCTGTTGTACAGCTGAATCCGCCCTGAATCTCATCCCAATGATCTGCTGTTAACGCCTTTGCCTCTGGAAGGGTCATACTGAACTATGTCATTACCCATTTTGTTCTTAGGCATTTACCTTTTCTTCTCTTCATGCTGCCCTTCTAACTTCTCACCATTTCATCTTCCATGCTCTGGGCTAGCTTATACCACAGTAACACAGCACCGAAAGTGGAAGCAAAATCGAAGTTCTTTAAACCAAAGGGGTCATTAATCCGCCTCACGGTAAGTGCAGTCAGGGGAGGAAGAGCTATCTTTAAATCCTAAATTATAATAAGTACTCAAAAACATTATCTTTAAAAGAAAACAGTAGGTGTGTGATCCCCAGGTGTAAAAGAAAGAAAAAAAACCCACAGCTTAATAAACCATTAAATATAAAATGGAAATATTAAATGAAGAACTAAATCTTTCCCATGGGAGTAATCACTATGAAATTTCTTTAAATATTAGCTTCTACATAATAACACAATCAAGAAAAAAACCTTGCATAAAGCAAATTACAGATTTTAATCCTCTACTCTGAAGGAAATCCTTAAATTAGATGGCTATTTCAATTTATTTTCAAAACAACAAGAGTAAGTCATGAAGAATCAAGTCCCTCATGGGACTGATCAAAATTGAATTTGCAGTTTCCTGCACTGTGCCGACAATCATTTACAATAAAATCGGAATGAGAAAGGGAAATTGTCTGTGGGACCACTGAGCCAGATAATAGCTTCAGTATAACATGGTCACACAGCTGAAATCAAATTAAAATGTACATAGAATTTTAATATGGTTGAACTAGGCCTTGCTTTGCTGATAGGATTCTGGCTTGCAACTTTTAAGTAACAGATCAGGAGTGAAAAAAACTATTCACTGGTGATAATCAGGCATTTTCTGTTGCCAGCAATTTGTTTAAAATATCATGACATTAAAATTGTATTAGGCAAAACAAAGAAAATTAGCTTGCAAACTATTTCAGTTTGAAACGGTTATGACATAATGGAAACGCAAAGGAAAGCCATGCTACAACTTCAAATCTCTAGTCCTACTCCGTACATCTACAAACATTGTAGATTATAACTACATGATCCCATCTTAAAAAACTCAAAAGACCTCACAGGCACAACATGGAGAAAAATGAATACTTCAAATATTTAATTATTTTCAGATACCCAAAAATAAATAAATATATTTACATATCCATAATGTGTTTTACACAAGTAGGGAACAAAGACCGACAAACTTTAGTTTAAAAATAACATATTAACTTACTTGATTTGAAAGAAATATTCTCAGCCACATAAGAAGCCTGGCCCTGCAGAACATCTTTGCTAAACTTTGGACAAGTTCATTTCCACAAGCAGCCAGCCCATGGCTATCACAGTGGTTGCAGTGGAGGGAAACGTCTACTGGAATTTAGATACATATATCTTCATTCTTGAGAGAATTTAGTTTATTGGCTTCCAATCAGCAAATAATTCCTTTTTTTAAAAGTCTGGTGACCTTAGCGGATTCACTGAAAAGGGCAAAAAAATTGATGAGATCTCGACACTAGAAGCATATCCAGACCAGAGCACCTACTTATCTTGAAAAATACCTGTTCTAAAGGCCTGCAACTGCAGACTATACTTACAAATTTTACAAATAATCAAAAATATTCACTGGAGCAACACCCTTGCTTTGTGGTACTCAAGAACTTGAACCACCAAAATACAGAGCTAATTTTTCACTTTGCTTCTGTCACAGTGCATATTAAGTAGCTATACAGATGAGGACTGCTGCAACAGGGAAGAGTTACACATTGCAAAATAAATAACCCAGAAAACAGCCAACTCCCCACAGTAAATTCTGCTGCATTTTTAGACACTATCCAAAACCCCTACATAAATGGCTACTGTACAAGTGCTGGATGGCTGTATACCTGATCTACAACAAATCTGTAGCATGCTGTATAGCGACCTGCAGTGCAGATGTATTTCAAATATATCGCAATAGTGAATACAAATGTTTGCTTCCAGAACTTCAGGATTAGCAGATCTCTGTCATGGAACTCTAGTGCAGACTAGAGTTCCATGACAGAGATCAATGGCTAGAGTATCAATGGCTCTTTTGATACTAGAGTATCAATGGCTCTTTTAAGAATCAAAGTACAGCTACTTAAACCTGCTCATGCCCTGTTTTATATTAGTAAAAGTTTGTTTCATTACCACTGTTAAAATCACTGTCACCTACTTCATTTCATGACACATACACCTTTCTGTTTAATTCAATAAGAACAGAAAGAAAAGTAGAAAATCACTTCTTATTTTGCAGATAAGCAAACTGCCACATGATAAACAAAGGCATGAACAATAGATTTGACAATATACATAGAGAACCTTCTTGCACATTTCTACCTCTCCAGCAGGAGGGAAGCTCTGAGCAGTAAGTCAGCATTCATATAATTCAGGATAAAAGCAATCATCTCCAAGCAGCTCAAAGGCTGGAAACTCAAGTGTGGGCTTACTGCTCAATAAACTGCTTTTGTTCCCAAACCCTGTACACACCCCTGAACTATGTCAGGTAAGGTGGCTGAAAAGTTTGAGAGAGTAGGGAACTTCTGAGGGCTCTTACTTTGGTGTGTAAAATACCCACTGGGGCACAGCTTCAGATACACCTCAGTGCTGTTATGTAAGTACATTAAATTTAGCCAAGTGTCCAAGCTGTCATTACAGTCAAGGGTGACACTAGACTCAGCTCAGTTGTCTAACCACAGGTTTCCAGTAACATTTAGGAAGACCTGAGGTCTTCAGCAACAATCTCGGGTTTTTGTCTCCACAGGAGCAAAATTCTCCTACAAGGTTTATGTATATAGTACAGATTTTTTTTTAATATTACCTGGCTTAATTCTCTCTATACTATACTTCCTCTACTTCAAGTACAGGTATAATTTTTTACAGGAAAATTCAGTGCTTGGTTTGCTAAATTCTGTAATAATGTATTTTAATGTTTTATTAATTCCAATTTGATGCAATTCTACCCTCTCTCACTTTTCCATTTTGCTGTTTTGACAAGATGGTTTTATAATTTTAAAAGTCTAATTTAATATACAATCTGATTTATCCACTCTAGATGTAAAGAAATCTATCTTTAAAATTTTCATGTAAAGCCAGACAACATTAGGTTTACTTCTGTTGGGAAAGAAAACTGCTTTTACCTCTCACAAAGTATTTGAAAATGATTGCACTTCTAAGCAGTATGTCAGGTTCACTGAGACACAATTTGGGAAAAAAAAAGTTAAAAATTAGATTTTCTATACTGTAAAAACTGCAAAAATCTTTGAATTTCTCATGTAGAATATGCAGTTCATAATAGCATAAGTATCTGTTAAAGGGACAGTGTACAGATGTATTAGCTCTATACACAACAGTTCCACTACAGGACTAATAATGAAAAAAAGCATGTACCAAGTTATGAACAAATTCATTTTCTTTTAATACTGATTTATAATATTCTAAATTTAAACCCATTCTGCAAGAGTCTTTATGACTGAAGGAATCCATCCCATTACATTATAGTGAAGAACTGTGTAATCTTCTTGGAGAAGATTAATGAACAAACTCTTTTTGCTAGAGCATAACACTCACAGATTAAGCTTAAAACTAGTTAAAACATTCAAATCACTTAGCTTTTCTTTGTAAACCACATTTTAAACCTGTCTGAAGGCAACAGGAAAGTGTCTTGAGCAGTCCAGCCTAACCTCTGGCCCTCAGGCGGAATTAATCTTATTTACAACAACATTCTTGGCAACTGTTTTCTTGTCCAGCTTGCTTCTAAGACATAGAGCCCCCAAAATTCTTAACCAGAAGTTAATTTTAATGTTGTCACTGGAAAACATTTGCTAATATTGAGCCTATATTTCCTTACTGCAGTATGACACCACTGGGTTTTTAATTTTCTAAAAGGAGTACAGGTAAGTACTTTCTTATATATATTTTCTTCTATGTAAATTTCAGAGCATATTTTTTCTCACTTCTTTCCAATTGGTCCACGTCTTTGAAGTACAGTACCCAAAACTGAACAGTGTTCTCCAGTTTACCAATGCAAAACAGCAGTTTCAATTCACGGATCTCTGCTGTCTTTCTGTTTAAGAATCTTCCAACAGTTGCCTGCCTAACAACAGTGTGAACCTGCTGACTTTTGCCATCTTTTGATCTATCATTACTCCCAGTACTTCTACAGAACAAATCCATTGCAAGATACCCCCTATACTATTATGTCTTCCACTATTCCTCCCTAATTAAATTGAACACCTTGCATTTGTTCACACGTTGTTCACAACAATTTTTTCACACTTTGTCTCCATCATGTCAGGACCATTTTGAGTTCAGTCTTTCAACAAGACTGGACTTGCTAATTTTTGTTGTTTTTTTTTTTTCTTTTTCTTAACACGAAATAAAAATACTAAGTGAAAACTTCCATGGGTATTTGAAAATTTAGGAAATTTAAAAGGCTTCAGGCAATTCTATCTTTGAAATAATACTAAACATTCATTCAAAACCATCGACTTTATACTACCTTCTCTGCTGGAGTTCAGTCTTCTTTCAAATCCCTGATTTTAGCCAGCAATTAGCTTCCCAAAGTTCTCAGAATAAGCAGGCATCCATGAAAATGTCAAATTTCTATGGCCATGGCTCCCAATGGAATGATGCTTTAAATTTGTAATTCACTTTTTTTTCCCCTCTAATGCATAAAAACTACATAAAGGATAAAAAAATTTAAAATAGCATATGTCAACACTGGTCACTGTGTTACAGAAACATAAACCAATATAGTAGTTAGCTCGGTACTAACAAAAATATGAAAAAAATCTTACTACTCACCGAGTACAAGACTGAACAGCGCACCAACATCAGCTTAATTGCAAATCAGATACTATTGTAACTAGGAGAAATAACTGATGGTAAATAAACAGGCTGAGACAAGAATCTAGGAGCACAAGTGCACACTTGAAAAGTACAATTTAAGAAAAGACTGATGTGATGAAAACTGTTACAGAAGCCCATTAAATCCCCGTGCATATATATATATATACACACATGGGAGTATATATATATATATGTATATATACATACAGGAGTGCCTACAGGCAGAGCATGCATGTAGGCAAATAAGTATCTACAGATAAGAATGAGATAGAGTAGAACCAAATCCCTTTGGAATGATAAAAGACTCGCTTGCAATACAGAAATAAAACTCAGGGTTAATAATGAAATTTTCATTATTACTCTAAACCTACTGATTTCTGCACTTACAGCAACCCCTTAATGCTACGTTTTATGTATATACAGACATACTGGGTCCAAATGTAAGTTATATTAGCATAATGTTTATCCTGCTTTTTTTATTATAAAGGTCTCGAAATAACATATGATGATTTCTGAAGTTAATAAAGTTTGTATAATGGCTTTGTTCCTTAGATCAATCAGTGGGTATAATCATTCTTCTGTTTTATTAAAATTCCCTACATCCTCAGTCCAGAGAGGAGCATGACCTTAGCTGGGGGGGGGAAGAGTTGCAGAGCAATAGAGAAAGAGGAACATAACTCTGGTGAACCACAGTTATTTTTGAGACCCTTATCCCTCAATATAAGAGAGACAAATGGAGTCTCTTAACCTGTCCACATTTTCATCTTGTCATAGAATCCTTAAGTTTCGTTTAATTAAAAGAAGTTGGGATTCACCAGTATTTAGGTTTAGCCTTATTTATATCACATTTAAAATACAAAGGATTATGGGGATGAGAGAGAAGAAAATGTTGGAACATCAAAGCAGTTCATTTACAAATGATCTGAAGGGCATCGTATAATTTGAAACCATGAGAGATACAGGAGCTCTAGCTGGATGTTTTCTGATCTTCAAATCATTCTTCAGAAAACTTCACAAATGGAAAGCAATTGAATCATTGCCAGGGCACATTTAGTTTTACAAAGACGAACAGAAATTCCATTATTTCTTATGGCTTACCAGAGAAAGCAGCTCAGAAGATTTCAACACATTTTCTAGTTCACACAATTTACTTTAGCTACTGACAAAAACTTTATCCTATTTAAATGTAATAATTGTACTGTGATCTTGAACAATATGATGTAACAATCTGGCTTCGTTTAATTCTGCTCTAGGATAAAGTGGAAATTGATCTATTGTGTAGCAATAATTTCACAGAAATACATGAAACTGCATCAAGAAAGCCTGATTCAATATACTTCAGTACTGATATGGCAAAGGCATTAAATCTTTCCTACACATTAGAAGTGTCAGGTAATGCTCTATTGAAGAGTGCAGTTTATTACCTATTGCATACAGACACACACTTGCCAAGTCCACTGTTTCAGTGACACGCAGCCCCATTTAGAAATGACTGATACTTCCACATTTACAGAAAAACTATGCTACAATACTATAGTTGCCAAATATAGTAGGAAAAAGAAAAGTCTGTTTGCTTTGGACTCCACAACGAAATTCTAGTCTCTAATTTCCCTTTTCAACCAGACAAGCTGTTATCTTGTTCTATGTCATTCATGGACACCTTTTAAAGGGTTACAAGCTCTCTTGTGGAAAAATAGTGAAGCGACACAAGATCTGCTATTCTGTTGCACAGTGCTCCATCCTACCACAGATCACCAGATTCTTTGATGCCTATTCAATTCCTCTCCAAATTTTAGAAACTGTAGGAATTTCTTTTTTCTCTACATAAAAACTGCATTGTGACTACACTGCAACCCTGGTGGCACTTGTTAATCTTTTGATTACAGGTGAAGATAAAGGTCAACATCTAAGAACCTTATAAAATGAGTGTGTACATTCTGAGAGAGGTTTACAGCACGTAAATATAAGGTTTAAAAAGAATTGGGGTTTATGGTTACTAGAACGGAGATATTATAGCAATCCCTGTACAGCAGCAACAACCTCTTCCTCAAATATTAAGATAAGAAATACTAAAAATCAGAAATGTGCAAGAACGTTATCCTAGCAAAATGACTATCTTGAAACACAATTACCATACAGCTTAAGTTCTTTAGTCACCTTTCCCAAGGGAAAAATGATTTATAGCTCTCCATAATGTATCTCCCACTTACCAGATTAATATCTTATTTAACTTCATTGTCACCTATCCTCCTGTTCCCTTATCATTCCTCAAGGGTATTAAAAAGAAACAGATCCACAGTGAAAAAGAAAGTATGAATTCTGAAACACCCTGAAACGTAAGGAAAAAAATGTAATAGTACTCAGTAGGACTCAGTTAATAAGTGGAGCAATTTGCACCATGTAGCCTGACATGTCCTAAGAGATGTGGAATTTTTGCAACTTTTGAAAATTGTCCATAATTACTGTCAGAAGGCAGCACTCACCACAACACAGAACCATGAAATTTTAACAGACCTTAGAAGGTGATAAAGATATGCCAATATATATAGATGAATTTATTCTCATATAAAGACAAAAAATATAGCAGATGGAAATAACAGTATAATAAAAATCTTTCTTTTGCAGCACTCCAGGCATTAATTTTGCATTTCAGTACGGCCCAAATTAAAGAAGTTAAAGAGGAATGTCAAGTTAAGGTTTACAATTAAAATCAAAACATCTTACTAAAATGATGTCTTGCTTATTCTCAAATTTAATTTTTTAGAAGTCACATATTTCAAAAGCTATGTAGTTTCTAATCACCTGCATGATTTAATACCCCTTATTTAAAAGCATAAAAGCATAGGGACCTAAAAATTTATAACTTTCATTACATCATAAAATAATCAAAGATGAAAATCAAGAAAAGTAGGAATAAGGTTGGAAACAAACAGCAGAAAGCATTACCTTGAAAAGCAGCGGCATTATGGGATATTAAAAATTTTAATGTAGCACTTGATGTTTGAAGCACTTGCTGTAAATCTTGCTTTACTGAAGTCTGATACCTTTCTTTCATCTTTTTGGTACAGCATGTTGGATTTTTAGAAGTACAAACCTGGAGATCAATACCTAAGGAAAAGGTAATTACATTGATTAATAAAAGACAGAAGTATGCAAAACACATACACCTAGAAAACAGCATTTTTTTTTTAACATGGCTATTGACACATAGAAGAAATACCCAAAGCTTTAAAACATTTGGTCTTGTTAAACGGAAGGAGATACTAATTAAAATTCAGTGGGAAGAGTATACTTATTACAGTTAATTAATGTCGTATAATATAATTTCCCTGACACTGTAATCTTGTTACAGCTGTGAATATTCCTAACTAATGTTGGTAAAATATGTTGAATGTGCATTTTACATCACGATACAGGTGGTAGATGTCCCATTCCTGGAAACACTCCAGATCTGGTTAGATGGGGCTCTGAACAATCTAGTTGAAGATGTCCCTGCTCACTGCAGACTGGGTGACCTTTAGAAGTCCCTTCCAAAGCAAACTATTCTGTGATTCTATGATCCTCAAGAATACTGAACTGCTGAGCAGCTTATGGCTGGTACTCTTGTTCTTTTGCAAATCTTGGACTAGAAAAAGCTAACTACTTGTAAACATTACAAACATACTAGTGGAAAACCCATTCCTAACAGATTGTTAATGAATATGCTTATATTAACTTTTACATGGAGCAGTCCTAACTTCCAGTCTTATCTCTGTGTCTTTCTCTAATGTGGAACATTCCCATGAATCCATGACACCGACTCCCCACTTCCCTAATAGGCTGGGAGACATTTCTACAAAGGAGTAATTTTTTTTTAATTCTGGGCATGCTGAAATCCCAGAAGGGCAAGTCAGTATTACTTTATAACTTTAAAATGGAAGCATAATCAAGCATAAAAAGCATTATTCACCTTCCTTGCTATCATGTGGAAAATCAACGTCTTTTTTTTTAATACTGTATCTAAATAACACTATTTTTATTATCATACTTTTAAATATAATTTCTAATTTAAAGAACGAACACATATTGAAGAATAAGAATTACATTAATATAAAATTTATTGTTTCCCTGATAGATATGACAAGATTTCTAGGAAACAGAGAGAGAAACTTTTTTTAATCTGCCCTGTGGACTAAATTCTAATCCTGCACTTGTGTGTATAAACATCACTCTTTGTTCATAATAGGTAAAGTTAGAAGACTATGATTGGAAGAAAAAGTAAGATATTGAAAAGTCAACTTAAATCCATATTGCGCATGACTCTGTAGCCACATTCAGGTCTTACGCCACCTAATCTTTTATTTTTCTACCGCTAAACCTACAAGATTTAATATTCCTTTTAAATATTTTTTTTCCTAATTTTTCCTCTGATAAATTATTCTAAGTATGATTACCGTTATGGGGAAAGGGAGGCTTTACACATTTTGTACCCTAAATATTAATTGTCTTATGTAAATTAGGTGTTCCGAATAATATATTACAGAAAGTTAAGAAAGAAAATGTTAAGGTACTGATGGCTGGATTGGAGCATTCTGGAAGAATGGTGAAATATCTAAAAACATCATATCAAACTCATGTCCCTTTATCCATGTGTTGGCTGAAGCACTTCAGCTGTACAGTGAGAAAATGTGTTATTTATATACAACAAGCCCAATCCTTACATCACTATAGACTTACAGTTTTATGAGGAGTGATTTATTAGAAAGACATTATACAATTTTGTACAGTACAGAAGTCTCCCCAGTACAACAGCTTCATCTTCAAACTTCAGTACAGCTTTCACACGAGACCAAATACCAGCAGGAGACATACAACTCTTCTGGATGAAGAATATACCTGCGGTGGATTTGGGAAGGGGGTATTTTTTGTTGTTTTACAGAGTATTTAAAAACTAGGAAAATACCCCATCCCACTGCCATCTATATAAAATGACCTACCTTAACCCTCTAAACCTTAGCAGATGATGATTACATATAAATGTTCTCCCTCTGCTTGGAATTGAAAATACAAGAAAACTTGGCAAAATGTTGTCATCACATTGCCTGAAACACAAATAACATTGTGTTGTATACCGCAGCATTTTAGAGAACAGCACTGTTATAGAACAAACCATAATTTCACAATGAGAAGTATGTAGCTGAGTTGTCAAACTAATAAAAAATACTTGTGAATATTATTCCTTATTCTCCTACTAACTTGATTTATGTCTTTTTCACAAGAATAACTTCATTTTTCAGAGGCACTGATCTCCTTTTCCCCTACAAGCTTCAGTAAAGTGGGTCTTGCACAAACCCGTTGTGCCATTTTTCCAATATGCATGACCTTTCAAATTCTTCAAATTCAAAATTCAAATTTTAGTTATTAACAAATAATATACAGGGTAATTTCTCACATGCACTTCCCTGTGTACACAGGCACAGACATAAACATTACCTCTCTAACATTAAAATGAAATAACCTAAAAATTAGCTCTATTACCCAAACTCTTCTCTGTATTTTAAACAATTGTTAGGCACTGCTTAGCTTTCAAATCTTTGCCTTTTGTGAAGCAGAAGGTAATTTGAAACTTTACCTAGGCTTTATGAACTTTAATATAGTTTCAAAAACACACACTTTCAGTATAACTCTAAAATAATAATAAATACTTGTATATGGCTTCAGATGACTGTTTAGTATTATTTTATTCCCTTAATTTTATAAACAAAAAAAAATTAAGTTTCATCTTTTGAACATGGCTCTTATTCCCACCCCTAAGGGAATTTTATTTTATACTTTTAAGACCGCTAATCACCTACATATAAAGTACATTTTATTGACCTACTTTTGTTCCAGCTCATTAAACACAGCTGCTTTCACTGGCCAGGTAAAAAAAAAAAAATCAAATACAACATACAAAGAACTCAACTAACTAAAAAACTGAATTGTTGCTCAAAACCCACAGAATCGTTTTGTAGTTGTTTTGTTAGAGATCTAGAGAACAAGGAACGGCTTACAAATAATGTTTCAGAAGAAGACACATAAACCAGAAGGTGAAACAGGTCCTTCCACTTCAGTACAAGCAATATTAAAAAAACTCACACAATTATTTTCTGAGTTTTCACATCTAAAAAACTTTTCATCTTCCACAACAATTGCTTTATCAATTATCAATTTTGAAATAGAGGGAGAAAACACTTTCTACTCAAAAAAGGCATATTGGCTCTTTTTGTTACCAACTTCAGATGGCTCTACACTGATCTACTTTGAGACAAGGTCACAAGACAGCTAGAAGTGAAATAACTGAGCCTGTAATAAAAATACATTTATGTAAACAGTTATGGTATAGGAAAGGTTTTAGAACTGAAAACAATCCAGATGAGTCTAGGAAAGACTTGAGACAGCTTGAGAAAAAACCCATAATTGTTCTGAGATGCAAGTTTATCTACCTGGAACTGATTTCAAACTTTTATTTGTGGTCTCAGCCGTACAAATCTGTATTTTCAGTACCTTGAGATAAATAAATGCTGACAGGATGAGGACATTAACTGCCAGGAAGAGAAAATGACAGTTCTGTGGTAGATTTCTCCCTGTCTACTTAGACTTCCAGGAGATCAAATCCAGGGTCTGAAAAAGAGATTTAGGATTGTCATGACAAACAGTCTTTCAAAAGCCAGCACTGAAATGCCATATGGCTTGGAAGCAATTGTCAAATCAATGGTTTATTTCAAAATGAATTTGGAACTTGTATCAGACATGAGTCCTTCTCATGCTTATCCTTTAATATTTATTAAATTATTTTTGTTACAAGCACCACTCCACATTTAGGATTACTTGCTATCACTATGATTGTTGTGAAGTACTTCAGCTTTGTTCAGCAAAAGAGATGGGGATCAGTCTCAAGCACCTGACCCAGACTGTTGAACTATCACCTCACTTCTTTCTGCAGCTCTGTTCAGCAAGAACCAGTATTTCTCTCACCTGCACTTCAAGATGGTGCATTCTACATACTGCTTTCAAAAGACACTCCAGACAACACTCTAGTAAAGTTTGGCTCCTTCCTTACACACTCCAAGTTCATCTTCCAGCCTACTAGGAGACACCCCAGCCATTGCTCCATACACCCACGCTACAGCTCACAGAACAAAATGCGTCGCCCCGTTCAAAAGCCCTCCTGTTTTTGAGACTGCTTGAATTTCGGGGCAGGGGAACCAACAGTATCTTGGCATTAAAAAAGTATCATATTGGTTCTCAAGAAGATTCAAGAGCAAATCCCATGGAGTGAGGACAGTCCATTCATTCTACAGGACACTAGACTTAAGCAATGCAGATGTGAACGTGTCCCACTCAGCTTGAGAGTTAGGAGTCAGTCCTTAGTCTTCTACTGAGCCTTTCAGGTCAACGCAGCCAGAGTAAGTCCTAAAACAACTAAACACTGATGACTTCCTAGAGAAGCTGACAGTCTGGAAATTGAGACGGGGAACTGCTACATAGTCAAGCCCATTTTTTGTTGATTTTAATCCCAAAATATTGTCAACTCTTTTTTCACAGTAATCACTTGGTGGATCCAGAGGTGAATGTTCACACACACACACAAAATTACATTGCTAGCAACAGTCCTTACAAAAACAGATATGATGCAATGAACACCAGCAACTGATGTGACAGAACAATTTACTTTCTGCCTCTAAATCCTTTTCCAGAGCTCTGAATACCTGTTAAACAAATAGAGTAATTGGAAGTCCCCTGCCTGCACACACCAAACAGAAAAAAAAAATCAATTTGACTTGAGGTAGAAACAAAATCCAAATTACCTGAATGTAAATTATACTGAAACCCAAATTAAAATTCAAATATGATCTTGGTATTGCATTAAAGTAACCTGCTGGATTTTAAACTGACTTCTATTGTTACTTTAAGGGGAATTAGCAAGAATATTTTAACTTGAATTAAAAATAGTACCACAGACCAAATTTTTCTGACGTTATCTCATCCTTCTAGTGTGGTTTTTCTCATTTATTCAGTTTCATATTCATAATGATACCCTACCAAAAAGCCTTTGCAATAAAATTTATACTAATCACAGTCTTCACTCTCTTTTATGCTTCTTGTTCTCATAATCGCACGCATGATCTCCTAACATTTGCTGAAAAGAAATTTAGACTGAGGCCTAAAAAACACCAAAAAAGCCAAAACCCCAAAACCAAAAAAGCAAACAGAAATCAACAAAAAAACAAACTGCTGAGAAAAAAATATCTCCAGCACTTTTCCCCCCAACTTCACTGAGAATTGTTTGATTCTACAGTGACCGCAAATGCAACACTTTTTAATAAGCCAGAGAATTCAACTTTTTGGTGCAAACAGAAGCCTGAAAGTTTGTTCACTGACATACCTACTGGAGGCTCTCTGTCAAGAAGGCAAGAGTGAACAGTTTACCAGCCATCCTATTCTGTTGATGGTAGACCAATATCATAGAATGTTTGGGTTGGAAGGCACCTTACAGAATATCAGGCCATGGGCAGGGACACCTTTCATTAGACCAGGTTGTTCTAAGCCCCATCCTCCAGCCTGGCCTTGAATACTGCCAGGGACTGGGGAGCCACAACTTCTCTGTTCTATGTATTCTGAGAGAAGGAAACCAGAGAAAAAATAGTATTTGCAACCAAAATAACAAGAAGAGCTCAGATTTCATCTGTCTGAAAAAAAATGAACTGGTGAAATCAGCTAAAACCTTTAGATTTACTAGCATATATAGGGTGAAAGAGTGGAAGTTTTCAAGAAAGGTGCTTAGGTTACAATACCAGAAAGGATATCCAATACCTTGAACATAGGAAATAAAAATATGTTAAAAAGTATTTTGCAGACAACAATTCCTTTTTTTTTTTTCCCAAACAATCCAAGTCATCTACAAAAATAAAATAACTCCAAATCTAATCTTTGAGTCCTTTTTATATTTATTTCATTCTTTACATAGCAAAAAAGTGTCTTTTAGGTTTTTTAATTACTGAGGGTTTTTCTGTACAGTCCCACCAAAAATGTACTTGTAGTACAGAACCAGACAGGAAAAAAAACAAGTATTTTTGCAATTAATATTTTAAATTGTCATGAAAGCAATAAAGGTTCCAATGCAGCACGTGATGGGGCTGAACGTACAGTTCCCAAATCACTTTTACAAAAGACCGTGAAGAGTTAGTCAAATGTCTTGATTGCTAGGGGTAGCAATAACTATATTGGGATTGGTAAATATATTAATCTTGATTATTAGTTACCATTTTCAACACTATGATATCCTGTGCTATGTGAATGATAACAAAAACTCAAATTTGTAGCTCTCCTACCCTTCAAGATCACCTTCATAAGTATATATATATGTGTGTCATTTTTGCCTAGGAGGACAGAGGCACCTTTTTTCTCCCTTAAAGATACACAACCTTTATATAATAGTTGCAAAACTAATTATATAAAATAATGCATAGTTTTTTGAGCTAACGTATATTCAAAATACAGACACACAGCAATCTCCAGAAATAGAATTTGAATGATTTACTGATATAAGGCTGCTTAGTTTTTATTCCTACTAAGAGGAAAAATGTGAATGGTACAGCCTTTTTTTTATACATGCAATGAAACAAGGCAAGTATAAGTCCTATAATTTTATTGACTTTCATTGTCTACAAATCCATACATCAACGAGCGTTCCTGTTGTTCTTCAACTGGTGATCTTAACTCCACCCCAAAGATTCTGCTTAAGTCATTTAAATTAAAGTGTTCTTAAACAAGTTATGTCTAAGGAACCACTAAAACAAAGACACAGAGGCAATGTAGTAGAGGCATTAATGCAGCTTATTCTGGAGACAACACCAACACTTTATAATGGAGTAGCCACAAACTACATTGGCTGTGCACTGTGGTTGCCCACAAGGAGCACCTGAGATGCCAAAGGTGTCCCACCCTCCTCAAACTGCACTATCAGAATGATGTAAGTTTCCCAGAGTTATTGCATCTGTCAGTTATTGCCCAGTGGCAACATTATAGAAACCCTAGGAAAACTAAAATGCTGCCGGATGCCCACATTTCAGCACCTAAACTAAACCTTATTAAGGCAGCTTGGACACAGATTTTCATTAAGTGGACACCTACAAAAAAAATGTGTGTGTTGTATGGGTGCATGTGTGTGTCTTATACACAAATACATTTCCAAATGCCATCAGAAAAGGTTTTAAAATATTTTTACATCTTGCCTCAAAAGAAAGCTTAATATAGCAGATCAGTAGCAAAACCTGGCATTTCTCTTCACATTATGCTTTCAGCCTACGAATACCTTTAACCACACCTAAACCTTCTGAAATACTCATTTAATCCCTGGTTTCCCGTCATTTCCAATTCTGGATAGATTTTACTGTTTGCAATTATTTGTTTTATGATATCTGGGATCAATGCTATTCAGAGCAAGAACTCTGGCTGCCCATAGCAAAGTAATTCCTCCAAAGAGTGAAAATTTGCTGACCACGCAGCTGTACCACACCTCCTGCTGCTCACTGTTTGCAAGGGCAGCAGCAGAGAAAGGAATTCTTTTATATCCTTACAATTCAAACATGGGTTTTCCTTTAAACTGGAAATGCAAAAAAAAGTCAAAATCAAAATAAGAAAGCGAGTGGTGGTATAAAAAAATTCTAGAAGGGAAAGGGGGAAATCAGAGGAGCAGAGCAGAAAAAACATATTTAAGGTACTATAGTTCTTTTCTCTTGTGTCACCCTATTTCCTCCCTATCCCTAGTACACAAATGAATGGTATGGTAATCAAAATAAATGACAATGACAGAGAAAGAATAATAATTACATTAGGCTACAGAATGAGAAGAACATATATAAAGTGATACCATATCATTCATACTGATAGTCATACAAATAATCAGCACAAAAAAAACTATAACTCTGACAAGGCTTTAACTCACATTTCACTTTCCAGACACCTTAATTTGCACATTACCTGTCTCACCAGGCTTTCCAATTTTCTTTTATCAAAAAGAAGTATAAAATCTTTATGTTAGGACAATGCAAGAAGACAACAATGCATGTTGATACTGGTAACCTAAATATAGTACTCTGATTTGTAAACTACACACTGCAATATTGACTGTTAAGAATTATCTGTCATATTTAAAGCTAGAGTCATTAGGAGTTGTATTTTGGAGGGATTCCTTTAAAATACACCACTATGCCGTATCTCAACTTGCACAGTTAATAAAAACCACACAAATTATCTAAAAAAAATGAGGCTAGCTATTGATATTTTAAAGTGAGTGGGACATTAATTCAGCTCTTGTTGCATTTTCTGTCAAAAAGCACTGACTGACATTTACTAGTTAACTTATCATCCAAACACGAACACACTTTGGAGATGCGTTAATAAAAGCTATTTTCTCATCCTATATCGCTGATGACGAAAATACTTGCATTTTAATTCTCTGAGTTCAACTGAGGTTCTCATAAACCTGAAAACAAAACCTCAAACCTAAAAAACTTACACCTCATTATATACGTACTTTGCACTGTCACTCGGTATCTACTTCAAAAAAAAAAAAAAAAATCATAGCTGATACAAATGCTAGACATACTCAAATTGCCATAAAGACTGGACTTTCCCGGGAATTTTATTCCATTACCAAGACAGGCAGATACCCAGTACGGAAAATGCGCAGCCCGATCGCTTGCAGCGGTGTAAGTCATTCTCATTTCACGGCAGAGTAACTCCAGCAGCCCCAGACGCAGCTCGGTGCTGTGCCCAGCCTCCGGGGCTGCTGTGCCTGCCCGCGTTCGGCTGCAAGCAGGATGTCCCCAGCTGCAGCGGGCTCGCTCTGCTCTGCGCGATCCGGAGCGGAGGTGGGTGAGCACAAGGGGGTTTTGGACAGGTGCCGGGCTCCTCCAGCGCCCGAGAAGAGCGTTTTCTCTCTGGAGTAAGGGGCCAGGGGATTCCCTCACGCAGCCCGAAGTAGGGGCCCAGCCCGCAGCCAGCACCACCCTCCCACCGCCGGCGGCGGTACCAAACTCAAACCCGGCGGCCCCGCCGGTGCCTTACCTGCACCCGGGGACTCCGGGATGCCGCCGAGCGGGCCGAGCCG